>OY992540.1:211012333-211573395 GCA_963921195.1 Pegoplata infirma
GAACTATAAAGTTCCAAAAAAGACATATACTAAAAAGGTACCAGAAATTTACCAATTTAACAAAAATATGTGAAATACACTATGCACAAGATTCGAACAAAAAGTTGCAGTAATTTACTTAAATTATATGAAACGTGGTTAGGGTACCAGATTCGTACTAAAACGTACCAGAAAACACTTATGCTGAAAAGTACAAGGATTTAACTAAAAGTATATGAGCACACACACACCAGAAATCAAATGAACTAAAAAGTATCAGTCATTTGTTAAAAATATTTTAAACTCTTTTAAATGTACCATAATGTAGCAAAAATGACATGTACTAAAAAGTACCAGAAATTTACTAATTTAACAAAAAATATGTGAAATACATTAAGCACAAGAATCATAACATAATGTGCGAGAAATGAAATGAAGTAAAAAGAAAAAGTACCAGAAATTTATTTAAAGTATGTGAAACACACTTAAAAATATCAGAATTATACTAAAAAGTACCAGGAAATGATAACTCACCACTTTGGTTTTAATTATTTTTCTGGTGTCCGGCAAAACAGGAAAAAATCATACGTTATAATGTATTTCTATCAAAAATGGGTCAAAAAATATCAAGTACCATATATGTATTTAAAATAGAAGTAATTTACCAAAAGTATGTGAAACATACTTAAATATATCAGATTCCTACTAAATTGTACCAAAAAAGACATATGCTAAAAAAAAGTACCAGGATTTTACTAAAAGTACGTAAAAATCACTGATAAATACCAGAATCGAACTATAAAGTACCAGAAATGAGATTTAGTAAAAAAGTACAGAAATTTACTGAAAATATTTGTAACACACCAAAAAGTACCAGAATTATACTTAAATGTACCAGAAAATAATAACCATTTTTTGTATTATTTTTCGGGTCTCCGGCAAAACAGAAAAAAAGATCTTTCATATTCCATTTGTACCAAAAATAGGTCAAAAAAAGTATAAAGTATCAGAAATGTACTAAAAATTAGCAGTATTTTGATTTCTTGCTTACTTTACCAGTTAAGTACCGAGCCTTTAAAAAGTACCAGAATTTTACTATAATTTTAGCATATTTTTTGCTTTTCCGTACATTTGGTGTGAAATGTTTCTAATATGCGATTCATGTAAATATAAATCAAGTTTATATGGCTTTAAGGCTGGTTGGGAATCCAATACTGTTAAAACAACAATTTTTAAATTGTGTTGTTTTTTTTAAATTTTGTTTGTTCTTCACTACTGCCATTTGTGAGATTTTCTCTATGATTTATGATGAAAAAAGGTTATCCTGTATGTTTACCATATGTATATTTAAGTAGAAATAAATTTTCAAAAAATAACAATTTAAAAAAAAGAAAATGGAAAGAGGAAATAGAAGATTTCTATAACTTTTTACAGAAGATTTTAAATAAATGTCTAAAATTTTAGTACTTTCGGAGCTGAATTAAGTTTATTTGTAACGTATTTAAGCTCTAAAAATTTGTGCTAAGAGATTATCAAAAATCGCCTTCTACAGCTTTAACATATACTATAAATAATCATGTTTATGTTTAACACATAGACATGCACAAACATGCCTTATGCGAGTTTGTATAAGTTATTGAAACAATAATTTTAACGCCTTAACAATTTGCCTTAAACAAAAATCATGAACTTGCACGAACCTTCTAAATTACTTACACACTCATTTATTAAGTCAAAGTAAATCTAAATGTCCTTAAAGCTTTCAATTTAAAGAGATTTTGTGCAAAGGATAATACAAAGCAAATTGGTAATAGCTGCGGGAAAATATAATTGTCATCTTTTGCCTACTGGCAAAAGGAAATAAAGTACCAAAAAATTACAAAAAAGTACCAGAAATTTACTAAAAGTATGTTAGAAACACTAAAAAGTACCACGATCGCACTATAAAGTACCAGAATAGGAAAGTATAAAAAACACACTAAAAAGTTTCAGAATCGTACTAAAATGTACCAGAAAAGGATAACCACATTTTTTGCTTACATTATTTCTTGAGTTTCAGACAAAATAGGAAATACAATCTCACATTTTTCTCTACTTTTTCTAGCGGAAACAAAATTTTTAATTGTTAAAAAATTATCAAAAAATTAAATGTACTAAAAAAGTACCAGCAATTTTGAAAAAGTATGTGAAACAAGCTAAAAAGTACCAGAATCGTACTATAATTTACTAGAAAAGAGACGTTAATAATCGGTCAAAACCAAATTCTAATTCCGTAAAAATTCTTTAAAAATGCTTCTAGAAAAAATATTTCCCGACAAATTTTAGGAAAGTCCTGAAAAAAAACTGTGATGCGCTATAAAAATTCATAAATTTTAATTTCAAATTTTATTTTTAAGCGGCTTTCAATAACAAACAAGTGAGAGTGTTAAATTCGGCTGTGTCGAATCTTTAATACCCTCCAAAATGTAAAAAAAATTAAAAAAATAAAAAAATTGTCAGGGGCGGGGGTGTGATGTGGTCAGTGGTGGACGTTGAGATCACCTAATCATCGCAATAAATATGCCAAATGTTTAATTAATTTCACAAAAATACAAAAAAACATGTAAAAAAGTGTATTTTTTCAGAGGTTGGTTCAGTTCTTCAAGGGGAAACTTTTTTCCCCCTGGCCCGATTTAGCCCATTCACGAACTTAGCCTGCCTATGAACATGAGACATATTTGTGCCAAACTTCAGGAGTCTAACTGATTTATTTTGCACTGCATTGTGTTGTCTACAGACAGACGGACGGACGAACGGACGGACGGACAGACGGACATTCATTGAATGTCTAAGAATCGATCATGGATCAATAATATATATACTTTATGGGGTCCCCGACTGATATTTCGATGCGTTACAAACGGAATGACAAAGTGAGTATACCCCCATACTGTGAATGGAGGGTATAAAAACATGGTCAAGCGCTTACGAAGCGCTTTCAAAACATTTTTTCGATTTATAATTTCATAAAAAATAAAATGCTTTGCCGGGACTATTTTTTTTTTGTACGTATATTTTTTTGTTCAAATTCTGATTAATTTTTATTAAAAAATAAAAATTTTTTTATTCGACCTTTTAAATATTATATTTTTAATAGGTTTATTCTAGCTCGAGGTCATAATTTCCTTTACTAATTAAAAAAATGAAAAAAAAAAATATTTGTAAGTGTTAAACGTGTACTTTGGTAACCTTATCAAATCAGAATACATTTGGGCCGTTTTTGGGATTAGTCCCCCATATAAAAATTTCGACCGATATTCAGTTAAATGGGTCTATTGGCAAAAAAATAAACCAATTTCACTAAAATTTTATCTGTGTGTGATTTCTACACTAAATAAAGATCTAACAAAATATAGGTCCAATCGGTCCACTAGTCTAGGGTATTATATGGTCGGTCTTGACCGACTATAACTTTCTTACTTGTTTTTTTGTTCAAATTCTGATTAATTTTTTTTAAAAAATAAAAAATAAATTATTTATTCTAGCTCGAGGTCATTATTTCCTTTACTTATTAAAACTATGATATTCTCATAGAATAATTTTCAGAAAAATTATTTTTCTGTTTAAAATTTATTTATGGTGGTCATTTTTGCTTAGTCGACACGTATTTCGGAATTTGTCAGATTCCATTGTTAAGACTCTTTAGCAATTAATAAATGAATAAATAGCGAAAGTAAGTGTGCGTGAGTCGATTTTTTACTTAAATTTGCCAAAACTTCAAATTTTGTTACATTTAAAAAATTTAGTTTTTAATTTTTGTATAAAAAAAGTTTCGTGAGTGTGAGTCATTGTGAGTTTAAGGAAAGCTTGTGTGAGTGCATGTGAGTGTAAATGTTCTTAATTTTACTGTGCGATTCTCTATCTCGGTCGAAGTGAGTGACTACAAAATTTGTACGTTAAACAAAAACAAAAAACTCAAATTTGTTTTTGCTTTGCGTACAAAATTTCTAGTCACTCACTTTGTACGACATACTGAATCAGGGCATTTATCTTGTGATTGAAAGTGAGTGTGAGTAAAAAAAATATGCTTGTGAACAAGCGTGAGTGATTATAAAATTCCTGTCAGGAGTGTGTGTGTGAGTGAATGTGAGTCAAAAGACATTTAAGCGTCCATCTCTTTTTTCGGACTAACACCCTTTTTTATTAAAGATTTTTTGCACTTTTGTTAAACCTTTCCAAAAAAAATTTCAAGAAAAAGTTAAAGGTGCTACACTTGTACCAACAGGATAAGGATATTTAATTTTTTATAGCCCCGCCCCTTTTTGTGGGCGTAAGTACAATCTAGCCCGTTGTGAACCTATTGATATTGAAATTAAACGTCGTAAGTGGTCTTGGATAGGCCACATATTAAGAAGACCGACCAATGAAATCACCAGAGCGGCTCTTGAATGGAATCCGCAAGGTCATCGCAATCCTGGTCGCCCGCGAAACACCTGGGTGAGGATGGTGAGAAACGAAGGTCAAAATTGCAACTTGTCTTGGAATCAAATTAAGTCGCTAGCCAAGGATTGTTCCAAATGGAGAGAATTTGTAGACGCCCTATGTTCATTATGAACTTTTATATAATTGAGTTAATACATATTTATCTTACTATTTTATGTAAATAAAGGAAATATATATGTATATATATATCGGCCATTCCATGAGAGACCGCCCAAAATTTGACCGACGGTCTTTAGATTTTCCTAATATTTTGCAGAGATATACTCTATGGGCCCATATTAAGATTTCACTTTTGAGTTCGCCAAAATTCAAAAAACTCGCGATTTTATTCGATTTTTTAATTTTCAAAAACACCAAAAAATATGTCAAAAGTGTCTCACTTTAAAAATCCATATCTTTAGTAATTCTTAATGGATCTGAATTCTGAAAAACGTGTTGGGATAAGACTATCGTTCACTTTAACAGAAAATTTACAAAAACATATTTTTCGCAAAACAAGCTGCATTTTTCCGCAGTTGCATTTTTTAAATGCATTTTTCGCTGGTTTGAGTATCATCCGATTTATTTTTTGTTAGCATTTTTGGAAAATTTAGAATTTTTACTTTAAATTGGCATCCTCAAATCTCTGGGACGCGCACTTTTATTATGTTAATTTTATTTTTTAAGAAACTTCTTCCAAAATTTTTCTTTATTAAAGGGAAAAAATTTCAAACATTAAGTTTTAAACTTTTTTTATTAGGTGGCAATCGTATATATAACTTTAATGAGACATATATTCTGTTGTACCTATTATATCTGAATGATTTAAAAAGCATTTTAATGTTATAATTATTTTATTTCATAAAAAGAAGTAAAATAATTTTTTAATTGAATAAAAATGCATTTTGTTATTCATTGCAATCTACTTTGAGAACTGCATTTCATTTTTCCGCAGTTGCATTTTTTAAATGCATTTTTCGCCGATTTGAGTACCATCCGATTTTTTTTAGCATTTTTAGAAAATAAGAATTTTATCTTTAACCCATTTCTTACCAGCGCGCTGCAGCGCACAGTGGATCCTATAGAAGAAACACCCGGTCATTTTTTTTTTTCGCTGTAGTTTTTTTATAAAAAAGCTCTTTTTATATGTTTTAGGGGGCTCTGACTCCGAATTTAACAAAAACAAAAAAAAAATTTAAAAAAATCAAAAATGGCGATTTTTTATTTTTGCATTTTTGCAACATTCGCGTTCATTAAAGGCATACCATTATAATTTTCTTTAAGTACTGCTTCAAATCCAAAAGTTAAACTAAAAAAAATAAAATTGGTCCAAATATGTAAAAAACGCTACACTGAAAAAAAAAACAAAATTTTAGGTTATGATAAAAAATTACCAAAGTTCTTTAAAAAAAGTATGAACAGAAAACTAAAGGTGTTTACGTCCTCTTAAATTTCCATATATGTTTTATAGTCATTTTCTTACAACCCGCCGAAATATTTGACGGTTAAAATTTTAGCGTTTTATTTTTCAGTGTATTATTTGCTGAATTTGGAAATAGTGTTAAGTTTTTAGACCAATGGGAACCATAATCTACCTGGCAATCGACGAAATTCGACGACAGTCATATTTCGAGCCACCCATATTAGCATACAATGTTTGCTGGGTTAATTGATGTTTAAGTTCTTTTTATGAAATAAAATAATCATAAAAAATAAAATACTTTTTAAATCATTTAGATATAATCACTATAACAGAATTTATGTCTCATTAAAGTTATTTATTCGATTGTTACATAATAAAAAAAAGTTTAAAACTTAATGTTTGAAATTTTTTCCCTTTAATAAAGAAAAATTTTGGAAGAAGTTTCTTAAAAAATAAAATCAACATAATAAAAGTGCGCGTCCCAGAGATTTGAGGATGCCAATTTAAAGTAAAAATTCTAAATTTTCCAAAAATGCTAACAAAAAATAAATCGGATGATACTCAAATCAGCGAAAAATGCATTTGAAAAATGCAGCTGCGGAAAAATGCAGCTTATTTTGCGAAAAATATGTTTTTGTAATTTTTTTCTTAAAGTGAACGATAGTCTTATCCCAACACGTTTTTCAGCATTCAGATCCATTAAGAATTACTAAAGATATGGATTTTTAAAGTGAGACACTTTTGACAGATTTTTTGGTTTTTCGAAAATTAAAAAATCGAATAAAATCGCGAGTTTTTTGAATTTTGGCGAACTCAAAACTGAAATCTTTATATGGGCCCATAGAGTATTTCTCTGCAAAATATTAGGAAAATCTAAAGACCGTCGGTCAAAAAGTCGACATTTTTGGGCGGTCTCTCATGGAATGGCCGATATATATATATAAGTACACAAATTTATTTATATAAGTAGGGATGTGATTTCAATGCAAATGCATGTTTTTTGCCGATGGTCTAAAAACGATATCGACCAGTTATCTTTCTGAATCAAGAAGTTTGCGTTAAAATGGCATCGATTTGTTTTTGCATATTTTTAAATATTTTGGTGAAAATGCATATTTTTGCATATTTTGGTTTAAAGTGCATATTTTGTGCATATTTCCCACTTTTAAGTTCATGTTCTTTCGTATTTTGGTATAAATTAGCAAAAACACAAATTGAAATTTATTTTTGCAAAAACTGTTTTAAATTTTTAAAATTTATTTTGTGAATAAAAAAAAAAAAAAAAATTTTTTTAATTTTTTTTATAGAATTTTTTTTTTAAAAATCTTGCTTATATAAAGATTTAAATCTTAATATTTAAGCCCGGAGTTATTTTTTGCTTTTTAAGAAGTTTTTCCTATGAAAACAAAATTTTTATTGTACACTTTTATTTTTTAGTGCACATTTAAAGGCTTTTTAAATTTTTAGTGCATATTTTAAGCGCATATTTTCGATTTTTTAGTGCATGAAAATCTCATCCCTAGTAATGAGATATTATAATAATTCAAATTTTTCTTTGTTTACAAAAAATTGGTGGTCAAAAGAGTTGGAGGTCAAAAACTGGGGATTTCTTCCCCTGTATTTAAAAAATGTATTTTTTTGGTCGGGTTCTGGAAAAAACTCTTTAGCAACCAAATAACTATTACTGGATAATTTTTTAAATTTTAAGTGTTTGAACTTGGAAAAAATCTAAATAGTTTTAAAAAATTTTCTAAAAAATATCTATAAATAATTTTATTTTCCAGTGCGACCCTCGTATCTAATTTAATATTTGCTAAATCTGGACGCTTTCAAGCTTAAATTAAAGCTTGGAAAATTTCCAATATAGCATATTCTACAAAACCAGTCGATTGACAATAATATGGTTAAGTAGTTAAAATTTTTCCTTTAAAGTAGTGCCTACGGTCAGTACCGTAGTACCGGGAATACCGGTATTCCCGGTTCTCGGTATTACCGGGAAATGGAACCGGTTTCCCGGTTCTTAATTCATTCCCGGTATTCCCGGGAATACCGGTATTCCCGGTTCCGGTTCTGACGGTATTCCCGGGACTACCGGTATGTATATTTTGTAAAATTTTATACAATTAAAATTTTTTCTTTGATTTTACCAAAAAAAATACAAAACATGTGAAAAACACCATTTCCATTTTATTTTTTGAATTTAAGAAAAAAAAAGTTACATGATTTTTAAATAATTTTACAAACACAACTAAATATTTCTGAAATACTGATTAAATAGTGTAATTTGAATATTTTATGGTATAGAATTGTTTTGGTTTTTGAGAACCGGTACCAGGATCAGAACCGGGAATACCGGTATTCCCGGGAATATATCTAGAACCGGGAAACCGGTACCAGAACCGGGAATACCGGTATTCCCGGGAATACCGAGAACCGGGAAATGGGGGGCACTACTTTAAAGAACTACTATCAAAAGGGGGTCCCCGTAGGCTAGCTGGTAGCGTGCTAGCCTTTCAACGTGGGGGTCGTGGGTTCGATTCCCACCAGAGCCCTTGGTTTTTTCGCTACAACGAGACGACGGTCATTGTTACCAGTTCTCGGTTAGGTTGAATTTATTAAAAATGAGTTGTAAATAAATTGAAAGAATAAATAAAAATAATTGATCATGTGATCAAACAAACTATCAAACCCAAGTAAATTTTTTTCATATCCGTCAAAATTTTTTTGGTACTTTTTTTAGCATTCAGCACATCCGTTGCTACCACTCTCACCTGATTTTATTAGTTTTTATTTTAATTGCTGGTGTTATAATTAAATTAAAAGTGAACATTTTTATTTTTTTTTATATCCACAATTTCAATATTTTTTTTATGAATTAAAAATGTGTTTGCGCTAAAAAAACTTTTTTTTAATAAATCTTTTTTTTTTTTTAAATCTCATATGAACCATTTTTGTGTTCATTTATGTGTATTTAATTTTATTGATTTTATTTTTTTTTCTTAACAAAATGATATAAAACAAACATGTCAATCTCTGATGCATTGACCATAAATAAAATTTTTAAAATAAAACAAGTAAAACTGTTAAAGTTGACTTGACCGAATCGGCGAATGACCTACACACACTCAAATTCATTTGAATTCCAAATTTTTTAAGTGAAAACAAGAAAAATAAAATTTTAGAACAAAATTTCATACCATTTCGTGCAAAAAATACTCTAAGATTTAAAATTTCATGCTATAGGGCCTCTTGAAAAAAAAAACAAAAAGTACCAAAGTAAAATTTTGTTTACGCCATTTTTCCCTGTTTGGATCGAAATTTCCACAAGTATTTTTTTTTTATTTTTTTTTTTCGCTAGAAGATCATAAATTTTAAATATAAAGTTTTAATTTCAGTAGGTCGCAAAAGTACCAAAGTACACTTGTTTACCATCTTGGAATCCAAACTTCAAAACATTATTTTTTCCGGAACGTTTTTTTATCTTAATGATCCTACATTTTAAATTTCAAGTACCTTTCATATTAATTTTAGGAGATGAAAAAAGTACCAAGGTAAAAGTACTTTTTTAAGAATGTTTTTTCTGTAAAAGATGGAAAATGTACCAAAGTACACTTTTTTACACTTTTTATCCCCTTTGAATTTCTAAGAAATACTTTTTCAGAAATTTTTATAAGTTGGATGATTTTACATTTCATATTTCAAGTTTCTAGGTCTCCTTTTTTTCGCAAGGTAGAAAAAGTACCAAAGTACACTTTTTGTCTACTCAAAATCGGAATACACAAAAAGTGTTTTTTTACCAAGTTGTTTTTTCGTTTGTGGATTTTACTTTAAAAATTTTAAGCCTACAGCACCATTATTTCAGGAGATCGGAAAAGTACCAAAGTACATTTTTTACACTTATAGCTCCAATAGAATCGGCATTTTTAGGCACTTTTTTTATAATGTTTTTTTTTCGCGAAAGAATCCTTGTTTTAATTTAAAGTTTCTAGGACTATTTTTTATGTTAAATGACCCTACATTTCATATTTCAAGTTTCTGTGATTTATTTCACAAGATAGAAAAGTACCAAAGTACACTTTTTGTCTCCACAGAATCTAAATGCACAGAAAGTGTTTTTTTCAAAAAGTTGTTTTTTTCTTTTGTGGATTTTACTTTAAACATTTCAAGCTTCTAGGGCCTTTATTTCAGAAGATCGGAAAGGTACCAAAGTAAACCTTTGACGCTTATAGCTGAAATAGAATTGGAGTTTTAAGATACTTTTTCAAAATGTTTTTTTTCGCTTACGGATCCTAGATTTTAAATTTAAAGTCTCTAGGCCCATTTTTTAGAAGTTAGAAAATGTAATAAAGTAGAATTTTTCCACTTGAAATCGGAACTACCAAAAAGTACCTTTTTCAGAACGTTTCATTTTTCTATGACCGTTATTTTACAATTTATTAAAAGTACCAAATTAATGTTTTTGTCTGCCTTTTAATTTAAATTCACTCAAAAAATTATGTCATTAACTGTTTGTTGTTTATTTAAAAAGTTTTCCGTTTAGTCGTTTTTAAAAGAAAAAACATTTGTTTGATGTTCAGTTTTTATTAATGACTACTTCAGTCCTTTGTTTCAAAAATAACACACTACAAAATAAAGACTTTCACTAACATTTAATTTTTAAAGTCATTTATTTTTGTTCTGTAAGTAAAAACTACTGATTATTCTTTTGATTTTTAATGATTTGTGTAAGTAATTTTTTTTTTAAATTGTTGGTATTTTTTAATGAAATATCATTAGTTTTTACCTACACAAGTCAGTTATTTTTTTGTAGAAAAAAAATCAAAAAATTATTTATAGAAATATAAAAACATGTTTGTATCAAGTGACTTTGGCACGATGGGTAGAGTGTCTGGCCAGAATGTAATTGATTGCGGGATCGATTCCCCAAAAATTTTATTAAAAATTTTTAAAAAATATTTCAATAAAAAATTGTAAAAAATTACCTACGAAATCATTAATTTTTATTGTTTTCGTAGGTTATTTTTTTGAAATTTGTTGGTAAAAATAACAGAACTATCATTAATTTTTAATGTTTTCGTTGGTTATTTTTTTCGAATTTGTTGGTAAAAAAGAGTGAAAAAAACGTAATTTTTTAATGTTTAATGTTATTTATTTTAGAAAATTTTGTCAACAGTAAAAAATAAATGTTGATGTTTGTTAAAACAAATGAATAATTACTGGGATGGTTTTCAGTTGTTTATTCACTGGTTTTAAGTGTGTTTTTCAGTTGTTTTTGCCTACAAAATATTTTAAGAGTTGCAATTTCTGATTAATTTTTAATAAAAATTTTTTATTAAAAAATAAATTTTTTATTATTCCACCTTTAAAATATTATATTTTGAGTAGGTTTATTTTAGCTCGAGGTCATTATTTCTCTTAATAATTAAAACTATGATATTCTCGTAGAATAATTTTCTTGAAAAATATCATTGTTTTAATTAGTAAAGAAAATAATCACCTCGAGCTAGAATAAATCTACTCAAAATTTAAATTGTAATCAATTTTTTTTTGTATCCAAAATGTGTTGTATATTGTGGTCATTGTGAATTCGGTCAAGTCGAATTTAGCTCTTTTACAGCTTTGTAAATATAATGAAGGGTATTTGATAGCCGTCACTGCCAAAACTAGCACTCTCACCAGTTCTGTTTTTTATTTTTGTTTAAATCTATTGTTAAAACAGTTTTTTAAAAGAAAACCCAATAAAAAAACTCAATTAAATTAAAAAATATAAAATAACTTTCTCTGATTTTTAAAACAATTCGATTAAAAAAAAATATAGCGCTTAATTGACTTAAAAATTTAAAACGATTTATAAAATTTTTTATTTAACTATTTTTTAATTATCTTGAAATTTTATTAGTAAGCATATGGGGCATTCCATGTCAAATCGGACACTTTGGAAATTTTTTTTTTAGATTTTCCCAATTTGCTTGCAGTTTTTAGTACTCTTCGAAAACTCCTTCGTGGTATATTTTCGGTTTTTTTTGATGACCCGTTTAACAGATATCGAATTTTTAAAAATTGGTAGTTTGTTCCTTAATTCAAACTTCTTTTCCTCATAACTTCTTCAATAATAGTCCAAATTTAAATTTTTTTTTTTCAAAATTTTTGTTTTTTTATGTACTTTTGAAAAAAAAATCCCAAAAAATTCCTAAAAGCGCTCTAGTATTCGATTTTTAAGTTTTAAAATTTAAATCTCATTTTTGAAAATGTTTGTACTCTTCGATTTTTTTGAAATTTTTTTGTGTACAACTTCTATCGATTCTACAAATTTTTTGCCCAGGAGGATCGTGGATAACGATTATTACTATTTTTTAAAATTTTTTGAAAAAATTTTATTGTAATTTTCCAATCTTAAAATCATTTTTACTGCTCCAATGGAGCGTCATAGAGGGGTCATTTATATGACCGACCCCCATTAATTTTTACGTCTTAACATTTCATTGGAACAAACTAGTACCCTATTTCCAATTTCTAAGGGGGCTCCCACACAAAACGACATTTTTTAAAATTTGCACCAACCGCTCTAACTGCCCTAATAGTGCCCTTAGAGCAACAAAATGTATGACCGACCCACAATATTTTTTTAGTCCAAACATTTTCTCTAAACACACCTACCCTCTATCTTTAACTGTTAAGGCGGTCCCCATACAATTTTTTTTATTTTTTGTAAATTTGTTTTATTTAATCAGCTTCTACCGGTCCAATGGTGCGTCCGAGAGGAGTCATTAGTGAGACCGACCCCCATTTATTTTTACCGTACAACATTTTTTTAAAACATACCTACGCCCTATCTCCACTCCCTAAGTAGGCTTCCATTCAGAATTACATTTTTATAAAATTTGCTCCAATTGTTATTTGTATGGGAGCCTACTTAGGGAGGGGAGATAGGGCGTAGGTATGTTTTAAAAAAATGTTGTAGGGTAAAAATAAATGGGGTTATTTTATTTTATTTTATTTTATTTTATTTTATTTTATTTTATTTTATTTTATTTTATTTTATTTTATTTTATTTTATTTTATTTTATTTTATTTTATTTTATTTTATTTTATTTAATTTACAAACAAAAATGTTGATCAAAACAATAATTGACTCATTTAAATTTTGTTGATCAATAGATTTAATTGAAATTTTTTAGAAAATATTTTTTTTTATGTCATCATGTTGTAACAATTAAAATAACATCGTAAAGATTTTTGTCGAAAATTTTACAATATAAAAGAAATAAAATTAAACAAGACAAAAATAGGAAAAGATTAAAATAAATAGTTTTATTTTATTGTTACAATGTAAACAAACACACAATTACATTGTAAGACAAGTATTATGTACCCCCCAAGAAGCCTGTAAATATGGAAATAATTTTTTTTATAAGAAATTGTAGAAATTTAGATTATAATATGGTAACTCAACAATTTCTTAAGGCAAAACAGTTTGAAATGTATAGCGCTTATTTACTACAAAATTGTCATAACTCAAAAAAGCAGACTTTTGTGAAAACATTTTTGACGATCTAAATTGAAAGAAGACTTTTCATTGAAAAAACACGGTACAATTTCAGGAGATAAAATAAGTTGCATACTTTCAGGCCTTATACTTTTCTTTTTATTTTGCATAATTTCAGGCCTAAAATAAATTGCATACTTTCAGGCCTTATACTTTTCTTTTTATTTTGCATACTTTCAGTCCTTAGTTTTTTTATTTTGTTGAAACTCTAGTTATAATAGACCCTTTTATACTGTGATTACCCTAAATATTACTACCAAGTATTTGTTTATGGTATACTAGAACACGAGCATGTTACTGCATGCTTAAAAAGCAATATCATTTTGTTATTTATTCTTTATTTATTTGCATGTTTTTTTTTTAATTTTGGTAAAATATTTGCATGTTTGCAAATATGTACATTTTGTGCTACTAAGTATATTAGTATTTACATAGAAATAGTTTCTAAATATGTCAAAGTTTACAAGTAAATAGCATTATTTGCTAAGTAATCATTTAAGTTTAGGTCAACGAATAAATAAGTAAATTATATTGGTTTTTAAATGCTTTGGAATTTTTTTTCCATTTTATTATTGCTCAATAAGAAAAATCTCTGTTTAGAGTTTTTTTTGAGCTGCAAAAAAGGTATTACATTTTTTTTTAGAAAATCTTATATATTTTTAGACAATCTATTAGATATTAAAAAAAAAGAACTTAAATGCTGGGGCATTAGACTGGCATTTTTTTGTATGGCAAAAAAGTGTTTCTTCCAATTTGAAACATCTGGGCAAATTTTTATTCTCGTAGACCTACAACTAATGTGTTACAAAGTTGAGGTCAATCGGAATATATTAACCCGTGGCGCCTAGCAATCAAAGTTTTGGATTTTCGAAAATTAAAAAAAGAAAAAATTCTTGCGACACTTAATAATTTTCGAGATATCGCTATTTCAAGAAATTTTTTAAGAAAAATGCACTGCACACAAATATCAAATAATCTTTAAAATCAGTCAAACGGTTTTCGAGATATCGCTATTTAAAATTTTCAAAAATGGGGGTTTTTCCTACGTTCTAGAAATTAAAAAAAAAAAAACCTCAAAATTTCTTTTGAAAATTTCCACTAAAATTTTGGATTTTGGAAAAATAAAAAATGAAAAATAATTTACAAAATTTATATTAATTTTGGCATGATGAATACGAATATCTGAAATCGGTCAAGGGGTTTTCAAGTTATAGCCATTTCAAAATTTGTCAAAAATTTCCAAAAGTTACGGGTTTATCCTACGTTCGAAAAATATTTAAAAAAAAAATATCAAAATTTAGTTTCCATTACCTTTTTAAAAGAGATGTAGACAAACTTTCATTTAAAAATAATTTAAGCCAAATCCGATAGTTTTAACACGTTGCTAAAAATGGAGGTTTTTCTAAGTTCATGAAATTTAAAAAAAAGACTCAAAATTTCTTTTGACATTTTCATAGAGCTTGACACAATCTTTCACTTAAACTTAATTTGAGCCAAATCCGATGATTTTAACCCGTGGAGCCCCTCGATCAAAGTTTTGAATTTTTAGAAATTTCCACCAAAATTTTGGATTTTTGAAAAATAAAAAAATAAAATATCTAGCAATACATCATTTTAATTAATTTTGGTATGCTGAATACGAATATAAAAAAATATCTGAAATCGGTCGAGGGGTTTTCGAGTTATTGCCATTTGAAATTTGTCAAAAAATTTCCATAAATTACAGGTTTTTCCCTTCATTCAAGAAATTTTTTAAAAAGTATCAAAATTAAAAAAAAATATATATTTAATTTTGATGCACTGAACACAAATATCAAATAATCTTTAAAATCGATCAAACGGTTTTCGAGATATCGCTACTTGAAATTTGAAAAAAATGGCGGATTTTTCTTACGTTCTAGAAATTAAAAAAAAATTTAAAAATTTCTTAACATTGACATTTTTATAAAACTTGACACAATTTTTAACTTAAACTTAAAATGAGCCAAAATCCGATAATTTTTACCCGTGACGCCCCTTGATCAAAGTTTTGAATTATTGAAAATTTCCACCAACATCTTTATTTTTGAAAAATAAAATATCTAACGATACATAATTTTTATTAATTTCGGCATGCTGAATACGAATATCTGAAATCGGTCGAGGGGTTTTCGAGTTATCGCCATTTAAAATTTGTCAAAAAATGTCCAAAAATTACGGGTTTCCCCTTCATTTAAGAATTTTTTTAAAAAAGTATCAAAAAAAAAATATATTTAATTTTGATGCACTGAACAAACAGTTTTCGAGATATCACTATTTGAAATTTGAAAAAATGACGATTTTTTCCTACGTACAAGAAATTTTTTAAAAAAGTATCAAAATTTAGTTTCCGTTGAGCTGTAGACAAACTTTTATTTAAACATAATTAAAACCAAATCAGACTTTTTTTAACCCATTACGCGCCCTTCGATCAAAGTTTACAGTTTTTGGTGAAAATTTAGCTAAAAAGCAAAACTTTGAACGAAGAACGCCGCGGGTTAAAATTATCGGATTTAGCCTAAATTAAATTTAAATGAAAGATTGACTTAAGCCCTATGAAAGGGAAAGGGGAAAGAAATTTCGAGTTTTTTTTTTTTTTAATTTTTTGAACGTAGAAAAAAATTGCAATTTTTGGCAAATTTTAAATAGAAAGATTTCGATAAAAGTTCGGACGATTTTAATTTTTTTTTGATTTCACCACCTGGCGAATAAAATGTAACATAATTAGTTTTAAAAAAATTTAATATTTTTTTTCATAAATTTTTTTTTTCATCAAAAAAATTTTATTTTTCATGAATTTTTTTTCATTAATTTTTTTGTTTATTAATTGTTATACCCTCTAACCACAGTATGGGGTACACTCACTTTGTCATTCCGTTTGTAACGCATCGAAATATCGGTCAGGGACCCCATAAATTATATATATTATTGATCCATGATCGATTCTAAGACATTCAATGAATATCCGTCTGTCCGTCCGTCCGTCTGTCTGTATATAACACAATGCAGTCCAAAATAAAACAGCTAGACTACTGAAGTTTGGCAGAAATATGTCTCATGTTTATAGGCAGGTTAAGTTCGTGAATGGGCAAAATCGGGACAGGGGGGAAAAAGTTCCCCCCTTGATGAACTGAACCAACCTCTGAAAAAATACACTTTTTTACATTTTTTTTTTTGTATTTTTGTTAAATAAATGAAACATTTGGTATATTTGTCGCGATGGGATGGTACTCTCAACGTCCCCCCACTGACCCATTCCCCCCTCCCCAAAAAAAAACGCCCCTACATTTTAGAGGTTATAAAAGCTTCGGTACAGACGAATTTAACACTCTCGCTTGTTTTGAATTAAAAACTTTTTATTTATATACAATTTTTTTTTTCACCATTTTTTTTATATTACATTTTTCATCAAAATTTTTTTTTTTTTTCAAAAAATATTTTTTTTCACCAAAAAATATCTTTTTCATCAAAAATTATTTTTTTCATCAAATTTTTTTTTATCAACATTTTTTTTCATCAAAAAAATTTTTTTTTATCATCAAAAAATTTTTTTTTTATCATAAAAAAGTTTTTTTTTTACCAAAAAAAAAGTTTAACAATTTAGTTTTCATTAAAAAACTTTTTATTTATCTAAATCTTTTTTTATCAAAAAAAAATTTTTTTTTCATATTTTTTTTTTTTTCACCAATTTTCTATATTTTTTCATTAGTATTTTTTTATACCCTCCACTTACAAGGGAAGTCTCCCTAGTGTCACCCGCAGATCTTTATGGAATTAGTTTTATTTTGTAGAGCCAAAAAAATAAAGGGACACGTATTTTTTTTTAGCGGCCCAAATTTATATGTAGGGGGTAAAAAGGAGGGGGGAAGACAAAGCCATTTTTCAGTTTTTTTCGTTTATGTCCTATATTATGCAAAGAAACCAAGTCATGTTACATACCAAATAAAAGGTATTTGGAAAACTTATCTACGTGTGCTAAGAACGTGTCCAAACATACACAACTTTTCGTCATATTGAGTAAAATACCAAAATTTTAGGGCACTTTTGTTAATAAGTCAAAAAATATTATCTTTTTTGGCCCGTGGTTAGCACCGCGAGATAGGTATTTTTAATACCTTTAATCTGATACCACACATGCCTATCATAATTTTGTTCAAATAGGCGAAAATCGTAAAAAACTGAAAAAGGTAAATTTCCCCCCATACAAATAAAATTGAGATTGGACCGCTAAAAAAAAATACGTGTCGAATTAATTTTCGTTCTTAACAACATATCCAAATTTCATGAAGATCGGAGGGTGACACCAGGGAGATTTCCCTTGTTAGTGATAGTATGTCATTAAAGTGTATATATAATTGATCAGTGATCGATTTTAAGACATTCTAGCGATGTCCGTTTGTCCGTCTATCTGTCTGTCTGTAGAAATGGTGATCACGACCAAAATATTGCTCGGAGATGACCGAAACTTAACATATTTATTGGAAGTTTTCCTGAGCAGATTGGTATTGCATTTGAGCGATAGCGGTCCAGCGGTTTAAAAGTTATGAATGAAAATGTAAGTACACCTCAAAAATGTTGGTACATTCAACATAACCTAAAAATACATGCTTTAATTCGGCTGCTGGTTGACAAATATAAACATAATTAAACACCGAAGGGTGCTTAAACAAGTACGAACATATTTTTTGACAAAAAAATAAAAAAATTGCGGATTTTTTTTCCAAAATTTTTTTTTCGCGAATATTTCTTTTCAAAAACTTTTTTTTAAATAAAGTTTTTTGCAATAATATTTTTGAAATTGTGGAGGGTATCACTGTGTCACAAATTTTCAACAAAGTCGTGACCAAATGAATCTGACACATAATCTTTATGTAAATCCGAACGCTGAATCCGAATATGAAGTCAGAATGGTCAAAAGTAGAACAGTTTTCGAGATATTTACGAGAAAATCGAGAAAATTACCGTTATTTGCTCTTTTCAACTTATTTTTTTAGAACCAAACAATAAATTTTTTTTTAAATTTTATCACTTAAAACGTTAGTTTATTTCAATACGAACATTTTGTGCCCAATAGGATCCAGATCGGTGCAAAAATGACAAAGTTACAGTAGATTAATTGAATTATCCCACTTTTCGATTTTTTTTTTTAAAACACAAGTAAATATACAAAGCTAAATGTTAGTAATGCAAGGTGGATTAATTCACTAAATCTTCTGTAGCTTTGTCATTTTTGCACCAATCTGGGTCTTGTTGGGCGCAAAATGTTCGTATTGAAATAAAATAATGTCCTATGTAATAAAACATTATAATTTTTAATTGTTTGGTTTAAAAATAATAACTTGAAAAGAGCAAAATTGCAAAAAATCATCAAATTTTTCATGAAGTTTGAACTTTTGTCCACTGTAACTCTGTCATTTCTTAACTAATCTTCACAAGCGACCCATGGTTATTTTAGTAATTTTATTATCTTTCATTAAAAAAAAAGAAATACATAAATCGACGAATAGCTTTGAAGATATTTGCATTTAAGTGACATCATCTTTTTTAAAAACACAAAAAACGCTTATTTTCGAATATCTCGAAAACTGTTCTACTTTTGACCATTCTGACTTCATATTCGGATTCAGCGGACAATTGTACATAAAGATTAGGTGTCAGATACATTTGGTCAAAAAACTGTCACGTACACACAGAAAACAAATTTGCTAATTTCCAACTGAAATTCAGTTGTTACAACAAAAAATCGGTGGATGCATTTGTATTAATGGTGATACAACTATATATCGCTAGTTACAACTAAATTTTGTTAATACAACTGTCTTTTAATTGAAACAACTACAAAATTCGTTAGCCACATTAAAATGTAGTAGCAGCAACCGAATTTTGAGTTAATACAACTGATGAATTCAGTTGGAAATTTATTTTTCTCTGTGTAGTGTATCCAATACATTCGGCAAGGTCGAATTTATATTTTTTACTAACAAAAAAATTTTTTTTCAAAATTTATTTTTCATCAAACTACTGTTTCACCAAGTCTAAACCTCTGACATAAAAATGTTCCATTTGTTTAACAAATGTACAAAAAACAAGAGAGAGTGCAAAATTCGTCTGTGCCAATTTTTTTTACCCTTCAAAATGCAAAAACATTTTCGGCACTTAAAATTTGACAAATAAAACAAATGATTTTTTTTCAACAACACAATTTGTCAATACAGTTAAATTTCTACTACATATTTTTTAGGTCCACTAGAATAAAAATTTACTTGGAAAAATCAAAATTTAAAGAAAAAATGCCACTCTACGGGCATGTAAAGAAATTAACCTATTTTATGTTTTTTATTGACTGTTTAAATAAAAATATATTGTTGGCTCTTTTTTATTTAAAATTTTGTCATATTGACAAAAAAAAAATTGACCAATAAAACAAATTATTATTTTTTTCAACAACACAATTTGTCAATATAATTAAATTGTTTGTTAGGATTACAACTTTTTAATTGAAAATGAGACCACATTACAAACAATTTTTTTTTGTATTCTGTTAAAAATTTAATGCCTGTTAAGTTAACATTTTATTAGGACAAGAGTGTAGCATACTTGAAGGTGCCTGGAAAAAATAATTTTTTTTTAAGAGGAATTGGTGGATTCTGGTGCATTTAAAGAAATTTTCAGTTTGTACAAAATTGTTTTCTCTCATTTTTAATTTTCTGTTAATAATTGCTTTGCTTTGCTCATGTCTGTAAATCTAACATTTAAGAATGCAAGAAATGTAGCATACTTTAAAGCTTTAAAAAAAATGCTGCTTTGCTTTTAAAAGTATTAAAACGAACGAGCTGTAATTATTTTTTTTTTTTATTTTTTTTTAATTAAACATTTCTCTAAGTTTCTTTAAAAACATTATTCAGTTACCCTTCTTGTAAATCAAAAATATTTCATTTTCTTTCCACATAACCGCATATAAATAATTTTGAGAAATATATGGACAAACCAGCATTTACCACCTATTGTGTGGGTAAATAACACATATTAATCTTGAGTTTTTTTCTTAAGTTTTTTTTTCATAAAAATAAAAAAGAAAATTCATATGATTTTCAACGGCTGTTACTTGTTAAAGTTTTCTTTCTTTGTGGATTATAATGTTGCTAGATTACTTAAGTTATTCTTAGTTGTTACAAAATTCTGCAGTAATATTATTTTCTATACTATATGAGATGTTGTGTTGTATTTTTATTTTATTTTTTTTACAATTTCTATGGGAAAAACAATATAACCGCATGTATAAATCTTAGCAAACTGTTATCATAATTTTATAAATGACCAAAGTTTTGAAAAACACAATAAGTTTTTCTCTGCTCTACTTGCAAGACATGATGTATAATATGTGTGTATGATGAAAAATATTTTATAAAACTTTAAAAGTTTTTTATTTATGTTTTATATAAGAAAACAACTGGTTTGTAGTTTAAAGTTGTATGGAATTGGCTGCCAAGTTGTGTGATTTTTTTAAGGAGTTTTTGAGGAACTTAGGACAAGGAGGGAATATAAAATAAATCGATAAAAACTAAGAAATTTGATTAATTTGATAAAAACTTATTTCAAAAAGTGCTAAAAATATCACTATTTGACTTTATAAACATGTGTGTGAGTCGTTTGATTTTCGACGATTTTTTATAAAAAAGTAAAGTAAAAAAAAAAATTCCGCGATTTTTTTTTTTTTTTAAATTGGTTTGTTCTTGTAAAAATTTCATACTTTGTTCAATTCTGTTCACATATGCCAATCAGCAGCCAATTTAATGCATTTTGTATTTTTAGGTTATGTAGAATGCACAAAAATTTTCGAATTGTTCTTACATTTTCGTTCATAACTTCTGAACCAATGAACCGATTTTGCTCAAATGCAATACCAAACAACTTAGGACAACAACAAGTAAATGTGCTAAGTCTCAATCATATATGTTTAATACTTTGGCCGTGATCACTATTCACCACAGACGGACAGACGGACAGACGGACAGACAGACATCGCTAGAATGTCTTAGTATCGATCACTGATCAATAATATATATGGGGCATTCCATGTGAAATCGGACACTTTGAAAAACTTTTTTTTTAGATTTTCCCAATTTGTTTACAGTTTTTAGTACCCTTCGAAAGCTCCTTCGTGGTAAATTTTCAGATTTTTTTGATGACCCGTTCAAAAGATATCGAATTTTTAAAAATTGGTAGGTCGTTCCTTTACTCAAACTTCTTTTAATCATAACTTCTTCAATAATGGTCCAAATTTCAAATTTTTTTTTTCAAAATTTTTGTTTTTTTACGTACTTTCTAAAAAAAAATCCCAAAAAATTCTTAAAAGCGCTCTAGTATGCGATTTTTAAGTTTTAAAATTTAAATCTCATTTTTGAAAATGTTTGTACCCTTCGATTTTTTGGAAATTTTTTTGTGTAAAACTTCTATCAATTCTACAAATTTTTTGCCCAGGAAGATCGTGGGATAACGATTATAACTATTTTTTAAATTTTTTTGAAAAAAATTTATTGTAATTTTTCAATCTTAAAATCATTTCTACTGCTCCAATGATGCGTCATAGAGGGGGCATTTATAAGACCGACCCCAATTAATTTTTACGTCTTAACATTTCATTGGAACAAACTAATACCCTATCTCCAATTTCTAAGGGGGCTCCCACACAAAACGACATTTTTTAAAATTTGCTCCAACCGCTCTAACTGCCCTAATAGTGCCCTTAGGCCAACAAAATGTATGACCGACCCATAATATTTTTTTAGTCCAAATATTTTTTATGAAAACACCTACCCTCTATCTTTAACTGTTAAGGCGGTCCCCATACAATTTTTTTTATTTTTTGTAAATTTGTTTTATTTAATCAGCTTCTACCGGTCCAATGGTGCGTCCGAGAGGGGTCATTAGTGAGACCGAAGCCCATTTATTTTTACCGTACAACATTTTTTTAAAACATACCAACGTCCTATCTCCACTCCCTAAGTAGGCTTCCATTCAAAATTACATTTTTATGAAATTTGCTCCAACTGTTATTTGTATGGGAGCCTACTTGGGGAGTGGAGATAGGGCGTAGGTATGTTTTAAAAAAATGTTGTAGGGTAAAAATAAATGGGATTCGGTCTCACTAATGACCCCTCTCGGACGCACCATTGGACCGGTAGAAGCTGATTAAATATAACAAATTTACAAAAAATAAAAAAAATTGTATGGGGACCGCCTTAACAGTTAAAGATAGAGGGTAGGTGTGTTTAGAGAAAATGTTTGGACTAAAAAAATATTGTGGGTCGGTCATACTATTGATTGCTCTAAGGGAACTATTAGGGCAGTTACAGCGGTCGGAGCAAGTTTTAAAAAATGTCGTTTTGTGTGGGAGCCCCCTTAGAAATTGGAGATAGGGTATTAGTTTGTTTCAAAGAAATGTTAAGACGTAAAAATTAATGGGGGTCGGTCTTATAAATGACTCCTCTATGACGCACCATTGGAGCAGTAAAAATGATTTTAAGATTGGAAAATTGCAATAAATTTTTTTCAAAAAAATTTAAAAAATAGTAATAATCGTTATCCCACGATCCTCCTGGGCAAAAAATTTGTAGAATTGATAGAAGTTTTACACAAAAAAATTTCAAAAAAATCGAAGAGTACAAACATTTTTAAAAATGAGATTTAAATTTTGAAACTTAAAAATAACATACTAGAGCGCTTTTAAGAATTTTTTTGGGATTTATTTTTAAAAGTACGTAAAACAACGAAAATTTTGAAAAATAAAATTTTAATTTTGGACTGTTAGTGAAGAAGTTATGAGGAAAAGAAGTTTAAGTTAAATAACAAACTACCAATTTTTTAAAATTCGATATCTTTTGAACGGATCATCAAAAAAATCTGAAAATTTACCACGAAGGAGTTTTCGAAGGGTACTAAAAACTGTAAACAAATTGGGAAAATCTAAAAAAAAAATTTTTCAAAGTTTGCGATTTGGCATGGAATGCCCCATATATATTTCTAAAAAAATTTAGCCACTAAAAAATTCAAAAATGCGCTTAGAATATTTTTGTCTTTTTAATATTTGCAAAATTATGGCGAAAAATCAAAAAAAAAATTACATTTAAAAATAATAAATATGCAAAATGTATGCATTTTAATTCAAAATATGCAAAACGTATGCATTTTAATTCAAAATATGCATATAAATGTGAAAAAATTAGGAATTATAAAAAAAATCATCCAAATATGTAAATTTTTACGTGCAAAAATATATTTTTTTACTTTCTTTTAATTTATTTTATTTTAATTTTATTTTGTTTTATTTTGTTGTATTTTATTTTATTTTTTTTATTTTATTTTATTTTATGAAACTTCTCATTTCTTATGCTCCTATGTCATTGCTCCTATTATCATGTTGTAACTACCCGAGTAAAAAAGTTTTTGATATAATTATATATATGTAATTTGATAAAATTATATCAAATTATATATAATTACACTCTAAAAAAGGCTTGTAAAATTACTACTATAAAGTGGGTAAATTTTTATGTAAAATTGCACACAACGCCTAAAATTGAGCACCAAGTGTTTAAAATTTTAGTTTACACACAATAATTTGAATATTACGCATATTATATAGTATTTTGTATGTTTATAAATATTTTCGAAAAGAAATAAACAAAAAAATTATAAAATTACACATTTAATGTTTATTGTAAACATAAAGTGTTTAATTTTCCAATATTAAACATAAAATGCGTAATGTTCAACAATTTTAAAATACAAATTGAAATTGTCAAAATAAAATAAAAAGAAAAATAATATTGAAAAATTATGTTGTTCTCGCCATGAAAATAAAATAATGCAAAAAACATTATAAAAGTAATGAAATATAGATAAAATATAAGTGCAAAATATATAGCAAAGTTTCAACGCAGCATAAAATTTCGAAGAGCCTCATCGTGGACATAAACAAACATAAAATCGTAGAAGAAGATATTTTTTTTAATGTTTGCTGTTATTAATCACAAAAGTAAGTACCGCGAAAATATCTCTGTCAGATTCTGAAAATGTTTTTTTAAATAAGAAATTTTAGTGGATTTTTCTTACAGAAAAAAATTCTTAGATGCTAAAACTCTGAAAATTTTTTATAAAAAAAAATGACTCCGATTCTGAGAATCTGTCTATAGAAAAAAATATATCAGATTCGGAGAATTTTCCTATAGAAAAATGTCTCAGATTCGGAGAATTTTCCTATAAAAAAATGTCTCAGATACTGAGAATTTTTCCAAAGAAAAATGTCTCAGCTTCTGAGAATTTTTCTATAGAAAAAATGTCTCAGATTTTGAGAATTCTTCTATAGAAAAAATGTCTCAGATTTTGAGAATTTCTCTATAAAAAATGTCTCAGATTCTGAGAATTTTTCTATAAAAAAAAAATGTCTCAGACTCTGATAATTTTTCTATAGAAAAAATGTCTCAGATTCTGAGAATTTTTCTACAAAAAAAATGTCTCAGATTCTGAGAATTTTTCTATAGAAAAAATGTCTCAGATTTTGGAAATTCTTCTTTAGAAAAAATGTCTAAGATTTTGAGAATTTTTCTATAGAAAAAATGTTTCAGATTCTGGGAATTTTTCTATAAAAAAAAATGTCTCAGATTCTGATAATTTTTCTATAGAAAAAATGTCTCAGATTCTGAGAATTTTTCTACAGAAAAATGTCTCAGATTCTGAAAATTTTTCTACAGAAAAAATGTCTCAGATTCTGAGAATTTTTCTATAGAAAAAATGTCACAGATTCTAAGAATGTTTCTATGGAAAAAATGTCTCAGATTCTGAGAATTTTTCTATAGAAAAAATGTCTCAGATTCTGAGAATTTTTCTACAGAAAAAATGTCTCAGATTCTGAGAATTTTTCTATAGAAAAAATGTCACAGATTCTAAGAATGTTTCTATGGAAAAAATGTCTCAGATTCTGAGAATTTTTCTATAGAAAAAATGTCTCAGATTCTGAGAATTTTTCTACAGAAAAAATGTCTCAGATTCTGAGAATTTTTCTATAGAAAAAATGTCTCAGATTCTCAGAATTTTTCTATAGAAAAAATGTCTAAGATTCTGAGAATATTTTTATAGAAAAAGTGTATCAGATTCTGAAAATTTTTCCATAAAAAATTTTCGCAGTTTCTGAGAATTTTTCTATAGAAAAAAACTTCTCAGTTTCTGAAAAGTTTTCTGTAGAAAATCTTCTCAGATTCTGAGAATTTTTCTACGGAAAAAATGTACTAGATTCCAATTTTTCTATAGAAAAAATATCACAGATTATTAGAATTGTTCTATTAAAAAATGTCTCAGATTCGGAGAATTTTTCTATAGAAAATGTCATAGATTCGGAGAATTTTCTATAAAAAAATGTTACAGATTCGAAGAATTTTTCAATAAAATTAATGTATTAGATTCTTATAATATTAATTATTTTTATATTTGCAGATTTGGACAACACCTGATGTTATCAAAACTCGGATTTTTAACAAATTCGGCTTTTATTACGACGTTTACTGTAGCTAATAATTGTTTATTAATAATTTTTCACATTCATAATTATGTAATTATTACTGTTTTTTTTTTTTTTTGTTACATTTAAGTTTTTGCAATTGATGGATATTTTATCTAAATATTATAATTTCACTTGAGTTTAAATAAAATCATTAAACTAAAAATGCGTTTTTGTATTTATTTTATAGGAATAAAACACATTAAAAGTAAAATAAAAATATTATAAATGCAATTTTAAGCATTTTTAATGCATTTTTGCACACATATTATGCTTTTTTAAACACAAACATTTTAAAATTACACATTTTGTGTTTATTGCTAGAGAAATTTCCAAGCGTCAAACATGTAGGTGTGCACACAAAATGTTTATTAGTTGTACACATTTTGTGTGCAAATGTTGAAATTTAAACACATAGTGTATTTTTACCCACTTTATTGTAGGAGAACAGTTACCTACAATAAAGTGGGTAAATTTCAACAAAAATTTATAAGAGTGTATATAAAATTATATAAAGAGGTAAAATTTTCCAAAAAGTTGGATAAAATTTATAAAATTATATATAATTTAATAAAATTATATATAATTATGGATTTGGTGGATATAATTATATAAAATTATATCAAATTATATATAATTTGATAAAATTTTATCAAATTTTATAAAAATTTTATCAAATTATATGTAATTTGATATAATTTTATATAATTATATCCACCAAATCCTGGATACAATTATATATAATTTGATCAAATTATACATAATTTTATATAATTTTATCCAACTTTTTGGAAATTTTACCTCTTTATATAATTTTATATAATTATGTATAATTTTTTATAATTTTATCAAATTATATATAATTATATCAAAAAACTTTTTTACTCGGGTATTAAAATTACATCGTAAAGATTTTTGTCGAAAATTTTACAAAATAAAAGAAAAAAAAAATAAACAAGACAAAAATAGAAAAAGATTAAAATAAATAGTTTTATTTTATTGTTACAATGTAAACAAACACACAATTACATTGTAAGACAAGTATTATGTACCCCCAAGAAGCCTGTAAATATGCAAATATTTTTTTTTTTACAAGAAATTGTAGAAATTTAGATTATAATACGGTAACCCTAGAAATTCTTAAGGCAACAGTTTGAAATATATAGCGCTTAGTTACCACAAAATTGTCATAACTCAAAAAAGCAGACTTTTCTGAAAACATGTTTGACGATTTAAATTGAATGCAGACTTTTCATTGAAAAAATACGGTACAATTTCAGTAGATAAAATAATTTGCATACTTTCAGGCCTTATTCTTTACTTTTAATTTTGTATACTTTTAGGCTTTAGTTTTTTTTTTATTAAAGCTCAAGTTATAATAGACCCTTTTATACTGTGATTACCCTAAATATTACTTCCAAGTATTTGTTTATGGTATACTAGAACACGAGCATGTTACTGCATGCTTAAAAAGCAATATCATTTTGTTATTTATTCTTTATTTATTTGCAGTTTTTTTTTTTTTAATTTTGGTAAAATATTTGCATGTTTGCAAATATGTACATTTTGTGCTACTAAGTATATTAGTATTTACATAGAAATAGTTTCTAAATATGTCAAAGTTTACAAGTAAATAGCATTATTTGCTAAGTAATCATTTAAGTTTAGGTCAACGAATAAATAAGTAAATTATATTGGTTTTTAAATGCTTGGAATTTTATTCCTTCTTATTATTGCTCAATAAGAAAAATCTCTGTTTAGAGTTTTTTTGAGCTAAAAAAGAGGTATTACATTTTTTTTAGAAATTGTAACAGATTTTTAGGCAATCTGCTAGGTATTTAAAAAAAAATTAAATGCGGGGAAATTAGACTGACATTTTTTTGTATGGCAAACAAGTTTTTCTTTCGATTTTGAACATCAGGGCAAATTTTTATTCTCGTAAGCCTTAAACTTAAGGTGTACAAATTTGAGTTCAATCGAAATATATTAATCCGTGGCGCCTAGCAATCAAAGATTTGGATTTTAGAAAATTAAAAAAAGAAAAAATTCTTGCGACACATCACACTTAATAATTTTCGAGATATCGCTATTTCAAGAAATTTTTTAAGAAAAATGCACTGAACACAAATATTAAATAATCTTTAAAATCAGTCAAACAATTTTCGAGATATCGCTATTTAAAATTTTCAAAAATGGAGGTTTTTCCTACGTTCTAGAAATTAAAAAAAAATCCCAAAATTTCTTTTGAAAATTTCCACTAAAATTTTGGATTTTGGAAAAATAAAAAATGAAAAATAAAATATCTAGCTTTTCCAAATTTATATTAATTTTGGCCTGCTGAATACGAATATCAAAAAATATCTGAAATCGGTCGAGGGGTTTTCGAGTTATCGCCATTTTAAATTTGTCAAAAAATTTCCAAAAATTACGGGTTTTTCCTACGTTTTAGAAATTTAAAAAAAAAAATCAAAATTTAGTTTCCGTTGACTTTGTTATAGAGCTGGAGACAAACTTTCATTTAAAAATAATTTAAGCCAAATCCGATAGTTTTAACACGTTGCTAAAAATGGAGGTTTTTCTAAGTTCATGAAATTTAAAAAAAAGACTCAAAATTTCTTTTGACATTTTCATAGAGCTTGACACAATCTTTCACTTAAACTTAATTTGAGCCAAATCCGATGATTTTAACCCGTGGAGCCCCTCGATCAAAGTTTTGAATTTTTAGAAATTTCCACCAAAATTTTGGATTTTTGAAAAATAAAAAAATAAAATATCTAGCAATACATCATTTTAATTAATTTTGGTATGCTGAATACGAATATAAAAAAATATCTGAAATCGGTCGAGGGGTTTTCGAGTTATTGCCATTTGAAATTTGTAAAAAAATTTCCATAAATTACAGGTTTTTCCCTTCATTCAAGAAATTTTTTAAAAAGTATCAAAATTAAAAAAAAAAAATATATATTTAATTTTGATGCACTGAACACAAATATCAAATAATCTTTAAAATCGATTAAACGGTTTGCGAGATATCGCTACTTGAAATTTGAAAAAAATGGCGGATTTTTCTTACGTTCTAGAAATTAAAAAAAAATTTAAAAATTTCTTAACATTGACATTTTTATAAAACTTGACACAATTTTTAACTTAAACTTAAAATGAGCCAAAATCCGATAATTTTTACCCGTGACGCCCCTTGATCAAAGTTTTGAATTATTGAAAATTTCCACCAACATCTTTATTTTTGAAAAATAAAATATCTAACGATACATAATTTTTATTAATTTCGGCATGCTGAATACGAATATCTGAAATCGGTCGAGGGGTTTTCGAGTTATCGCCATTTAAAATTTGTCAAAAAATGTCAAAAAATTACGGGTTTTCCCTTCATTTAAGAAATTTTTTAAAAAAGTATCAAAAAAAAAATATATTTAATTTTGATGCACTGAACAAACAGTTTTCGAGATATCGCTATTTGAAATTTGAAAAAATGACGATTTTTTCCTACGTACAAGAAATTTTTTAAAAAAGTATCAAAATTTAGTTTCCGTTGAGCTGTAGACAAACTTTTATTTAAACATAATTAAAACCAAATCAGACTTTTTTTAACCCATTACGCGCCCTTCGATCAAAGTTTACAGTTTTTGGTGAAAATTTAGCTAAAAAGCAAAACTTTGAACGAAGAACGCCGCGGGTTAAAATTATCGGATTTAGCCCAAATTAAATTTAAATGAAAGATTGTCTTAAGCCCTATGAAAGGGAAAGGGGAAAGAAATTTCGAGTTTTTTTTTTTTTTAATTTTTTGAACGTAGAAAAAAATTGCAATTTTTGGCAAATTTTAAATAGAAAGATTTCGATAAAAGTTCGGACGATTTTATTTTTTTTTTATTTCACCACCTGGCGAATAAAATGTAACATAATTAGTTTTAAAAAAATTTAATATTTTTTTTCATAAATTTTGTTTTTCATCAAAAAAATTTTATTTTTCACGAATTTTTTTTCATTAATTTTTTTGTTTATTAATTGTTATACCCTCTAACCACAGTATGGGGTACACTCACTTTGTCATTCCGTTTGTAACGCATCGAAATATCGGTCAGGGACCCCATAAATTATATATATTATTGATCCATGATCGATTCTAAGACATTCAATGAATATCCGTCTGTCCGTCCGTCCGTCTGTCTGTATATAACACAATGCAGTCCAAAATAAAACAGCTAGACTCCTGAAGTTTGGCAGAAATATGTCTCATGTTTATAGGCAGGTTAAGTTCGTGAATGGGCAAAATCGGGACAGGGGGGAAAAAGTTCCCCCCTTGATGAACTGAACCAACCTCTGAAAAAATACACTTTTTTACATTTTTTTTTTGTATTTTTGTTAAATAAATGAAACATTTGGTATATTTGTCGCGATGGGATGGTACTCTCAACGTCCCCCCACTGACCCATTCCCCCCTCCCCAAAAAAAAAAGCCCCTACATTTTAGAGGTTATAAAAGCTTCGGTACAGACGAATTTAACACTCTCGCTTGTTTTGAATTAAAAACTTTTTATTTATATACAATTTTTTTTTTCACCATTTTTTTTATATTATACTAGCTAACTCGCCCGGTACTTCGTTACCGGTTAGCTGTAAAAAAAAAACTTTATTACTTCAAATTCTTACTATTTTTTAATTAAACATAAAAATTGTTAGTTTCGACCTTTAAAATATTATATTTTGAGTAGATTTAAAGTTGCAAAAAAATTTATTTTGGCGAAACGATCCCATAGTTCAAACTTTAAGTTTAAAGGAACATTAGTGCATAAGGAACAATATGTACCAAATTGAAGCGAAAATTCAAAAAATTATTTTCCCAGAATGTAATTTCCGCAAGTGGATCGTAAAGTACCAATTTTAAGTATTTCTACTTTCTCCCTTTTTCCCCATTAGAAGCAGAATTTTCATAAAAGTACTTATTTTAGAATGTTATTTCCGCGAAAGGATCGTACAGTCCAAATTCAAGTATCTAGGACCATTAGTTCAGCAGATACAAAATTGCCCTACTTTCCCCCTTTTCCACCTATAAAACAAAATTTTCAAAAAAGTACTTCTTTCAGAATGTTTTTTCCGCGAGAGGATTGTACACTCCAAATTTCAAGTATCTAGGACCGTTAGTTCAGCAGATACAAAATTGCCCTAATTTCCCCCTTTTTTCCCGTAGAAGCGAAATTTCAAAAAAGTACCTCCATTAGAATGTTGTTTCCGCAAGAAGATTCAAATTTCAAATTTGGCCTACTTTCCCTCTTTTTCCCCCATAGAAGTAGATTTTTCCAAAAAAGTACTTCTTCCATAATATTATACAGTCCAAACTTCAATATCTAGGACCATTAGTTCAGCAGATAAAAAATTGCCCTTCTTTCCCTCTTTAAAAAGTAATTTTCAAAAAAGTACTTCTTTCAATATGTTATTTCCGCGAGATGATCCTATATTGCAAATGTCATGTTTTTAAGACCATTAGTTTAAAATTTACCAAATTGCCCTATTTTCCCCCTCTTGGCCCTCCTTAAAACCAAAATTTTCAAAAAGTGTATTTTTCAAAAAATTATTTCCGCGAGAGGATCAAAACTTAAAGTTTTAGTTCAGAAGATACAAAATTGCCCTAGTTTCCCCCTTCTACTTTTTTCAAGATGTTTTTTTTTGCGAGATGATCCTAGAGTTCAAATTTCAAGTTTCTGGAGCCATTTGTTTAAAAGATAAATAATGTACCGATTTTCCTTATTTCCCCCCCTTTCCCACCGTGGAGGAGGAATTTTTCAAACAATATTTTTTCTGAATGCTGTTTCCGCGAGAGGATCCTAAAGACCAAACTTCACGTTTCTGGGACCATTTGTTCAGAAGATAAAAAATTTACCGATTTTCCCTATTTTCCCCTTTTCCCACCCTTGGAGGCGGAATTTTCAAAAAATTTTGTTTTCCGCATGTTAATTCCGCGAGAGGATCCTAGAGTTCAAATTTTAAGTTTCTGGGACCATTTGTCCAGAAGATAAAAAATGTACCAATTTGCTCTATTTTCCCGACCTTGGAGGCGGAATTTTCAAAAAAATATTTTTTTAGTTTTTTTTTTCGCGAGAGGATCATAGAGTCCAAATTTCAAGTTTCTAAAACTATTAGTTCAAAAGATACAAAATCCCCCAAAGTGCCCAACTTTCCCCTTTTTTCCCATAGAAGTGGAAGTTCTTTAAGTATGTTATTTTCGCGAAAGGATCGTTCAGTTCAAATTTCAAGAATCTAGGACCATTAGTTCAGCAGATTCAAAATTGCCCTTCTTTCCCCCTTTTTCCCACAGAATTTTGAAAAGTACTTTCTTAAGAATGTTATTTCCGCGAGAGGATCGTTCAGACAAATTTCAAGTATCTAGAACCATTAGTTCAGCAATTTTAAAAAAGTACTTCTTTCAGAATGTTAATTCCAAGAGAGAGGATCGTGCAGTCTAAGTTTCAAGTATCTAGGACCATAAGTTGAGCAGATACAAAATTGCCCTACTTTCCGCCTTTTCCCCCTTAGAAGCGGAACTTTCTACAAAAAGGACTTATTTTAAAATGTTATTTCCGCAAGAGGATCATACAGTTAAAATTTCAAGTATCTAGGATCATTAGTTCAGCAGATACAGAATTGCCCAACTTTCCACCTTTTCCCCCTTTAGAAGGAGAACTTTCAAAAAAGTACTTCTTCTAGAATGTTCTTTCCGCGAGAGGATCGTAAAGTCCAAACTTCAAGTATGTAGGACTATTAGTTCAGCAGATTCAAAATTGCCCTACTTTCTCCCTTTTCCCCCCGTAGAATCAGAATTTAAAAAAAAGTACTTCTTTTAGAATGTTATATAACCCACCCCCCCCCCCCCCCTTAAAAGTAGAGTTTTCAAAAAAGTACTTCCTTGAGAATGTTATTTCCGCGAGAGGATCGTACAGTCCAAATTTCAAGTATATAGGACCATTATTTCAGCAGATACAAAATTGCCCTACTTTTCCCCTTTTCCCACTCAAAATCGGAATATTTAAAAAAGTACTTCTTTCAGAATGTTATTCTCGCGAAAAGATCGTTCAGTCCAAATTTCAAGTCTCCCGGACCATTAGTTCTACTTTCCCCCTTTTCCCTCTTAGAGGCGGAATTTTCCAAAAAGTCCCCCATTCGAATTTTATTTCCGCGAGAGGATCGTGCAGTCCAATTTTCAAGTATCTAGGACTATTTGTTCAGCAGATACAAAATTGGCCTACTTTCCCCTTTTTCCTCCTTAAAAGAAGAATTTTTAAAAAAGTATTTCTTTCCGAATGTTATTTCCGCGGGAGGATCGTACAGTCCAATTTTCAAGTATCTAGGACCATTAGTTCAGCAGATTCAAAATTGCTCTATTTTCCCCTCTTTATCCCCTTAAAGCTTAGTACTCTGTTTTTTACGGTGAAAATTTCACTTAAACTTTCAACGCCTTAAATCGTAATAAGACATTTAAAAATCAACAAATTTTTACAATTATAAGAAAGAAACGATCATAACAAAACTGAAATGTCACTTTTTCACGGCAATTTAAATTGTCTTGTATAATAAAAATGGGTGAAAACTTTTTTTAACAATTTCCCTATAATTCCTCGCGCTGCCAAAATTTATTTTTTTTTATATGGAGTTTGACAGATTTTTTCCTGTGAACTCGAACAGAGTACTTTGCTTAAAAGAGGAATTTTTAAAAAAGTATTCCTTTCCGAATGTTATTTCCGCGGAAGGATCGTAGAGTCCAATTTTCAAGTATCTAGGACCATTACTTTAGCATATACAAAATTGCACTACTTTCCCCCTTTCTACCCCTTAAAAGCGAAATTTTCAAAAAAGTACTTCTTTTAGAATGTTATTGCCGCGATATGATCCCATATTCCAAATGTCATGTTTCTAAGACCATTAGTTTAAAGTTTAGCAAATTGCCCTATTTTCCCCCTTTTGGGCTTCCTTAAAACCAAAATTCTCAAAAAAGTATATTTTTCAAAAAATAATTTCCGCAAGAGCATCCAGATTCAAAATTTCAAGTTTGTTCAGAAGATACAAAATTGCCCTATTAAACCCCTTCTACTCCCACCCCCACCTTTATAAAAGGATTTTTCAAAATATTACTTTTTACAAACTGTTTTTTCCGCGAGAGGATCATAGAGTTAAAATTTCAAGTTTCTGGGACCATTCGTTTAGCAGATACGAAACTGCCCTTCTTTCCCCATTTTCCCCCTTTAAAAACGAATTTTTCAAAAAAGTACTTCTTTTAGAGTGTTATTATCGGGATAGGATTGTACAGTTCAACCATTAGTTCAGCAGATACAAAATTGCCCTGCTTTCCCCCTTTTTTGCCGTAGAAGCGGAATTTTTAAAAAAGTTTTTCTTTAACAATGTTATTTCCGCGAGAGGATCGTTCAGTTGAAATTTCAAGTATCTAGGACCATGAGTTCAGCAGATTCAAAATTACCCCACTCACCCCCTTTTTCCACGGAATTTTCAAAAAGTACTTTCTTAAGAATATTATTTCCGCGAGAGGATTGTACTGTTCAAATTTCAAGTATCTAGGACCATTAGTTCAGCAGATACAAAATTGCCCTACTTCCCCCTTTTTCCTTGTTGGAGCGGAATTTTTTAAAAAGGTCTTCTTTAAGACTGGTATTTTCGCGAAAGGATCGTACAGTTAAAATTTCAAGTATTAAGGACCATTAGTTCAGCAGATTCAAAATTGTCCTACTTTACCCCATTTTCCCCCAGAATTTTGAAAAAGTACTTCCTTTGGAATGTTATTTCCGCGAGAGGATCGTTCACTCCAAATTTCAAGTATCTAGGACCATATTTTCAGCAGATACAAAATTGCCCTACCTTCCCCTTTTTCACCCTTTAAAGCGGAATTTTCAAAAAATTACTTTTTTCAGAATGTTATTTCCGCAAGAGGATCGTGCAGTCCACGCGAGAGGATCGAGCAGTCCTATTTGTTCAGCAGATACAAACCGGAATTTTCAAAAAAGTACTTCTTTCAGAAAGTTATTTCCGCGAGAGGATCGTACAGTCCAAATTTCAAGGATCTACGACCATTAGTTCAGCAGACACAAAATTACCCTACTTTCCAATTTTTTCGCCCTTAGAAGCCAAATTTTCAAAATAGAATTTTCTTTACAATGTTATTTCCGCGAAGGATCCCATAGTCAAAATTTTTAAGTTTTTGTGAAAATTAGTTCAGAACATACAAAGTGTACCAAATTGTCCTATTATCCCCCTTTTCCACCCTAGAAGCGGAATTGAAAAAAAAACTTTGTTTCGGAATGTTTTTTCCGCGAGATGATCTTATAGTCCAAACTTTAAGTATCTAGAACCATTAGGTCAGAAAAAAGAATATGTACCAAAGAAGTGCCTTTTTAAAAAAGTACTTTCTTCAGAATATTATTTCCGCGAGAGGTTCCTATAGTCCAAATTTCAGGTTTCTGTGACCATTAGTTCACAATATAGAAAATGTTCAAAATCGTCCTATTTCCCCACCCCCCAAATTTGAATGAAAAATTTTCAAAAAAAACTTTCTTCAGAACATAAATTCCGTGAGAGGATCATATAGTCCAAATTTTTAAGTTTCTAGGACCATTAGTTCAGAAGATACAAAATGTACCTATCCTACTTTCCCCCTTTCAACCCCCTAGAATCAGAATTAAAAAAAAACTTTGTTTCAGAATGTTTTTTCCGTTAGAGGATCTTATAGTCCAAACTTTAAGTTTCTAGGACCATTAGGTCAAAAGATAGAACATGTACCAAATTGCCCTTTTTCCCCCATTTCCCCCCATTTCCCCTTCTTATTGAAAAAAAAAATACTTTCTTTAGAGTATTATTTCCGCGAGAGGATCCTATAGTCTAAATGTTAGGTTACTGGGGCCATTAGTTCAGAAGATGTTCAAAATTGTCCTATTTCCCCCTAAATTTATGTGATTAAATCAATAAATTCCCAAAAATAAAAAAAATAAATGAGAAAAAGAATTGAGTAAAAAATTTGAGTCAAAAAATTAAGCGAAAAAAATTTTGAGTAAAAAAAATTGAGTAAAAAAAAATTTGGGTGAAAACACCTTCTAAGTAAAAAATTTAAGTAAAAAAATTGAGTAAAAAAACTGAAGAATAAAATACAATTGAGTCAAAAAAATTTTTAGTAAAAAAAATTGAGTGAAAAAAAATTTTGAGTAAAAAAAGGTTTTGAGTAAAAAAAAATTTTTGAGTGAAAAAAAATTTTGAGTGAAAAAAAATTGAGTGAAAAAAAATTGAGTGAAAAAAAATTTTTGAGTGAAAAAAAATTTTGAGTGAAAAAAAATTTTGAGTGAAAAAAAATTTTGAGTGAAAAAATTTTGAGTGAAAAAAAATTGAGTGAAAAAAAATTTTTGAGTGAAAAAAAATTTTGAGTGAAAAAAAATTATGAGTGAAAAAAAATTTGAGTGAAAAAAATTTTGAGTAAAAAAAAATTTTGAGTGAAAAAAAAATTGTAAAAAAAAAAAAAATTGTAAAAAAAAATTTTGAGTGAAAAAAAATTTTGAGCAAAAAAAAATTTTGAGTGAAAAAAAATTTTGAGTGAAAAAAAATTTTGAGTGAAAAAAAATTTTGAGTGAAAAAAAAATTTTGAGTGAAAAAAAATTTTGAGTGAAAAAATTTTAGTAAAAAAATTTTTTTTCCCCGAGAGGATACTATAGTTCAAATATCTAGTTTCTAGGACCATTAGTTCAAAATTCACCAAATTGCCCTATTTTCCCCCTTTTTGTCCCCCTTAAAACCGGAATTTTCAAAAAAGAACTTTTTTCAAAATGTTATTTCCGCGAGAGTATCCTATATTCAAAATTTCAAGATTGTAGGTCCATTAGTTCAGAAGATACAAAATGTACCAACTTGCCCTATTTTCCCCCCTCCCCCCACCTTAGAAACGGAATTTTCAAAATATTACTTTTTCCAAAATGTTATTTCCGCGAGAGGGTCCTAGACTTCAAATTTCAAGTTTCTGGGGGCATTTGTTTAGAATATAAAAAATGTAACAATTTGCCCTATTTCCCCCTTTTTTCCCCCCTTGGAGGCGGAATTTTCCAAAAAAAAAATTTCCGAAATTTTATTTCCGCGAGAGGATCCTAGAGTTCAAATTTGAAGTTTCTAGGACTATTAGTTCAAAAGATACAAAATCCCCCAAAGGGCCCTATTTTCCCCCTTTTGCCCCCCTTAGAATCGGAATTTCCAAAAATCCCTTCTTAGTGGGTGGTTTTGTCGGGAGCCGAACCTACATTCCAAATTTCAAGTCTCTAGCTTCAGCGGTTTGGGCTGGGCGATGATTATTGCCAATCAGTCAGTCAGTCAGTCAGTCAGTCACCACACTCTTTTATATATATAGATTTTTCATCAAATTTTTTTTTTTTTCAAAAAATATTTTTTTTCACCAAAAAATATCTTTTTCATCAAAAATTATTTTTTTCATAAAATTTTTTTTTATCAACATTTTTTTTCATCAAAAAATTTTTTTTTTATCATCAAAAAATTTTTTTTTTATCATAAAAAAGTTTTTTTTTTACCAAAAAAAATGTTTAACAATTTAGTTTTCATTAAAAAACTTTTTATTTATCTAAATCTTTTTTTATCAAAAAAAAATTTTTTTTTCATATTTTTTTTTTTTCACCAATTTTCTATATTTTTTCATTAGTATTTTTTTATACCCTCCACTTACAAGGGAAGTCTCCCTAGTGTCACCCGCAGATCTTTATGGAATTAGTTTTATTTTGTAGAGCCAAAAAAATAAAGGGACACGTATTTTTTTTTAGCGGCCCAAATTTATATGTAGGGGGTAAAAAGGAGGGGGGAAGACAAAGCCATTTTTCAGTTTTTTTCGTTTATGTCCTATATTATGCAAAGAAACCAAGTCATGTTACATACCAAATGAAAGGTATTTGGAAAACTTATCTACGTGTGCTAAGAACGTGTCCAAACATACACAACTTTTCGTCATATTGAGTAAAATACCAAAATTTTAGGGCACTTTTGTTAATAAGTCAAAAAATATTATCTTTTTTGGCCCGTGGTTAGCACCGCGAGATAGGTATTTTTAATACCTTTAATCTGATACCACACATGCCTATCATAATTTTGTTCAAATAGGCGAAAATCGTAAAAAACTGAAAAAGGTAAATTTCCCCCCATACAAATAAAATTGAGATTGGACCGCTAAAAAAAAATACGTGTCGAATTAATTTTCGTTCTTAACAACATATCCAAATTTCATGAAGATCGGAGGGTGACACCAGGGAGATTTCCCTTGTTAGTGATAGTATGTCATTCCGTTTGTAACTCATTGAAATATCGGTCTAGGACCCCATAAAGTGTATATATAATTGATCAGTGATCGATTTGAAGACATTCTAGCGATGTCCGTCTGTCCGTCTATCTGTCTGTCTGTAGAAATGGTGATCACGACCAAAATATTGCTCGGAGGTGACCGAAACTTAACATATTTATTGGAAGTTTTCCTGAGCAGATTGGTATTGCATTTGAGCGATAGCGGTCCAGCGGTTTAAAATTTATGAATGAAAATGTAAGTACACCTCAAAAATGTTGGTACATTCAACATAACCTAAAAATACATGCTTTAATTCGGCTGCTGGTTGACAAATATAAACATAATTAAACACCGAAGGGTGCTTAAACAAGTACGAACATATTTTTTGACAAAAAAATAAAAAAATTGCGGATTTTTTTTCCAAAAATTTTTTTTCGCGAATATTTCTTTTCAAAAACTTTTTTTAAATAAAGTTTTTTGCAATAATATTTTTGAAATTGTGGAGGGTATCCAATACATTCGGCAAGGTCGAATTTATATTTTTTACTAACAAAAAAAATTTTTTTTCAAAATTTATTTTTCATCAAACTACTGTTTCACCAAGTCTAAACCTCTGACATAAAAATGTTCCATTTGTTTAACAAATGTACAAAAAACAAGAGAGAGTGCAAAATTCGTCTGTGCCAATTTTTTTTACCCTTCAAAATGCAAAAACATTTTCGGCACTTAAAATTTGACAAATAAAACAAATGATTTTTTTTCAACAACACAATTTGTCAATACAGTTAAATTTCTACTACATATTTTTTAGGTCCACTAGAATAAAAATTTACTTGGAAAAATCAAAATTTAAAGAAAAAATGGCACTCTACGGGCATGTAAAGAAATTAACCCATTTTGTGTTTTTTATTGACTGTTTAAATAAAAATATATTGTTGGCTCTTTTTTATTTAAAATTTTGTCATATTGACAAAAAAAAAATTGACCAATAAAACAAATTATTATTTTTTTCAACAACACAATTTGTCAATATAATTAAATTGTTTGTTAGGATTACAACTTTTTAATTGAAAATGAGACCACATTACAAACAATTTTTTTTTGTATTCTGTTAAAAATTTAATGCCTGTTAAGTTAACATTTTATTAGGACAAGAGTGTAGCATACTTGAAGGTGCCTGGAAAAAATAATTTTTTTTTAAGAGGAATTGGTGGATTCTGGTGTATTTAAAGAAATTTTCAGTTTGTACAAAATTGTTTTCTCTCATTTTTAATTTTCTGTTAATAATTGCTTTGCTTTGCTCATGTCTGTTAATCTAACATTTAAGAATGCAAGAAATGTAGCATACTTTAAAGCTTTAAAAAAAATGCTGCTTTGCTTTTAAAAGTATTAAAACGAACGAGCTGTAATTATTTTTTTTTTATTTTTTTTTAATTAAACATTTCTCTAAGTTTCTTTAAAAACATTATTCAGTTACCCTTCTTGTAAATCAAAAATATTTCATTTTCTTTCCACATAACCGCATATAAATAATTTTGAGAAATATATGGACAAACCAGCATTTACCACCTATTGTGTGGGTAAATAACACATATTAATCTTGAGTTTTTTTCTTAAGTTTTTTTTCATAAAAATAAAAAAGAAAATTCATATGATTTTCAACGGCTGTTACTTGTTAAAGTTTTCTTTCTTTGTGGATTATAATGTTGCTAGATTACTTAAGTTATTCTTAGTTGTTACAAAATTCTGCAGTAATATTATTTTCTATACTATATGAGATGTTGTGTTGTATTTTATTTTTTTTTTTGCAATTTCTATGGGAAAAACAACATAACCGCATGTATAAATCTTAGCAAACTGTTATCATAATTTTATAAATGACCAAAGTTTTGAAAAACACAATAAGTATTTCTCTGTTCTACTTGCAAGACATGATGTACACTGTGTGTATGATGAAAAATATTTTATAAAACTTTAAAATTTTTTTTTTATTTATGTTATATATAAGAAAACAACTGGTTTATAGTTTAAAATTGTGTGGAATTAGCTGGCAGGCTGTGTGATTTTTCTAAGGAGTTTTTGAGGAACTTTGGACAGGGAGGGAATATAAAATAAATCGATAAAAATCTAGAAATTTGATTATAAAGTTTGAAAAACCATACAAAAATTCTTCATTTTCATATATTCAAAATTTCAAAATTTTTCAATTATTTCAAAAATAGCAGTAAAATTAGCCAAAACTAGCTCTATTTGACTTTATGAACATGAGTTAGGCTTATAGCTCAGTTAATACTGCTGATAAGACAAAATGTCATGTTGTCAATAACATCGGGCTTGATTTAAAGAATATGCCCGTTGAGCACCCGAAAGTTTTTGAGTTATTTCTAAAATCGCAGTAAAATTTTATAAAAATAGCACTTTTTGACTTTATAAAAATTGGATATGCCTATAGGTTAAATACTGCCGATACGACAAAAACACATGATTCAATTTGAAACGTATGAAATGAATTCATAAATAAATAGAAAGTTTGAAAAAATACATAAAATTCTGCAAATTTCTGGAAAATTCTTCAACATTGTCTTTTTGATGCACCAATACACAAAGAAGTCAACGCTTTGCCACATTTTTATTATAAAATTCTAAACCACAGTTTGTTCAATGTCCTCATGAATAAAACACCACATAATTCCGGTGCAGTAAATACGTTTACAAGTATGTTTTATAGTATACATTTTAAATGTTGTACAAACTAAAATATCTATACAAAAAACATGTTTTTTTTTAAGTTTACTGCATTGTTATCCTTGTCCCAAAAATACTCATTGTCAGTCTAAGTACACACAAACCGAAAACCAAAGTAGATTATGAGATATAATTTGAAAATGTTTGTAATGTATTATTAAACATTAAAAGCTGTTGTGTTCTTATAAATTTCTTATATGAAACATGGAAGATTAACGGAATTTGAAATTTTTTACACTTGGACATTACTGTGAAAAAGGAAATTGAAAGTTGAATTGGGTACGGAAGAATTTACAAAGAGACAAAATCAAATCTTTTCGGAAGTAAAGAAGCTTTGTATTTTTTCAGGATTTCAAAAAAAAATTATATTTTGATGATGTACTTCATAGACCTGCCGTGAGCTAAGACACAAGGTACCAAAATAGGGCCCCTTTGATATACGATATTTTATAAAGTTTGTCAATCAAGGACCTGAGATTCCATGCGTATTGAAGTGATCCACTTTAAACATTGATTCAATTCAAACCTTCCTCAACATTTATTCGCTTAGTTTTTGTTAATTCCATTTAAAATACGTCTTATCAGCTAATAACATTGCCCCATATCGCTTCCATTTATCTATGTTTCATTTATGTTAAAAAAAAATCAAAGCATACATTTAGGCTGCAATTTAAAACAAATAATAAGGCGTACTTATTGTAGTCTATTTCAAAATTTATATGATTTAATGATTTTTTTATTACAATTACACTTGTTGAACTCTTTCTAGAATAAAAACACAAAAAAACATATTTCACTAGATGTTTATTCCTGAAACTAGTCATCACCTCTAAAAAAAATCTTGTAATATTCTAATAAACCTATGTTCATTACTTTCGAAAAAATACATGTTGCTGCTGATGTAAAACTCTTCAATTTGTTAGCAAACATATTCTCTTATAAAATGACAAGAAAAAAAAGACACTGTTGACATAGACTTTTGAAAATAAAAGTATTTAGTGCTTCAAGAATTGAACATAAAAATCAACAGCTGTTATTTGTGAAAAAAATAACAGTGAGAGTATTAAATTCGGCTGTGCCGATTCTTTTATACCTTCCAATATAAAACAAAATAAAAAAAATTGACAGAGACGTTTTGGAGGGGAAGCTAGGGGCTGGTGAGTTGGAGCACCCGTTCCCCTCGCGGCATATGTTTACAAGTTCATTTTATTCTGATTTGTTCACTAAAGTATTATAATTTATTAATATTTAAGATTTTTTTTCCAATCCCTCAAAATTGGGCGGGCCAAACAAAACCGAAATTTTGTATCCCCTGGGTCCAAGCGCAAAACTTAAAACTTCTGCGAACATAAAAAAAGTTCACTAGTTTAACAAAAATACAAAAAAAACTTCTAAAAATTTGGCGCTTTTCAACGGTTGGTTAAGTTCTTCAAGGGGGAACTTTTTTCCCCCTAATCCGATTTTGCTCATTTCCGAACTTAACCTGCCTAGGACCATAAGACACATTCGTGCCAAACTTGAGGTGTATGACTCTTTTATTTTGGACTGTATCGTGTTAACTACAGACGGACGGACAGACGGACGAACGGACATAGCTAGAATGTCTTAAAATCGATCACTGATCAATAATATATATACTTTATGGAGTCCCCGACCGATATTTCGATGCGTTACTTACGGAATGACAAAGTGAGTATACCCCCATACTGTAGTAAGAGGGTATAAAAATAGTTTCATAGAAAAAATTATTGATGGAAAATATATTCATGAACATTTTTATTTACATATAAAGTTTTATACATCAAAATTAAAATATTTCAACACCACCTGTGGAAGTCATAAAACATATTGATAAAAAAATCGAAAATCAAATTAGATCTAATTGTAAGTTGAGTTAAGAATAAGACCGCCTAAAAAAAATCAACAATTATATGGCGCCCAATTGGTTCCCACGCGAAAAATTTGAAAGCAATTCAAAAAATTTGTTCGGTTTAAGTTGATGAATAAAAAAATAAGTTCGAACACAAAATAAGATTTAAATTAAAATAAGGGTTAGTTGTACGGGCCAAAAAATAAAATCAATTAAATGGCGCCCAGTTGGTTCCCAAGTGAAATATTCGAAAACCATTCGACAACTTTATGAGTTTGAGTTGGTAAGAAAAAAAAAAAAAATAAGTTTGCAAAGAAAATAAGATTTAAGCTGAGCCAAGAGTGAGTTGTACGGTCAAAAAAAAAAAAGAAATAATGAAATCGCTCCTAAGTGGTTCCTACGCGAAATATATGGAAACCATATGAAAATTTTATGAATTTGAGTTGGTAAATAAAAAAATTAAGTTTGAAAATAAAATAAGATTTAAGTTGAGTTGAGGATGTGTTGTAGGTTAGGTTAGGTTAGGGGTGGCGGAGCTCAAAATTTTGGACTCTTCGCATAGACCGGCTGGTCCATAGCAATACCACATGTTCCTTCAACGACGTGGATAAAACGCGTTAGTCCATGTTGCAAACAATTTAACGCGCATAACTGCGATTTCCTCTAGATTCTCGAGTTCAGCTTTGCCTAAAATTTTTTTGCGATGCCTGGCCAATGCGGGGCATTTGCACAGGATATGTTCAACTGTTTCATCCGTATTCGGTTCATCACATCTTCTACAATTGGAATCAGAGATGAATCCAATTGTTCTTGCGTGGAAAGCAATTAGGCAGTGTTCCGTGACCACTCCCGTGAGTAAACGACATTCTCTTTTGTTGAGAGAAAGTAGGTAGCGAGTTCTTTTGAGGTCGTAACGCGGCCAGATTATTCTGGTAATTCTGCTTGTACTTAACTCTCGCAATTTCCTGTTCGCCATGGAAATACACTGACAATCACTTCTCGATCTGTAGTACTGCATTGGGGGATCAATATGAACAAAGTCCCCTACCCCATCTGCACCCAGTTATGCAAGCTCATCAGCCTTCTCGTTCCCTTCTACTCCCTTATGTCCTGGAACCCATATTAGAGAGACGAGGTTATTGCTGGATAATCTTTGAAGATTCTCGTAGCACTCAAAGACGACTTTTAATTTAATACAAAAGCCCCTTAGAGCTTTTAGTGCAGCTTGGCTGTCGACGTAGAAGTTTATTATTCTCTCCGATTCTCCAAGAAACTGTAAGGCTGCCTTATTAATAGCAACTATTTCAGCCTGGAATATGCTACAGCTCAGAGGTAGATTAAAAGATTTTCGTGTATCACAGACGTCCGTAGTAAATCCCGCTCCCACTCCCGTCGATTGTTTGGAACCGTCTGTGAAAATATTCAAAGCGTCATTTGGAGCGCAACGCCAGTTCGACCAAAATTCTCGAGTCGGAAATTCAACTTTAAATTTCCGATTAAAAGTAGTTTGGGCACCCTGTAGTCAGTGACAACGTTATCCAAATTGTCCATGCTACTGTGTCCAAAATTTCGGCGTCTGAGCCAATTTGACTCTTTGAGTCTGAGGCATGCCTTATATGCCTCACCCTTAGCAAAGACGTCAATTGGCAGCAGATGCAGTATCGTGTCGATGGATGCAGTTGATGTTGTTCTTAGGGCACCAGTGATACTCAGACCCATAAGCCGTTGGGCTTTTTGGAACTTACTACGAGTCACCTCCCTCTCCAGCGCTCTGTGCCAGACCATAACTCCGTAAAGTAAGATTGGTCTTACGATGGAAGTATAGATCCAGTGCGTGATCCTTGGCTCAAGACCCCATGTCTTGCCGAACATTTTTTTGCATGCATAATATGCATTATTCGCCTTTCTCAATCGTTCATCGGTATTTTGGTTCCATGATAAATGGATGTGTTGTAGGCCAAACAAAAAATAACACCAAAATGGCGCCCAATTGGTTGCCTCGCAAAGTGTAAGAGTACCATTCAACAATTTTACTAGTTTGAGTTGGCGAATAAAAAATGAGTTTAAAAATTAAATGAGATTTATGTTGATTTAAGGATTGATGTATGGCTTACAAAAATAAACATTAAAATGGCGCCCAAGTTGTTCCCTCCCGTGGTGTAAAAATCCATTTGATAAACACACCCCAAAAGAGGTCCTATAAAATAAAAGGCCGTTTTAGCCACCTTAAGCAGGCATTTGATGCAATGTCTTGCTATCATAATATGTTCCACTCCTTCTAACCTTACATGTTACTGGGTTTCCTTGAATACTTAAATCAAGTTAAAATTTTACTTAACTTATTTAAACGATTCCAACATGTTCATTTTTGTCAATTTGATATGTGTGTAATTTAAAACCTCATTAAGTATTACAGAAAATATAATTAAATTTTGCATATTATATAGTTTAACTAAAGTTTTGTATGTAAAATACTATGAGCAACCAAAAACTTTTACATGTGTAAATAAATATCAAATATTTATTAGAAACTTCCTTTACTCTCTATCCTAGTAGTGATGTGGCCTTTAGATGTTCCATTTAAATGTTAATTAATCTACAAATGTACATGGTATAACAGGTTTTGTTAAGGGGGGAGCGAGCATGGTTTTGATATTTTTCTTTTTAAAATTTATTTATTAATATTACAACACATTTTTGTTCAACAAAAAAAACCCTAAAAAACCCTATTTTTCGAAATAGGACTTTATAATAAAAGAGATTTTAAAAAAACCTAGCTTTCCCCCTTAAGCAATCACATGGAAATGTTACATAAAACGTCTGTAGTGCAGACAAATTAACAAGATGAAGTTTTAAATTTTGATTTGAGCTAATAAAATTGGAATAATCTGCAAAATTAAGTAAAATATAAAATAATCTGTGAAATTCTGTAAAATTCAGAAAAACCGCAAAAATTTAAAAAAACTGTAGAAAATTCAGAAAAAACAGAAAAGTTCAGAAAGTTCAGGATAAAAAAAACAAATTAAAACATCGAACAAGTTTAGAAAAATAAATCAAAACTTAAGCAGACTATGATCATAAGACATCTTCTTAAGAGCTTCTGAAATCTAGAAAACACAGGCTAAGCGGAGATGTCGACAGTTTTCGGAAGAAGCTCCCTCCCTTCGTCAGCACTCTTCGATTGTCAATAAGAAAAAATCATTAAAGTTCAGACAAATTTAGACAAAATCGGGGGAAAAAAATCGAAAAATAATCTTGAAAATTATTCTATGAGAATATCATGTAATTAGTAGAGAAAAATTACCTCGAGCTAGAATAACCCTACTGACAAAAGAAAAACTAAAAAAGACAGAAAAAACTAAAAAAAAATCTGGAAAAATTTAAAAACAATTAAAAAAATATTAAAAAAAGTCAAAAAAATAAGAAAATTTTAAATTAATTTTAAATATAACATTGTTAAGGGTTTGGTAAAGATTTGGCACAACGGAATAAAAACTCCTACGTGTTTGAGTACAATTTACATTTCCCTAAATCATCACATTACAGAAATTTACATTTTCTCGTCTCCATTAAATTTTTCTTTCTTATTGTTTTTCTAATAAAACTTTCATTTCTTTTTTTTATACTTTAATTGCACGAGTTACCACAATAACTAATTTTACATAATTTGTCCATTTAAACATTAAACTTTTTTTTTGTGTTTGTAAGAAAACAAAATTTGCAAAAACGAAAGAAAATGAGCACAAAAAAGCCAACAGGAAATGACAACTTTGTTATAACAAAGTATAATGGCTATTTTAAAATTGTTGTACTTTTTTGAAAAAAAAAAAAAAAAAAAAAACTTTTTTGAACCTCAAAAACTTGATGTGCCGTTGGAAATGGGGTTTCCGTGGGTAGTAAGAGTATACAATGTTTATCCAGGCCTAAGTGCCTGGATTAAAATTCAACAAGTTTTTTTTTTTTGTTTTTGTAATTTTATTACAAAATTGTAAGAGTGTGTGTTTTATGATTATTGGTGTTGAAAAAACACTTAAATATGAAAAAGGCGTCTTTTTTATGAAACAATATTTTTTTTTGTTTTGACAAAAGGATGAGAAAAGAAATAAAGGACTTTCTAAGACAATGTATAAAAGGACACTAACAATTTTTTTTAATATCTGGGGGAGATAATATTTAAAACAATAGTAAAAGAAAATGGGGAAAACAAGAAATTGTAAGCATAATGTCAGAATGAGCTAAGTCCATAATTTTTTTTAAATGCTGCTCTTGATTCAGAAAGATATATAAATTTAAAAAACATCCTTTAGACAATTGAATTTTTAGTTATATTACATTTTTAATTGCCATAGAGGGGCGAAAAGTAAAAGTGCTATGTCTAACTTGCTAAAGAAGATGTGCTAAGTCCAGTATAAATTTACAGAAGCAACTATAAATTTAGAAAATTGCATGGCAAAATGTTCGTTCCCTTACCTGAAGAAATATGTACCAGTTAAGAAAAAACTTTAATTTTTAAAAAATTGGTTTGTATTGATTCATTGAATTACTCCAAAAAGGAGCTAAGTCCATGTTTTTACAAATGCAGCTTTTGATGAAGAAACGTTAAGAATACATAATTTTCTTATAAAACTTTTTTAAAATTTTATCGTTACTGAGCAATAAAAAGTAAAAGTGCTAAGTCCAACTTGGGAACGAATATGTGCTAAGTCTACTAAAAGTTAAAAACAACCTAAAATTTAGAAGAGGCTGAAGAAGAATGTCCAAGTCATGAAAAATAATAAGATTCTGAAACATTTTTTTTTGATTGTGTTGATTCATTGGATTACTACAAAAAGGTGCTAAGTCCATGTTTTTAAAAATGCGACTTTTGATAAAGAAAGATTAAAAATACATATTTTTCAGAGAAAACATTTTTGTCGTTGCTGAGCAGTTAAAAGTAAAGTGCTAAGTCCAACTTGGGAACGAACATGTGCTAAGTCTACTAAAAGTTAAAAAACAACATAAAATTTAGATAAGGTTGAAGAAAAATTCACAGATATGAAAAATAATAAGATTCGAAAAAATTTTTCGTTTAGCTTCGTTAGCCTCCTGCGAAAAGGTGCCAAGTCCATATTTTAGGAAAATGCAGCTTTTGATTACAAAAACATACAAAAACATCAATTACAAAAAAAAACCTTTAGGCACATATTTTTGTCGTTGTTGAGCAGTAAGAGAGCTAAGTTTAAGTAAGAGAGCTAAGTTTAATTTGCTGAAGAAAGTCCAGTCAAAATTAACAGAAACAGCAAGAAGGTTAGAAAATTTCTCAGTAAAATGTCCCAGCTAAGTAAAATTCTTTGGATAACTGCGAAAAGGTGTTAAGTCCATGTTTTTTGGAAAATGCATCTTTTGAAGCAGAAGGACAGACAAATTAAAAATACTTTATTTAGAGAAAATACTTTCGCTAGTCGTTGTTGAGGAGTGAAAAGTAAAAGGTTTAAGTCCGACATGATAAAGAAAATGTGCAAAGTCTAGTTAAAAATCACAGAAGCAACAAGAAAATTAGAAAAGCTCAATTTTACAGATTCTGAGACATTTTTCGTTTCGCTTTATTGACTGACTGCCAAAAAGTGATAAGTCCATGGGTTTGCAAAATGCAGCTTTTAATGTGAAAATATAGGAAAATTAAAAATTTAATTATCAACTTCACATTTTCAGAATTAAAACAAGTAAGAAAATTACAGTCGGTCAAGACCGACCATATAATACCCTACACCAGAGTTTCCCGGAAAATGGGTTCCAAGTTCAAACATGGACTGATTAGATAAATATTTTGTTAAATCTTAAATAAGTGTAAACAACACTTACAAATCAAATTTGAGTGAAATAAACTTCTTTTTGTTGAGAATAAACCATTTTAACTGAATATCGGGCGAAATTTTCACATGGGGCGGGCCTAAGTCCAAAAATGGTCCGATGATAACCAGATTTGATAACGTTATTTAAGTACGCGTGATTTGTGTAGATAAAATATTATTACCTGCCAAATTTCGAAAAGATACCTATTATAATGCGGTTATTAGAGTCATTTGAGTCAAAACTGAATAGGACCTTTGTATGGGGGCTAGGTCTACATATGGACCGATTTTTTCCAATTTCAATAGGCTTCGTCCTTGGGCCAAAGGAGGCTTAAGTTTTAAATTGCAAGTTAATTGATTAAAAATTGCGATCTGTATCGTGTTTACACCGTTTACATGGACAGACAGACGGACGGACGGAGGGACATGGCTAAATCGACTCAAAAAGTGATTTCGAGTCGATCGGTATACTTAAAAGTGGGTCTAGGACCAATATTTCGGGTAGTTACAAACATCAGCACAAACTTATTATACCCTGTACCACAGTGTGGTGTAGGGTATAAATATATCATATACTAATTTTACATGAATAAATTTTCTGACATTGTTTAGCAGTGTAAAGAAAGAGTGCTAAGTCCGACATGCTAGCAAAAAGGCAAGTCTCGCAAACAAAAATCAGAGAAGCAACAAGAAATTTTTAAAAGTTTTGACAAAAATGTCCATTAATGAAAAATTCTTTGGTTTACTTCGAAAAGGTGCTAAGTCCATGATTATGGAAAAAGCATCTCTTGATATAGGAAGATAGACAAATTTTAACTATATCATTTGCAGAAAAAAAGTTTTGAGTCCTACTTGTAAAAATTCAAAAAATCAACAACAAATTTAAAGAAAATTCAAAACAAAATGTCTTAGAAAAAAAATATTCTTAGATTTTAAAACAGTTTTCGTATAGCTTTGTTAGCTTACTGCAAAAAGTGCTAAGTCCATGTTTTTTGAATATGCTGCTTTTAATGCAGAAAGATAGAAAAATAAAAATACATCATCTACAGAAAAAGACGCTGCATGTCTTTCATTTTTAGTCGTCATTGAATAATAAAAAGTAAAAGTGCTAAGTCCAACATGATTAAGAAAATATGCTATGTCCAGCTAAAATACACAGAGGTAACAACAAATTTAGAAAAGTTTAAAGAAAATTTCTGTGATTTTGAAACATGTATTGTACAATGTACAGTTTTGTTGCTAACTGCGAAAAAGTGCTAAGTCTAACTTGTTAAAAAAATATTATAAGTCCCTTCTAAAAATTTTCCTATTTTACGAGAACTCCTAGTAAGTTTACAAGCTATTTACCAATAATTTTGTAATTTTACAAGCTTTTTACCAATAAAATTTTAAATTTACAGTTTTTTTGGTGCAATTAAAATTACAAGGAATTCTCGTGAATTTACTAGATTTTTTCTGTAAAATTGGAAATTTGTAAAATTACAAAAAAAAAATGTAAAATTACAAAAAAAATTTAAATTTCGATCCAAGTTTGTTTGTTAAAAACAAGGAAAACTGTCAAATATTGGTAAAATAGGATTACGAGACTTTTCCTAGTAATTTGACAAAGTTTTTTTTTTGTATGTACAATAGCATGCCCCGAAATCAGAAAATTTTGGAATTTCTTTAACGCATACCCCTAGAACGATGCTTATTAAAGAGCTGATTAAGGGAAAAATTATTTAAAAAAATGTTGGAGGTCATCTTCAGGGCGCAACCAGCGCTTAAAGTTTGCATTCGCGGTTCATTTTGTCAAAAAAAAATATTTTTTTTATTTTTAAAATTGGTGCCAAAAGTTTCGTTAGGTAGAGTACATTCTTGAAAAAATATTTGTAAAGTTTTCATGGAGCAATTTTGGTCCAGCGCCCTGAAGATGACCTCCAACATTTTTGTAATTATTTTTCCCGTAATCAGCTCTTTACTAAGCATCATTCTAGGGGTATGCCCTAAAATTTTTCATTTTCGGGACACGCTAATGTACAACATTAAAATCCCATTTAAGTAAAACCGCCATTAAAAAGCAAAAATAAAACAATTCAACTCTCTATAAAAAAATTAATCCCTTTAAATCCTGCACCCTCTAAAAAATTGTAACCAACATTCAAAAGCCAATTAAAAAAATAATTGTCTAAAAACCAGGATTTAAATTATAAAAAAAAAAATATAAAAAACATTTACAATGAACAACTCAACAAATGCAGCAAATACCACTTATGAAAGGACTTTGTTATCACGACAGGACAACGACAGGACAACAAATAAAAACGATTTGAACAAAAAAAAACACAATAAAAATATAAAAATAACATGCCGCCAAATAACTAACTGAAAACAAAAAAATGTAACAACATAGTATAACTTACAACGGAAAATAGAATAATATAAAGATAGTAAATTTCAAAAAAAAGGACACCCAGGATGTCACTATAATATACAAGTTGGCAAATGTGTGTGTCATGGCTTTGCTTCCGTGTGTTGGTAACAATTTTTTATGTAAATTTATGTTAACATAATAACAAAACAAATACTATAACAACAAAATGGCTTTAACAGAAACAAGAAAATCAAGAGGTACCAGTAAAAATGGAATTATTCATGGAAAAAAATATGAACATCAAGCTAGACTAGATGGTGCTCTCGTCTCTACTCTATTCCTGGTTGAAACGATAATTTGAATAACACAAAAAAAAAAAGACAAGCTCTTAACAGCACAGCAGCAGCATTTTAACAGCTTAAATTAAAACAAGTGGGAGTGTTATGTTTGGCTAAGGCGAACTTAAAATACCCTGCATCGTATTATATTTTTTTTTTTTGAGGGAGGAGGCTTTTAGGAGCTAACATTTCCAAAATATTTAAAAAAAAAAAATAAAAAATATTTTTTTTTTGAAAAACAAAAAGTTCTGATTATTTTTTGTTGAAAAATTGTAATTGTTTTAATCGAACTTAAAAATATTATATTTTGTGTAGGTTTATTCTACCTCGAGGCCATTATTTCCTTTACTTATTAAAACCAGAGCCCCCCGTTTCCCGGGTAGACGAGTACCCGAGCTACCCGGGAAGCTCAACTACCCGGGATTGCTACCCGGGTAGTTGAGCTACCCGGGTAGTTGAAATAAATTTTTTTTACGTTTAAAACCGTGTAAAATCTAAACTATTATTAGAAAGTATAGCAAAGTTATATAAATTTTAATGGAGAGATTGCAAGGAATAACCTCAAAAAATTTTATGCAAATCTAACGACAACTGTGGCTTTGGCATACAACTACCCGTCTCGGCTCGTCCACTTTCCATACAAATATGTGAAAAACTGTACAATTTTCAAGTTTGACATCATTTTATAAAAATTTTTTAAAAACGACTTGTTAAAAAAATCACATGGCTGGGATCGGCTTATAATTGTTAATTCTTGTTTAAAATTTCAAAAGAATCCGATGAAAATTGTGGCCTTGCCAAACTACTACCCGTCCCGGCTCGTCCACTTTCCATACAAATGTGTAAAAAAGTGTACAATTTTCAAGTTTGAAGTCATTTTATGAAAATATTTTCAAAGAGACTTGTTAAAAAAAATACATGGCTGGAATCGGGATATAATTGTGATTACTTGTTTAAAATTTCAAAAGAATCCGATGAAAATTGTTGCCTGGCCAAACTACTACCCGACTACCCGTCACGGCTAGTCCACTGAAAAAAATCCAAAAAAAAAAAAAATTTTTTTTTACTAATTATAATTGACTATATTCAAGGACACCAAATTTCAAATTTTAGTACAATCCGATGAATTTTGTGGCATTGGCGAACTACTACCCGTCCCAGCTCGCCCAATCACCATACAAATGTGTGAAAAAGCGAAAAATTTTCAAGTTTGAAGTCATTTTATGAAAAAAAATTCAAAGAGACTTGTTGAAAAAATTACATGGCTGGAATCGGCATATAATTGTGATTACTCGTTTAAAATTTCAAAAGAATCCGATGAAAATTGTGGCCTGGCCAAACTACTACCCGACTACCCGTCTAAGCTAGTCCACTTAAAAAAAAAATGTAAAAAATAAAAAAAAAAAAAAAATATTTTTTTTATTTACTAATTAGAATTGACTATATTCAAGGACACCAAATTTCAAATTTTAGTGCAGTCCGATGAATTTTGTGGCATTGGCGAACTACTACCCGTCCCAGCTCGTCCAATTTCCATACAAATGTATGAAAAAGTGTACAATTTTCAACTTTGAAGTCATTTTATGAAAAAATTTTCAAAGAGGCTTGTTGAAAAAATTACATGGCTGGAATCGGCATATAATTGTGATTACTCGTTTAAAATTTCAAAAGAATCCGATGAAAATTGTGGCCTGGCCAAACTACTACCCGACTACCCGTCTCGGCTAGTCCACTTAAAAAAAATGTAAAAAATCAAAAAAAAAAAAAATATTTTTTTATTTACTAATTAGAATTAACTATATTCAAGGACACCAAATTTCAAATTTTAGTGCAGTCCGATGAATTTTGTGGCATTGGCGAACTACTACCCGTCCTAGCTCGTCCAATTTTCATACAAATGTATGAAAAAGTGTACAATTTTCAACTTTGAAGTCATTTTATGAAAAAAATTTCAAAGAGGCTTGTTGAAAAAATTACATGGCTGGAATCGGCTTATAATTGCTATTACTTGTTTAAAATTTCATAAGAATCCGATGAAAGTTGTGGCCTGGCCTTACTACTACCCGTCCCGGCTCGTCCACTTTCCATACAAATGTGTGAAAAAGTGTACAATTTTCAAGTTTGAAGTCATTTTATGAAAAATTTTTAAAAAAGACTTGTTAAAAAAATTACATGGCTGGAATGGGCTTATAATTGTTATTACTTGTGTAAAATTTCATAAGAATCCGATGAAAATTGTGGCCTGGCCATACTACTACCCGTCCCGGCTCGTCCACTTTCCATACAAATTTGTGAAATAGTGTACAATTTTCAAGTTTGAAGTCATTTTATGAAAAATTTTTAAAAAAGACTTGTTGAAAAAATTACATGGCTGGAATCGGCATATAATTGTGATTACTTGTTTAAAATTTCAAAAGAATCCGATGAAAATTGTGGCCTGGCCATACTACTACCCGTCCCGGCTCGTCCACTTTCCATACAAATTTGTGAAATAGTGTACAGTTTTCAAGTTTGAAGTCATTTTATGAAACATTTTTAAAAAAGACTTTTTAAAAAAATTACATGGCTGGAATCGGCTTATAATTGTTATTACTTGTTTAAAATTTCAAAAGAATCCGATTAAAATTTTGGCCTGGCCATACTACTACCCGTCCCGGCTCGTCCACTTTCCATACAAATGTGTGAAATAGTGTACAGTTTTCAAGTTTGAAGTCATTTTATGAAACATTTTTAAAAAAGACTTTTTAAAAAAATTACATGGCTGGAATCGGCTTATAATTGTGATTACTTGTTTAAAGTTTCAAAAGAATCCGATGAAAATTGTGGCCTGGCCAAACTACTACCCGACTACCCGTCTCGGCTAGTCCACTTAAAAAAAAAATGTAAAAAATCAAAAAAAAAAAAAATATTTTTTTTATTTACTAATTAGAATTGACTATATTCAAGGACACCAAATTTCAAATTTTAGTGCAGTCCTATGAATTTTGTGGCATTGGCGAACTACTACCCGTCCTAGCTCGTCCAATCTCCATACAAATGTATGAAAAAGTGTACAATTTTCAACTTTGAAGTCATTTTATGAAAAAATTTTCAAAGAGGCTTGTTGAAAAAATTACATGGCTGGAATCGGCATATAATTGTGATTACTCGTTTAAAATTTCAAAAGAATCCGATGAAAATTGTGGGCTGGCCAAACTACTACCCGACTACCCGTCTCGGCTAGTCCACTTAAAAAAAAATGTAAAAAATCAAAAAAAAAAAAAAATATATTTTTTTATTTACTAATTAGAATTGACTATATTCAAGGACACCAAATTTCAAATTTTAGTGCAGTCCGATGAATTTTGTGGCATTGGCGAACTACTACCCGTCCTAGCTCGTCCAATTTTCATACAAATGTATGAAAAAGTGTACAATTTTCAACTTTGAAGTCATTTTATGAAAAAAATTTCAAAGAGGCTTGTTGAAAAAATTAAATGGCTGGAATCGGCTTATAATTGCTATTACTTGTTTAAAATTTCATAAGAATCCGATGAAAGTTGTGGCATGGCCTTACTACTACCCGTCCCGGCTCGTCCACTTTCCATACAAATGTGTGAAAAAGTGTACAATTTTCAAGTTTGAAGTCATTTTATGAAAAATTTTTAAAAAAGACTTGTTAAAAAAATTACATGGCTGGAATGGGCTTATAATTGTTATTACATGTGTAAAATTTCATAAGAATCCCATGAAAATTGTGGCCTGGCCATACTACTACCCGTCACGGCTCGTCCACTTTCCATACAAATTTGTGAAATAGTGCACAATTTTCAAGTTTGAAGTCATTTTATGAAAAATTTTTAAAAAAGACTTGTTGAAAAAATTACATGGCTGGAATCGGCATATAATTGTGATTACTTGTTTAAAATTTCAAAAGAATCCGATGAAAATTGTGGCCTGGCCATACTACTACCCGTCCCGGCTCGTCCACTTTCCATACAAATTTGTGAAATAGTGTACAGTTTTCAAGTTTGAAGTCATTTTATGAAACATTTTTAAAAAAGACTTACCGAGTAAAAATTTTTACATGATGCAATATATAATGATATGTAACACAATATATATTTATACGCAATTTGATCCGAATAATGGTGGATCTTTTTGCATTAAAAAGATCAACTTGTATAAAATATGATTTGATTTCATCCGAGTTTTGACCAGAATTAGATCTAATTGCATAAAAACATATAAAATCCTGGTGTTTTTTGGTTTGGTTTGAGATACACCACAGGTCAACGATACATTCACCAAACATATAATTTTCTAAAACAAAAAAAAATGTTTGGGTACGCTTCGAACCAGATAGGTGATATACATAACCCTGACAAGGAAATGTTTAGGAACATTTTAAAAAGTTTCTTATACTTTGCCTAAAAAACTTGGAAATTTTTTGGTTAATTTGAAACATATATATAGTTTTGTATGAAACAGAATAAGCTATATATAATTTTATGTTAAATTATACAGAAAAACAAATTTTGTATTGACCCTCATATAATTTTATGTAATTATATCAACCGTACACCTTTTAATCCGAATCATGATTAAATTATATATAACTGCATATGATTGCATTTAAAAATTTAGAAAATATCGAACGAGATATATAATCATATATGATATATTATGTTTGTATCAAATTATATATTGTTATATATGTTTATTTTTACTCGGGTTTTTAAAAAAATTACATGGCTGGAATCGGCTTATAATTGTTATTACTTGTTTAAAATTTCAAAAGAATCCGATTAAAATTTTGGCCTGGCCATACTACTACCCGTCCCGGCTCGTCCACTTTCCATACAAATGTGTGAAAAAGTGAACAATTTTCAAGTTTGAAGACATTTTATGAGAAAATTTTCAAAGAGACTTGTTAAAAAAATTACATGGCTGGAATCGGCTTATAATTGTGATTACTTGTTTAAAGTTTCAAAAGAATCCGATGAAAATTGTGGCCTGGCCAAACTACTACCCGTCTCAGCTCGTCCACGTTCCGCACAATTGTGAGAAAAAGACAATTTTTTTAGGTTTGATGTTGTTTGTTTATGTTTTTGTGAAAAGTATGTTTGTATTTGAAGAGATATTCGAAAAGTTAGCAGTTGAAAAAATAATCCAATAGTTTACTTGCTGTTAAAGTTCAAACAAATTTGAGCAGTTTTACTAATCCAATGGTATTTGCGGTAATCCAAACGTAGACTGATAAATTACACAAACTTTGGCTGCTTTATATACCTTTTTTTTGTCATCAAAATCACTACCTATAATGCGATGTAACATATTTTTTACAACTTCTCGCGAAATATTTAACAAAAGTTAATAAAATTATCTATCATAAAACCATATTCTTAAAAAATTTGCGCACTTGTAAGTGAAACTAACTACCTATCATAAAACTCTATCATAAAACTCTATAAGAGCAGGTAGTACTTAGATTCAGAATATATCAAGATGTTTGTTTATTTAAATGCGACTGGATCCTTTTTAAGCATAGGAAAAATTTATCAATGGTGAAATTACGTTTTAGAACTTAATAGAAATTGCCACACACACAGTGTAGTACACATTTTGGGATAAGAGTGTTTTTTTAGGAAAAGTGAAAAACTCGTGACAGGTAGTAGTTTAGCCAGGCCACAATTTTCATCCGATTCTTTTGAAATTTCATTTCAAATTTTTTCATAAAATGACTTCAAAGTTGAAAATTGTACACTTTTTCATACATTTGTATGGAGATTGGACGAGCTAGGACGGGTAGTAGTTCGCCAATGCCACAAAATTCATAGGACTGCACTAAAATTTGAAATTTGGTGTCCTTGAATATAGTCAATTCTAATTAGTAAATAAAAAAAATATTTTTTTTTTTTTTTGATTTTTTACATTTTTTTTTTAAGTGGACTAGCCGAGACGGGTAGTCGGGTAGTAGTTTGGCCAGGCCACAATTTTCATCGGATTCTTTTGAAACTTTAAACAAGTAATCACAATTATAAGCCGATTCCAGCCATGTAATTTTTTTAAAAAGTCTTTTTTAAAAATGTTTCATAAAATGACTTCAAACTTGAAAACTGTACACTATTTCACACATTTGTATGGAAAGTGGACGAGCCGGGACGGGTAGTAGTATGGCCAGGCCAAAATTTTAATCGGATTTTTTTGAAATTTTAAACAAGTAATAACAATTATAAGCCGATTCCAGCCATGTAATTTTTTTAAAAAGTCTTTTTTAAAAATGTTTCATAAAATGACTTCAAACTTGAAAACTGTACACTATTTCACAAATTTGTATGGAAAGTGGACGAGCCGGGACGGGTAGTAGTATGGCCAGGCCACAATTTTCATCGGATTCTTTTGAAATTTTAAACAAGTAATCACAATTATATGCCGATTCCAGCCATGTAATTTTTTCAACAAGTCTTTTTTAAAAATTTTTCATAAAATGACTTCAAACTTGAAAATTGTACACTATTTCACAAATTTGTATGGAAAGTGGACGAGCCGGGACGGGTAGTAGTATGGCCAGGCCACAATTTTCATCGGATTCTTATGAAATTTTACACAAGTAATAACAATTATAAGCCCATTCCAGCCATGTAATTTTTTTAACAAGTCTTTTTTAAAAATTTTTCATAAAATGACTTCAAACTTGAAAATTGTACACTTTTTCACACATTTGTATGGAAAGTGGACGAGCCGGGACGGGTAGTAGTAAGGCCAGGCCACAACTTTCATCGGATTCTTATGAAATTTTAAACAAGTAATAGCAATTATAAGCCGATTCCAGCCATGTAATTTTTTCAACAAGCCTCTTTGAAATTTTTTTCATAAAATGACTTCAAAGTTGAAAATTGTACACTTTTTCATACATTTGTATGGAGATTGGACGAGCTAGGACGGGTAGTAGTTCGCCAATGCCACAAAATTCATCGGACTGCACTAAAATTTGAAATTTGGTGTGCTTGAATATAGTCAATTCTAATTAGTAAATAAAAAAAATATTTTTTTTTTTTTTGATTTTTTACATTTTTTTTTAAGTGGACTAGCCGAGACGGGTAGTCGGGTAGTAGTTTGGCCAGGCCACAATTTTCATCGGATTCTTTTGAAATTTTAAACGAGTAATCACAATTATATGCCAATTCCAGCCATGTAATTTTTTCAACAAGTCTCTTTGAAATTTTTTTCATAAAATGACTTCAAACTTGAAAATTTTTCGCTTTTTCACACATTTGTATGGAAAGTGGACGAGCCGGGACGGGTAGTAGTATGGCCAGGCCACAATTTTCATCGGATTCTTTTGAAATTTTAAACGAGTAATCACAATTATATGCCGATTCCAGCCATGTAATTTTTTCAACAAGCCTCTTTGAAAATTTTTTCATAAAATGACTTCAAAGTTAAAAATTGTACACTTTTTCATACATTTGTATGGAGATTGGACGAGCTAGGACGGGTAGTAGTTCGCCAATGCCACAAAATTCATCGGACTGCACTAAAATTTGAAATTTGGTGTCCTTGAATATAGTCAATTCTAATTAGTAAATAAAAAAAATATTTTTTTTTTTTTTTATTTTTTACATTTTTTTTTAAGTGGACTAGCCGAGACGGGTAGTCGGGTAGTAGTTTGGCCAGGCCACAATTTTCATCGGATTCTTTTGAAATTTTAAACGAGTAATCACAATTATATGCCAATTCCAGCCATGTAATTTTTTCAACAAGTCTCTTTGAAATTTTTTTCATAAAATGACTTCAAACTTGAAAATTTTTCGCTTTTTCACACATTTGTATGGAAAGTGGACGAGCCGGGACGGGTAGTAGTATGGCCAGGCCACAATTTTCATCGGATTCTTATGAAATTTTGAACAAGTAATAACAATTATAAGCCGATTCCAGCCATGTATTTTTTTTAAAAAGTCTTTTTAAAAAATGTTTCATAAAATGACTTCAAACTTGAAAATTGTACACTATTTCACACAATTGCATGGAAAGTGGACGAGCGGGGACGGGTAGTAATATGACCAGGCCACAATTTTCATCGGATTCTTATGAAATTTTACACAAGCAATAACAATAATAAGCCGATTCCAGCCATGTAATTTTTTTAACAAGTCTTTTTTAAAATTTTTTCTTAAAATGACTTCAAACTTGAAAATTGTACACTTTTTCACACATTTGTATGAAAAGTGGACGAGCCGGGACGGGTAGTAGTATTGCCAGGCCAAAATTTTCATCGGATTCTTATGCAATTTTACACAAGTATTAACAATTATAAGCCGATTCCAGCCATGTAATTTTTTTAACAAGTCTTTTTTAAAAATTTTTCATAAAATGACTTCAAACTTGAAAATTGAACACTTTTTCACATATTTGTATGGAAAGTGGACGAGCCGGGACGGGTAGTAGTATGGCCAGGCCACAATTTTCATCGGATTCTTTTGAAATTTTAAACAAGTAATCACAATTATATGCCGATTCCAGCCATGTAATTTTTTCAACAATCCTCTTTGAAAATTTTTTCATAAAATGACTTCAAAGTTGAAAATTGTACACTTTTTCATACATTTGTATGGAAATTGGACGAGCTGGGACGGGTAGTAGTTCGCCAATGCCACAAAATTCATCGGACTGCACTAAAATTTGAAATTTGGTGTCCTTGAATATAGTCAATTCTAATTAGTAAATAAAAAAATATTTTTTTTTTTTTTTATTTTTTACATTTTTTTTTTAAGTGGACTAGCTTAGACGGGTAGTCGGGTAGTAGTTTGGCCAGGCCACAATTTTCATCGGATTCTTTTGAAATTTTAAACGAGTAATCACAATTATATGCCGATTCCAGCCATGTAATTTTTTCAACAAGTCTCTTTGAAATTTTTTTCATAAAATGACTTCAAACTTGAAAATTTTTCGCTTTTTCACACATTTGTATGGTGATTGGGCGAGCTGGGACGGGTAGTAGTTCGCCAATGCCACAAAATTCATCGGATTGTACTAAAATTTGAAATTTGGTGTCCTTGAATATAGTCAATTATAATTAGTAAAAAAAAAAATTTTTTTTTTTTTTGGATTTTTTTCATTTTTTTTTTTTTTCAGTGGACTAGCCGTGACGGGTAGTCGGGTAGTAGTTTGGCCAGGCAACAATTTTCATCGGATTCTTTTGAAATTTTAAACAAGTAATCACAATTATATGCCGATTCCAGCCATGTATTTTTTTTAACAAGTCTCTTTGAAAATATTTTCATAAAATGACTTCAAACTTGAAAATTGTACACTTTTTTACACATTTGTATGGAAAGTGGACGAGCCGGGACGGGTAGTAGTTTGGCAAGGCCACAATTTTCATCGGATTCTTTTGAAATTTTAAACAAGAATTAACAATTATAAGCCGATCCCAGCCATGTAATTTTTTTAACAAGTCGTTTTTAAAAAATTTTCATAAAATGATGTCAAACTTGAAAATTGTACAGTTTTTCACATATTTGTATGGAAAGTGGACGAGCCGAGACGGGTAGTTGTATGCCGAAGCCACAGTTGTCGTTAGATTTGCATAAAATTTTTTGAGGTTATTCCTTGCAATCTCTCCATTAAAATTTATATAACTTTGCTATACTTTCTAGTAATAGTTTAGACTTTACACGGTTTTAAAAGTAAAAAAAGCTCATTTCAACTACCCGGGTAGCTCAACTACCCGGGTAGTAATCCCGGGTAGTTGAGCTTCCCGGGTAGGCGAGTTCCCGGGTACTCGAGCTTCCCGGTTCTGACCACAGGCTCTGATTAAAACTATGATATTCTTATAAAATAATTTTTAAGAAAAATATTTTTCTGTTTTTATTTTTTTTTATACTAGTAATTTTTGCAAGACACGTGCTTTGGAATTTAACAGATTTCATTGTCTAGACTATTTAGCAAATATAAAAACCCTATACTACAAAGAAGCTAAGGGAATTTTAATGACAATTCCAAATGTACAAACAAAAATATTAACACATATTTAACTCTACCCTCATTGAGAATTAGAAGAAGAAAATTAGTAAAATAGTAATATCACAATCCGTAAATAACCAACAAAAATTTCAAAAACAGGATTACCTTTTAGATAATAATATATGTAGGGTGACAATTTTTTTATGAACTCAAATCAGTACAAGTTTAAGTTTTTTTTTTAGAAATAACTCTCTAAAAACTCTTTTCTATCAAAAACTACTCGTGAATTTTTCAAGACTCAAACAACTTCAGATAAACCAACAAACTTGGCGTCAATTAATATTTCAGTAAAAACAACTGTTAAAAACAACTATCATGAACTTTTGTCGTTATATTTCAGAAAATTTAGTTGACTTTATGTCACTTCATTTGAATGTTCTGATCGTTTCAGTGCAAAAAATATAACGAAAACCCACAGGTTTTGAGGATAAGAATACTTCGAGGAGTTTCTCCCTTTGGACTGATGCAATTACATAATCGTTGTAATAAAACAGAAAATCCATTATCCCATGAACTTTTCGTTATAGAAAACCTCAAAAATTCTGTGCGCGTTTTTATATAGCAAATTTATGAATTCGACATTTTTACGTTAACTAATTCATTAAAAATTATCTCATTGTCAGACTTAAGTTGTAAAAAACTACTCTGACGACCTGTTTTATGGGAATTCATGTTTTTGTATAGAATTTTCGAATAAAACTATTAATTATGTTGAAAAGTTACAAAATCAGTACAATCAGTACATATTTCAAAAAATCAGTACAAATCAGTACAAAGTTTTTTGATCAGTACACGTGATCAAAAATCAGTACATGTACTGATCAAATCAGTACGAATGGTCAGCCTAAATATATGCTTGTTGTAGATGCAAATGCTCAAATATATGCATTTCTTGTTCAAATTCCATATACTATATGGGATATTCCACCTTGGCCTGCTAACCATTTGGTTCAAAAAAATTGTTTATTCTACCTTTAAAATATTACATTTTGAGTATGTTTATTGTAGCTCGAGGTCGTTAATTCCTTTACTAATTAGAACTATGAAATTCTCATAGAATAATTTTCGAGAAAATTATTTTTTTGTTTTAAGTCATTTCTACAAGACTTACAAGGGAAGTATTTGCCTGAAACTTAAAATATATATAAAAGAGAAAATTTTTAGGTTGAGTGTCTCGGCTTATTGGCTGAAATCAGTGTTAATTCGGACAAATTCCAAAAATATTTTTTTGCAATAAAACCGATGAAATTTGAAGAAAGTAAATTAATAAAAAACTGTATCGAGTAGTAGCCATTCACGAAATCAGAAAATAAACAACGCGATTTTTTGGCAATTAAACATTGTAATTGCAAAATATGAATTTGCAGTTTTACCGCATTTTTTCGGAATTTGGTTGTTGCATTGTATAATGGTTAATAAAATCTATGTGCGTTAGACCGATTTATCAAGATGTTACAAACGTAATATCAAACTTTTTTATCCGCTCTATAGTGGAGAATATTAAAATGTAAAAAGTACATTTTATTTTTAACAACTCTACAGGAGTCCATGACAATATTATGATACTATCAGTAGAATGAATAAAATGTACATATTTCAACAATTAATACTTACCTTTGTTGCGCCAGTGGTATGGCAAAAAATTACAATTTTTTTATACAAAAAAAAATATGCCGTAAAATTTGTAGTGGTTATAGAATCATCCACCAGAGACTTCACCCACTCAGCCAAAAAAGAAAGTAGATTTACAAACCAAGAACCTAGAAATAAATACAGTGGGTAAAAAAAGTATTCGGACACTCGTAACCTCAATTTCTTTCAATAAATTTTGTCGGTAAAATTCATGAAATTCCAAAATATGTTGGTACCATTTTAAAGATGGGTTTTCACACTTTTAGAATCAGTTGTTCTTGAATCAAAATTTACAAATAACTTGTAAAATCACCTCAACAAAGAACTCGGACACTCATTAAATACTTCCAGATTCCGCTTAATTCTAAATAAAATTAAATTGGTAAATGACTTAATTCTTTTCTGGTGTTACTAATTGTTAACCTCCATGTCAGTTAAGCCAAAATTTTTATATAATTTAAGCGAATTCAGCTGAAATCTCTTAAAATAAGCGTTTTTCTAGTAAGATGGCCGATATTTTTTGACAGGATTTTTTAAAAAAACGTGAAGTGCAATTCGATCTTTGATGTACTAAATACTACACCAAGCTAAGCCATTTGTGTCATCATATACCAATTTCGATACGCGAAATCAGTCAAAAACAAAGCGAAAATAATACAAAATATAGCATGCAGAAAGAAAAACGCGCAAAAAATGCGCAATAAACCGTGAAATATTCGACGTAAAATAGTCCAATGAATGGGTAGGATATCAGATATTATTCCTGGATACATTTGTAATTGAGGAGTTGCCATCTGAGAGGTATAAATGTTACTGTGAGGGGATTCTAATATATAAATAATTCCCTTGCTAACACTGCATAAAGAATTTAGGCTTTATGCACATGATAATCCTTTCTTCGCATGTCAGATCTTTCATTAGGCCGAAAACTTGCGAACTTACCTTAATAAGTAACAAAACAGATAGGCCAGTATAAAATATCAGTGGTTCTTAATGCTTTGGATTTCATTTTTTTGTTGTTACACCAACTTACCACCCGCAGAGGTCTGGAAACGTAGCCCCTGCATAAAAACTACGTCATTAAACAATATTTGAGTTCTACTCTTTCCATTAGTCACCTTTCCTGAAATGGAAGTTTACAATTAGTAACACCAGGATAGAATTAAGACATTTTCCATTTTAATTTTATTTAGAATTAAGCGGAATCTTTCTATATTTAGAAATTTTTCTTATTGAAAAATTCTCAAATTCAGAGACATTTTTCCTAAAAAAAACTGGAATTGATGGACGATATTAATAGGACATCTGGGAATAGAATGAAGGATAGGTGGATATCATTGACTATGTTCAGGATATCGCGAACCATGAGGCCACTGCCAAATTCCAAGAGGACAAAAGAGTTCTTACTTTTGTCAGAGTACTTGTGGTTGTAATTACAGGACACTGTATAATTGTCCAAATGGCCGAGCGTATAGGAATTTCTGATATGGAATATTGTAGAAGTTGTGAGGAAGTGGAAGAGGCGGAGTCAGTGAAGCACTTGATATGTAAATGTCCGGGTCTGATCAGAAGCCGCCTTAAGCATTTCGGATAAGACTTTTTCATGACCTAGATTGCCTAAACGGTGTCTCATTGACTAAACGGTGTCTCATTGACATAACTAGCAGAATATCTTAGAAAATCAGGGATGGTTCAAGAAGTAAAAAGTTTTTGTATCAGAGGGGAGTAGAGAAATGACAATTATGGGAATCACAATGGGCCTTATGGCCACCGGGTGTATTCGCCAAATTGGCGGACGCCCATCCAACCTAACCTACCACAAAGTATTTTTTAATAGTAAAAATTTAGTTGAATATTTGGCTGGGGCCAAAAAGTTGTATTCAGTCGAACACTAGATTTCATTAAAAATCAATCTGAAAACTTCATGTATTATTAAGAATTTCAAAGAACCTAGTATGGTTAACATCATAAAAAACCTCAAAAAATCTTGTAGGGTTAATTTGTGTATTATTCATTGCGTCACCCAGCGTTGCCATGCACTTTTTTCCGTTGTCCCGAAAAATTTATCAAAATATCCCCAAAGATCCTCAAACCTCAAAAAATATGTTTTTTTTTTACTCTGACAGAATTTTTTTTTTCTTCCATTTTGAAAAAAAAAAAAATTTGGTAATTTTATAATTTCATTTCGAGGACTTAACCTTAAAAACCCCCAAAAGTCCCTTAACGCGGAAATAATCGATTTCTTCCAACGTAAATACAAATTTTATAGCCGATAACTCGTAACATAGATTGCTTATCACTAAAACTTATTTTAAAAGTCCTTGATTAAATAAAATTTTTATTTAATAGATACAAATTTAAATATTTCCAAAAAATCCCCGAAATAGTTTTCAAAATCTCCATAAAAATCACCAAAATAAAATTTGTTGTCCTTTATGCTCGTATGAAATTACCAAACTTTGGGGATAAATCCCCAAGTCTGGCAGCCCTGATATCACCTCATTTTTATTTTCACCACATTTGTCTACAATTGATCTCGTAATTAGTTCGTGTTTTACATTAAACGAGTGTTAAGAAAAAAAAATTGCAAACAATAAGAATATAATGCAAGCCCCACTAGTAGTGGGCAACTAGTGGTGTATTTGTTTGTTGTTGCTGTTTTACTCTAGTGTGCATGTAGTTGTAGTAAGTTCCATTTTAGAGAATAATCACAATTGGGGCGGGAAGCGTTTTTCCGCAACTGTTCACATACGTTTTATATGACAACAAAATTCCGCCGCGTTTTTCCGCCAAACTAGATTCAATTCTATTTTTATGAGGACAATTGCGTTTTTCCGCTTCCCGCTCCAATTGTGATTATTCTCTTAAGTTATTTTTCTCCTTTATTTCATCATTCATTCTTTAAACACCACAGTCATTCAATCAGTTCATGGTTTAAAATAAAACAGCAACACGTCTTAAAGAGTAGTGCAATTTTAAATTAAATAATTTTATAAGAAAAAAGTGAATTTGTGCTAAAAATTTTATATTAAAATAAAGTTTAATCCATGTACTTTAATAATATATAAAAATATTTTGAATTAAATAAGTGAGAAAAATGAAAAAAAGTGTTTTAATATTTTTTTTTTTAATAAATGCAATTCATTGCCAAAAAAAAAAATATGCAAAGCTCACTAGTGGTGTGGTTGTTGTTATTGGCTTACAAAAATTGAGCAAAGTGTGTGTTTATTGTTGTTATTTAGTTAATGAGTGTTTAGGAGAGTGTAATAAAAAAAATTATGCAGTTTTGAATGCAACAAAGGCCAACAAAAATGTAAGTGTTTATTATCAATTAATTAATTCCCTTTTTATACCTATATTTTCTTTTTCTTTTTCTTATAGAAAAAGTCTCAGATTCTGAGACATTTTTCTTCTAGAAAAAGTCTCAGATTCTGAGACATTTTTCTTCTAGAAAAAGTCTCAGATTCTGAGACATTTTTCTTCTAGAAAAAGTCTCAGATTCTGAGACATTTTTCTTATAGAAAAAGTCTCAGATTCTGAGACATTTTTCTTATAGAAAAAGTCTCAGATTCTGAGACATTTTTCTTATAGAAAAAGTCTCAGATTCTGAGACATTTTTCTTATAGAAAAAGTCTCAGATTCTGAGACATTTTTCTTATAGAAAAAGTCTCAGATTCTGAGACATTTTTCTTATAGAAAAAGTCTCAGATTCTGAGACATTTTTCTTATAGAAAAAGTCTCAGATTCTGAGACATTTTTCTTATAGAAAAAGTCTCAGATTCTGAGACATTTTTCTTATAGAAAAAGTCTCAGATTCTGAGACATTTTTCTTATAGAAAAAGTCTCAGATTCTGAGACATTTTTCTTATAGAAAAAGTCTCAGATTCTGAGACATTTTTCTTATAGAAAAAGTCCCAGATTCTGAGACATTTTTCTTATAGAAAAAGTCTCAGATTCTGAGACATTTTTCTTATAGAAAAAGTCTCAGATTCTGAGACATTTTTCTTATAGAAAAAGTCTCAGATTCTGAGATATTTTTCTTATAGAAAAAGTCTCAGATTCTGAGACATTTTTCTTATAGAAAAAGTCTCAGATTCTGAGACATTTTTCTTATAAAAAAAGTCTCAGATTCTGAAACATTTTTCTTATAGAAAAAGTCTCAGATTCTGAGACATTTTTCTTATAGAAAAAGTTTCAGATTCTGAGACATTTTTCTTATAGAAAAGTCTCAGATTCTGAGACATTTTTCTTATAGAAAAAATCTCAGATTCTGAGACATTTTTCTTATAGAAAAGCATCAGATTCTGAGACATGTTTCCTATAGAAAAAGTCTCAGATTCTGAGACATGTTTCCTATAGAAAAATCTCAGATTCAGAGACATTTTTCTATAGAAAAAGTCTCAGATTCTGAGACATTTTTCCTATAGAAAAAGTCTCAGATTCTGAGATATTTTTCCCATAGAAAAAGTCTAAGATTCAAATTGAAAATTTGAAAAGTTAGTAATATCTTGCAAACTGTTTTACTTTTGAAACTCTGGACTTAATTTTCGGATTCAGCGCTAGATTTTTCAAGGAAAATGTATGCAAACTGTTGTTGGTCAAAATCTCTGTAAACTATTGTATTTAGAGAATTTTTCCAAAAGAAAAATTCGCGGTTTTTGATAAAAAATTTGCATCGAAAATTTGTCAGATTCTAATAAATTTTTTTGTCTAAAACACTGCCGTTGCCCCCGGCTTGGGCACGTGTAGTTCTTTTAAACATATGTTTTTATTTTGTAATAAAAACAAAACTTTTATTAAAATCTCTATTTTTTGTGTTGTAAAATTTTCCAATATATCTCAATATCTTTTCATCTCAGTACAATGTAATACATATTATGTATTAAGTTTAGTTATAAAACTTTGCAACCACTCTACATGTCTCTTATAATATAAAAGTTTAACACAAAAATAATACAAAAACTAAAACTTAGTCCCTCGAACTTGTTATACTCATGTTTCCAACTAACCAAACCACCAAACGCCCATTTGATATTGCTAGCATTTATTACTGTGTAACAATGAAACCAGCAAAATTTTTGGACGGTAAAGTAAAAATGGCAGTTAGAAAAATATTTTTAAAGGAAGTACTTTGGTAATCAGCGTCGCTGAGAAAATATTGTGGTTTCGCTATTAACAATCCGGTTTTTGTGGGGAGTCATTAACTCCGCCAACTCTATCGTAATCTTTGTCTTTTGTTATTTCGTGTAATATTGGTACTAAAAATTTGTCGTTTGGATAAAAGATCTTCAATCTAATAAAGTACTTTTTGAAAATCGGATTCTTATGCTGTAAAATGGTCTTAAAAAGTTTACTTTAGTACGTTTCCTATTTCCTTCAAAATGGACGTAAAAACTTCAGATTTCAAATGTAGAATCCTCTTGCGAAAAAAATGTACCTTTTCAAACTTTCCACCTTAAAAAAATTAAACTTTGGTACAATAATGTGCTTTGGTACTTTTTCTATCTTCTGAGGTAATGGTTCTAGCAATTTAAAATTTAGAATGTTAAATCATTCTACGCAATAAAAATTCTTACAAAAGTACTTTTTGGAAAGTTTCGATTCTAAGTGGGTAAAAGGTTTACTTTGGTACTTTTTAGATCTACTGAAAAATGTTTTTGATATGTAGGATCCTCTATTCTGAATAGCAGGCTTTTAGGAAGAGCTGATTGTAAGAGGATTAAAAAAGGGTAAAAGCTTGTACTTTTTCCAAACTTTTGAGAATTGATATTAGGAATTCAGGATTATAAGAGGAAATTTCAGACAAAAGTGCTTTTTAGAAATAATGCTTATTAAAATTTAATATTTGAAATGTAAGATCCCCCAGCGAAAAAAAAACATTATGTAAAACAGACACTTTAGACATTAAAATTCTAGGAAAGTCAAAATCTGTAAAAAAAATTGTACTTTGGTACTTTTTCGATTTTCTAAACATTTAAACTTGAAACTATTAATTTAGGATCATTGCCTCTCTGGAGGCAAAAAATAGTAATATTGTACTTTTTCATAACTTTTGGTACTTTTTGTAACTTTCTGAAAGTTTCGATTCTATTTCTATAAGCAGGCACAAAAGAGATAAAAACTGAAAAAATTGGTACTTTTTCATATTATTTGGTACTTTTTCCAAGCAAATCTAAAAAAAACTTGTAGAAAGGCTTGATTCTAAGAGGGTAAAGGAATTAAAAGATTGTACTACTCTTTTGACCTTCTAAAACAGTAGTCCTTATTTTTTTTTTTAGATTCTAAAAAAAGTGCAAAACTAGTAAAGGGAAAATTGGTATTTTTCATAACTTTTGGTACTTTTTCATAACATTAAAAATAAAATAGGAAGTTCTGATTCTTTAAGACTAAAATGGGATAAAAAAGTATACAGTCGAACTCGGTTATAACGAACTCCGAGGGACCAGTAAAATTAGTTCGTTATAAGCGAAGTTCGCTATAAGCGGGGTATATTTTATATCAACCTAGTTTCATTTTCAAAAAATAAGTTCCAATTTTATTTGACGTTTTTTTTGTAATTAGAAGAAAACATTAAAAATATATAATTTATTAAATATATAATAAATTTTATCATAATTATAATATTAACCAAAAATTTCTATCTTTTTGTGAGTTTGGTAAATATAATTGTGGCACATTTCAAAATATTTATGGGAGTTCGTTATAAAAAAGTAAATATACATCAAATTGTTGTTCGTTTTAACCGAGGATTCGCTATAACCGAGTTCGTTATAAAAGAAGTATTTTGTGTGAACATTGTTGCCAAAACGTCGGGACTTTGGAAATAGTTCTTTATAACCGAGAATTCGTTATAACCGAGTTTGACTGCACTACTTTATCGATCTTTTAAAACAGTGGTTCTAAAAACTTGAAATTTGGAATCTAGGATCCTCCGGTAAAAAAAATCTGAAAAAGTATTTTTTTGGAAATTTTTATGCTAAAAAAGGGGGCAAAAGAGGAATATTCTTATTTTTTTCATAATATTTTGATGAAAGATTCTAAGAGCGCTAAAAAGATAAAGTTGGTACTTTTTTCATAACTTTTGGTACTTTTTCATATTTTTTTTTTTGTACTTTTTCATAACTTTTTGTACTTTTTAATACAACTCTGTTTTTTGATTCTTGTGAAAAATTAGTATCTTGCAATTTTGATTCCAAAAAAAGCAAAAAAAGTAGTAAAAATGGAAAATTGGTTTTTTGTCATAACTTTTGGCTTTTCATAACATTCCGGAAAACAATAAGGAAGATAATTAGAGGCTAAAAGGAGTAAACAAAATTTACTTTTGTGCTTTATCGATCGCCTAGTGTCCTAAAAACAGTGATCCTATTAACTTGAAATCAGGAATTTTAGATTTTTTATGATTTAAATGGGGTAAAAAATTATACTAGTTCATCGATCTGCAAAAAGGTGGTCCTAAAAAATTTAAATTTTTAATCTTGTATACTCCAGTAAAAAAACATTCTAAAGAAAGTATATTTTTTGGAATTTTTATTCAAAAAAAGCAGGAAAATATTGTTATTTTTTGGTAACTTTTTGTAGTTTTTAATAAAATTTTAATAAACAGATTCAAAGCTGGGAAAAGGGGTAAAAAGGGAAAATTGGTACTTTTTCATAACTTTTGGTACTTCATCATATCATTTTAAAAAACCGACTTTTTGGTAGTTTTGATTCTTGTGAAAAAAAGTATATAACAATTTTGATTCTACGAAAGCAAAAAAAGTAGTAAAACGGAAAAATTGGTACTTATCACACCTTTTGGCTTTCCACAAAATTACGGAAAACAATTAGGAAGTTGTGATCCCTAGAGGATAAAAGGGGGTAACAATTTTATGTTGCTACTTTATCGATCGCCTGCCTCGTGTCCTAGAAACAGTGGTTTTAAGAATTTACAACTGTAAATCTTGGATCCTCCGGTAAAAAATTTAAAAAAGTACTTTTTTTTATTCTAAAAAGGGACATTAAAGGTACTTTTTGATAACATTTAAAAAAACGGACTTTTAGAAAGTTTAAATCATAAAGGGGAAAAATGGGGTAAAGAATTGTACTTTGGAACTTTTTCGATCTTCTAAAACAGTGGTTCAAAGAACTTAAAATTTTAAATTTGGTATCCACCAGTAACAAAAAAATAAAAACATTCTAAAAAAAATAGTTTTTCTAAATTTTAATTCTAAGGAAGCAAAAAAGGGTTTTAAGGGAAAATTGTTACTTTTTTATAACTTTTGAACTAATTACCTGCCAAAAATAATTATAAATAATTATTTGACAGGTAGTATCGACTTGGAATGAAGTGAAAAATATCAGAGAGTGAAATGGAAAAGAATAGGGAACAAAATGAAGTTGGAACAGGGAAACAGGAACGGAATGGATTAAAATTTTGTTTTCAAATTTTTATAAATAGGATCCTTCTAGGGTTGCCAGATACTAGAAGTCTAATAACTGGATAATGGCAAATTTTCAGCTGGATTTTGAAACAATAACTGGATCTATACAACTTTTTTTTTAAATAATTTTTAAAAAATAAATCGATTTTCATGTGTTAGATAAAAATTTTTATAGTGGATTACTTTTTAAACATAACGTCTCTATTGGCCACTGCAAAATGTGCCATTTTTAAGCATTTCCATTACTTACATCTCGAAGGTCTAAGGATTGTTCGCATAGATTTTTATTTTTAAATAACCCCACAAAAATGGAAATCTAGGTGGAAATCTAGGTTAAAATTGCCTGAGATGTTAAACAAGGCCGACAATAACTGACCCTCATTTGCAATAACTGACCCTCATTTGCATCATCGACGAGGCCAAGGAAAACATTCGTGCGGTAATCAACGATGGACTCCCCGAGATGTTCAGAAAAGTAATGAAAAAAGGATTTAAAAGTTTTCATTCATTTTCATTGAAAATGCATTTGTTTAATTCATGATTTATGTTTTATTCAAAAAGTAGTCAAAAAAAAATGTTAAATATTTTTAAAATAAAAAAAATAATTGTCAAAATTAAAGAAATTCTTTTTTAACTGGAAAAATTACATTTCAACTGGAAACTGGACCAGACCCAAAATAACTGGAAAATCCAGGCCATTCCAGGCCGTCTGGCAACCCTAGATCCTTCACATTAAACAAAATGAAAAATAGCCAGAAAAGAAATGGAAATTAACAGCGAAACAAATTGCATTGAAACAAGAAACGAAATGGAATGAAATTTTTGATAACTCCAATATTTTTAACTTAAAACTCAAATTTGCCCTAATTTTTTTCAGGCAAAAACTTTTTTTCCAAATTTAGAAAATTTTAATCGAGATTTTTTTAAATAAATTTAACCTAATCCTCTTTTAAAATATATCGCTGGGTTAGTTTTATAATACACTTTGGTATACTTGAGAGTTTTGTTTTAATTGAAATTAACACAAGTTGTGGCAGTAAAGATAATCTTGTTTTATTTTTTTTTTCTCTTTTCAGATTATAAAAAAAAAGTGTTAACTGGTAAGTTTAACTAAATTTTTTTCTTTTGTTAGTTTAATAATTTTTCTCGATAGATATTTATTTTTTTTTAACAAAGTTTTACTAACTGCCGGTGTTATTGGTTGACAAAGTTTCACATGAAACAAGTAGTTAATTTAAAAATTTTGACTGGAAAGTTTGGGAATTTTTACAAACACAGGAAAACGAGATAAACGGTTTCTTAATTTAAAATTAATTAATTTCTGTAGAAGAAATGTCTCAGAATTTGAGAATTTTTCTATAGAATACACAACTCGGTATATAATAATTTTTTTATAAGTGAATTTTTTTTGAGGAATTTTGAGGAAACAAGTACTCTATAGCGTTTAAGAATTTTTAATTATATTATAAACATTATACGCCTCAGTGACCATTTCACAAAAATCTTTTCTAGCAAATTTTACAAACAAACAAAATTTTCTATTTACCATATAGAGTTTATTAAACAAATCCCATAGACTTTGTATATTGTACCTCAGTTGTTTTGATACTTTGTTTGTTAAATAACTATTTTCAAAGTCAACAAAATTCAATAAAGTGTTAAAAATCTCATTTGTATTTGCAGTGTGGAGATTGTTGAAGAAAAAAACTACAAAAAATGCTAGTATTTTGGCAAACAAAATTAGTTTTCAAAGTTTCAACAAATGTTCACATTTGTTAGTTAGAAAATTTACATAATTGTACCAAAAGAGACAAAAAAAACTATTTTTTTTTGTACACAAAAACGTTAGAAAAAGAAAATAAAAACCTTAAACAAGTACTTAACATGCAAATAGTAAAATCGAATAACAATTGGTTGAAAACACTGCAATCACCCAAAAGAATATACATTTTTATACCCTCCACTCTAGTGATGGAGGGTATATATAAGTTTGTCATTCCGCTTGTAACATATCGAAATATTGGTCTAGGACCCCATAAAGTATATATATTCATCGATCGATTTTAAGTCGATCTAGAGATATCCGTCCGTCCGTCTGTCCGTCAGTCTGTTGAAAACACGATAACTTTTGAAAGACTTTACGGAGGCTCCTGAAGTTTGGCATATATTTTGGGCATTTACCTGGTCAGGTCGGTATTGCAATCCAGCGAAATCGGTTCAGTGATTCAAAAATTATAAGCAAAAGAGGGAATTTTGGCAAGTGCTTTTCGCGAATTTACGAGATAAAAAACACGCTAACTTTGGAAAGACAATTCTGAGGGTACAAAAGCTTGGCATATATTATTCGTTCCCCTGGTCAAGTTCGTATTGAATTTCAGCCAAATCGGTCCATTGGCAAATCGGTCCAGTGGCAAAACCGTAAATTTCAGATTAGTTTCACCTTAAATTCACATGTTGAAAACCCGATAAACATGTTTTAAAAACATTGGTAAGTCACAAAGATATTTTACAACGTATTTTGGTCACTCAAAAATATTTTTACAAAAAAAAAAAAAAAATGCACTTGAAAAAAATATTACACTCAAAAAAAATTTTACTCTCAAAAAAATTTAGTAAATTATTTTTTTTTTTTTTTTCAAAAATTACAAAAAAAGTCTTTTTATACAAAATAAAATATTTCTAATCAAAATTGTTAGTTTTACTCAAGAAAAATTTACACTCAAAAAAAATTTTACACTCAAAAAAAAGTTTAGTAAATTTTTTTTTTTTTTTTGCTAAAATTACTAAAAAAGCTTTTTTACACAAAATGAAATATTTCTAATCAAAAATTTTATTTTTTTCACGTTAGACAATTATATCACTTAAAAAGGGAGTGTGGAGGGTATTCATAGATTCGGCCAATTCGAATTTAACTTTTGATTTCCATTGTTATTTGTCTATTACTATAAATTCAATGATACATAACCACCATTTGATTTTTTTTAACAATATATTGCACAACGAATTCCCTTTACAAAAAAAAATCTGTTAAAATTTTATTAATAATTTAAATATTCTGTTAAATTACAAGCAGGGTAGAGGAGAAGACGTTGGCCTCTTTTTAAAGTCGTAACTAACAAAGAAGATATTTATATTAATGGGCACTCACCATCAGAGACCTTTATGAAATTTATAAATATAGCGATTATAAAGCCCTCTTTAGTAAATGGTCCCCCCTCTACCCTACACAAACAACCATATATATTTTTTCCATAATAAATAATTGCCCGATTTATTTGTAAAATCATCGATTGGAAACTCAAAACTGATTGCACATCATGAAATAAATATTTATATTTGTATATAAATAAATAGTTATGAAAAACCAGAGAAAACGGAAATTAAATGGGCAAAGTGAATAAACAAATATATAACATCATCATCATCATCGACAGACACATCATTATAAGCACCATCATAAAATTGGTTACGCAAATAAAAAGTAATCGCATATTACTGATGAAATTTTTTTTAATATGTTTATTGATCAATTTTGTGGCATTAAATAAAATTATATAAATTACTAGCAAACCCACCCGTTAATTCTTTACCAGTAATATGATATACGGAAAAATATTGGGTGGGCGGCCTTATTTTCGAAATTTTTTCCTATGGATGTTTAAAGTCTTTTATGGATCCCTTTTTCAGTGATAGAAAATTTTCTAACGTGAAAAAGTAACAATTTTGATGAGAAATATTTTATTTTGTGTAAAACGTCATTTTAAGTAATATTTGAAACAAAAAAAATAATTTACAAAATTTTTTTGAGTGTAAAATTTTTTTTGAGTGTAAAATTTTTTTCGAATGTATTTTTTTTTGTTAGTGTAAAAATATTTTTGAGTGACAAAAATACGTTGTAAAAACGTATTTTTTAGAAATTTAGAATTTAAGAGGTGAAAAAGGGGAAAAGTGTAGTTTGGTACTTTTTCTATCTTCTGAATTAATGTTGCAAGAAACTGAAAATTTGAAATGAAGAACTCTCTATCGTCAAAAAAAAATATAAAAAAAGACCTCTCAAAAGTTAAGATTTTAATAGCGCAAAAAGGGTAAAAAATTGTAATTTGGTAATATTTCTTACTTTTTATAAAATTGTTTTATCCTGTAGAAAATCTACTCTATCCGGTAGAAAATCTACTCTAACAAAAGTTCTTTTTGAAAGTTTCGTTTGTATAAAGGTTAAAAAATCGTGTTTTGGTACTTTTTTGATTTGTTGAAATAATGGTACTGGAATCTTTAAATTTAAATGGAAAAAGCATTCTGAAAAAAGTACTTTCTAGAAATTCGGATACTTAGAAGTCAAGATGGGACAAAAAGTGTACTTTAGTACTTTTTATATATCTTAATTAATGGTCCTAGAAGTTTTAAGTTTCAAATGTACTTTGGTACTTTTTATATATCTTTAAACAATGGTCCTAGAAGCTTAAAATTTCAAATGTAGAATCCTATAGCAAAAAATAAAATTTCGAAAAAGTACTTTTAAGAAATTTCGATTTTGTGTCAGTTAAAAGTAGTAAAAAGTGGACTTTGGTGGTTTTTCTATCTCCTTAAATAATGCTCCTAGAAGCTTAAAGTTTCAAATGTAGCGAAAAATTTCGAAAAAGTACTTTTTAAAAATTTAAATTTTGTGACCGTTAAAAGCAGTTAAAAAATGGACTTTGGTGCTTTTTCTATCTCCTTAAATAATGCTGGTTGAAACTTGATATTTAAAAAGTAGAGTCCTCTAGCAAACAATTCTTACAAAAAGTTCCTAAAGCATTTCCAATCTTATGAAATATTAGTCCTATAAAGTTGAAATTTGAACTGTAGGAGCATCTAGCGAAGAAAAAATATGCAAAAGCAAAATTTTAATGAATTCCAATTATAAGGAGGCATGAAAGTGTACTTTGTTATATTTTCTTTCTAATGAAGTAATAGTTTTAGAATCTATTTGAAATGTAAGGTTATCCGGCAGAGAAAACCCCAAAAAATTCTTTTTACAATTTAAGAATTTAATAATAATAACTAAAAAATAAAATGTTTAAGCTCGAGGCCTGGATTTTGTAATTAAAATTATTCTTTATTTATTTCCAATATTTCGCTACCCATCGAGTAGCATCCTCAGGGAGTATGGTGGATTTAAAATAAAACACAAATTTTAAATATTAACGTTGTTCATCGCTATTCACCACAAATTATACAGCGATAAACAACGTTAATATTTAAAATTTGTGTTTTTATTGTAAATCCACTATACTCCCTAGGGATGCTATTCGATGATTAGCGAAATATTGGAAATATATAAAGAAGAATTTTAATTACAAAATCCAGGCCTCGAGCTCAAACATTTTATTTTTATAATTAAGTTGGAAAGGTCGAATAAAAAACAACTATAATAATAATAGTTTTGATCACATGACCAATTATTTTAATTTATTCTTTTCTGTTTATTTACAACTCATTTTTAATAAATTTAACCTGACCGAGAACTAGTAACAATGACCGTAGTATCGTTGTAGCGAAAAAAGACCAAGGGATCTGGTGGGAATCGAACCCACGACCCCCACGTTCAAAGGTTAGCACGCAACCAACTAGGCTATGGGGGCCTTCAATTTTAGAATCTATGAAAGGATATTTTTTATACCGAATTGTATTAAAAAAAGTACAAACACATTTTGTTACAAAAAAAGTTCGGAATTAAAAAAAAAAAACAATTTTCGAGAAATTAAAAAAAAAAAAAAATTTTTTTTTTGAAAATAATTTTTTACATTGTGTAGGGTATCAATACATGTAAAACATGTCAAATTTAGGTTTTTACTTGTTAAGAATATTATTTCCGTTAGATAATCTTACATTTCAAATTTAAAGTTTCTAGGATCATTATTTCTGAAAATAGCAAAGGTACCAAAGTACAGTTTTTACCAGTTTTTGCATTTCTAAACCTTTTCAGTCATAAGTTAAAGATCTAGTCAGCAATTTGTTTAACATATTGTTTAAAATTTCCTTTTTTTCCATTTATTTTTAAATTTCTTTTTAAATTTAAATTTGTTTTTCAAAAATTGGCTCAATTTCATTTACAATCCTTAAATTATGCAACAAAAATTAGGTCGCTTTTCATTATTAACTCTGTAGGGAAATTGTTTTTTTTTAGCACAGTTCACCAAGAGTGTGCCATAATAAAACTACAGGAAATTTATATGTTTAAATTATTTAAATAAAAAAAAATACAAAAACAGCCTACAGTAATGAAATAAAAATAAAAGTAGGTTACTTAAATTATTTTAAAACGAATACAAAAATACCCTACAAAATTTTTTTTTACATAATTTTTTTTGTTGTAAATTTTAAACCTTAACCATGCCTAACATCACTTTTGTTACTTTTTCTTTAAAATGGCGCCCTAAAAATAGGCAACAATTTCTTAAAATACCATTTTGTAATTTTTGTAGCATATTTTAAGGAGTCACAAAAGATTATATAAGCATTTAAGATTTAAAATAAATAACAGTTTTGGCGTTGTCTAAATAAAATTTGTTAAAATAAATGAGAAATGCACGCGAATAAGGGAGTGAATAATAAAGAAAACTTTTTCAACACATTAATTTTCTGTTATTTAAATGTCTTTCAAACCTAAAAAAAGGAAATCTTCATGAAAAACGTTTTCAAAATTTTGTTTATTCCCCCTTATTTGCTCGCCTTATTCATATAGTTCAAAAGTCAACAACTACCAGCCTGCTAAATTTTGCGTTCTGCACAACCAATGTTTTTTTATATACATAGTAAATGAGACCTTTACAATAAGTTGCCTGTACTTATTTGGTGGTTGACTTGAGTTCTTTTTTTTCGCTAGTAAAATAAAGTGTGATAAGTCTCTAGTTGACAATTGTATGAAAAGTTCATTTGCCTGGCAGTCACAACGAGCATTTAAAATGAGTGTCCTATTTTCAATTGTTTATTTTTCAACAAACTTTTTATTTTCTGCCTAAAAGTAGACTACAGTAAATAAAATGGTATAATGTTATTCTGTGTATTATATAGTTTGCAACTGAAATAATAATTTTTTTTTTTGAATTGTTAACGAGTTGCTTGAAAATTTACTTTATTTATATGGGTTGTTTAAAAATATCAACAATATTTTTTAAAGCTGAGCTAATTTTGTTTTTATGCGAAAATATAAAATCAGTAGGATTTTTATGGAAACATTTCAAGCCTTTAAAGTACTTTTTTTTGTACCTTAAAATCAAAATTTCCAAAAAAAAAATTGCTTTGTCAGAAAGAAAACAATTGTCGATAACAAATTTTTTATAGAAAAAAATTGTCGATAACAATTTTTTAATAGAAAAATATTGTCGATAACAAATTTTTGTAGAAAAAATTGTCGATAGCAAAATTTGTCGGTAACAAATTTTTTATAGAAAAAAATTGTTGATAACAAATTTTCTGTAAAAAAAAATTGTCGATAACAAATTTTTTATAGAAAAAATTTTCGATAACAAATTTTTTATAGAAAAAATTTTCGATAAAATAATTTTTATAGAAAAAAATTGTCGATAACAAATCTTAAAAAGATATAATTGTCGTAGAAAATTTTTTTACAGAAAAAAATTTTCGATAACAAATTTTTTATAAAAAAAAATTGTCGATGACAAATTTTTTATAGAAAAAAATTGTCGATAACAAATTCTTTATAGAAAAAAATGTCGATGACAATTTTTTTATAGAAAAATATTATCGATGACAAATTTTGTCAATGAAAAATTTTTTATAGAAAAAAATTGTCGATGACAAATTTTTTACAGAAAAAAAAATTGTCGATAACAAATTTTTTATACAAAAAAATTGTCGATATCAAATTTTTTATAGAAAAAAAATTTCGAATACAAATTTTTTATAGAAAAAAATTGTCGATGACAAATTTTTTATAGAACAAAATTGTCGATGACAAATTTTTTATAGAAAAAAATTGTCGATGACAAATTTTTTATAGAAAAAAATTGTCGATGACAAATTTTTTATAGAAAAAAATTGTCGATGACAAATTTTTTATAGAAAAAAATTGTCGATGACAAATTTTTTATAGAAAAAAATTGTCGATGACAAATTTTTTATAGAAAAAAATTGTCGATGACAAATTTTTTATAGAAAAAAATTGTCGATGACAAATTTTTTATAGAAAAAAATTGTCGATGACAAATTTTTTATAGAAAAAAATTGTCGATGACAAATTTTTTATAGAAAAAAAACTGTCGATAACAAATTTCTTCATAGACAAAAATTATCGATAACAAATTTTTTATAGAAAAAAAAAATGTCGATAACAAATTTTTTATAGAAAAAAATTGTCGATGACAAATTTTTTATAGAAAATAATTGTCGATGACAAATTTTTTGTAGAAAAAAATTGTCGATGACAAAATTTTTATAGAAAAAAATTGTCGATGACAAATTTTTTATAGAAAAAAAACTGTCGATAACAAATTTCTTCATAGACAAAAATTATCGATAACAAATTTTTTATAGAAAAAAAAAATGTCGATAACAAATTTTTTATAGAAAAAAATTGTCGATAACAAATTTTTTATAGAAAACAATTGTCTATAACAATTCTTATATAGACAACAATTTTTTATAGAAAAAAATTGTCGATAACAAATTTTTTATAGAAAACAATTGTCTATAACAATTCTTATATAGACAACAATCGTCGGTAACAAATTTTTTATAGAAAAAAATTGTCGATAACAAATTTTTTATACAAAAAAATTGTCGATAACAAATTTTTTATACAAAAAAATTGTCGATAACAAATTTTTTATACAAAAAAATTGTCGGTAACAAATTTTTTGTACAAAAAAATTGTCGATAACAAATTTTATAGAAAAAAATTGTCGATAACTAATTTTTTATAGAAAAATATTGTCGATGACAAATTTTTTATAGAAAATAATTGTCGATGACAAATTTTTTATAGAAAAAAACTGTCGATGACAAATTTTTTATAGAAAAAAATTATCGATGACAAATTTTTTATAGAAAAAAAATTATCGATGACAAATTTTTTATAGAAAAAAATTGTCGATGACAAATTTTTTATAGAAAAAAAATTGTCGATATCAAATTTTTTATAGAAAAAATTTTTTATAACAAATTTTTTATACAAAAAATTAACGATAACAAATTTTTTATACAAAAAATTAACGATAACAAATTTTTTATACAAAAAAATTGCTGATAACAAATTTTTTATACAAAAAAATTTTCGATAACAAATTTTTTATACAAAAAAATTGTCGATAATAATTTTTTTATACGAAAAAATTGTCGATGAGAAGTTTTTTATACAAAAAAATTGTCGATGAGAAGTTTTTTATACAAAAAAATTGTCGATAACAAATTTTTTATACAAACAAAATTGTCGATAACAAATTTATTATACAAAAAAAATGTCGATAACAAATTTTTTATACAAAAAATTGTCGGTATCAAATTTTTTATAGAAAAAATTTTTTATAACAAATTTTTTATACAAAAAAATGTCGATAACAAATTTTTTTATACAAAAAAATTGTCGATAACAATTTGTTTGTACGAAAAAAATCGTCAATGAGAAGTTTTTTATACAAAAAAATTGTCGAAAACAAAGTTTTTATACAAAAAAATTGTCGATGACAAATTTTTTATAAAAAAAAATTGGCCATGATAAATTTTTTATAGAAAAAAATTGTCGATGACAAAAGTTTTTATAGAAAAAAATTGTCGATGAGAAAGTTTTTATAGAAAAAAATTGTCGATGACAAATTTTTTATAGAAAAAAAATGTCGATAGCAAATTTTTTATAGAAAAAAATTTCCAATAGCAAATTTTTTAAAGAAAAAAATTGTAGATAACAATTTTTTTTATACGAAAAAATTGTCGATAACAAATTTTTTTACGAAAAAATTGTTGATAACAATTTTTTATACAAAAAAAATGTCGAAAACAAATTTTTTATAGAAAAAACTTGTCGATGGCAAATTTTTTATAGAAAAAAAATTGTCGATGACAAATTTTTTATAGAAAAAAAATGTCGATAGCAAATTTTTTATAGAAAAAAATTTCCGATAGCAAATTTTTTAAAGAAAAAAATTGTCGATAACAATTTTTTTTATACGAAAAAATTGTCGATAACAAATTTTTTATAGAAAAAAATTGTCGATGACAAATTTTTTATAGAAAAAAATTGTCGATGACAAATTTTTTATAGAAAAAAATTGTCGATGACAAATTTTTTATAGAAAAAAATTGTCGATGACAAAATTTTTATAGAAAAAAATTGTCGATAACAAATTTTTTATAGAAAAAAATTGTCGATAACAAATTTTTTATAGAAAAAAATTGTCGATAACAAATTTTTTATAGAAAAAAATTGTCGATAACAAATTTTTTATAGTAAAAAATTGTCGATAACAAATTTTTTATAGAAAAAAATTGTCGATAACAAATTTTTTATAGAAAAAAATTGTCGATAACAAATTTTTTATAGAAAAAAAAATTGTCGATAACAAATTTTTTATAAAAAATTTTTTTTACAAAAAAATTGTCGATAACAAATTTTTTATAGAAAAAATTGTCGACAAATTTTTTATAGAAAAAAATTGTCGATGACAAATTTTTTATAGAAAAAAATTGTCGATGACAAGTTTTTTATAGAAAAAAATTGTCGATGACAAATTTTTTAAAGAAAATGTACAAAGATTATATTTTCTTTTGAAAATCATCATGATTTTTCAACTGTTAACAAAATTCTTTTGAAGACGTCAACAAACAAGAAAACAGAGAAATATCATAGATTTTAAGTAATTCACTAGAAATGTTAGTCTACCAGCAATAATTTTTTTTTTTTATAATATTTTTGTTCATAGACCTTTTTAAAAGTTGTGACACAGTAAAGAGTTATAACAAAAAGCAAATCAAGTTGTCAGGAACAACTTGGTATGTTTATATTCAATTTTAAGTGGATATGTAAATATTCAAAAAAAATATATATATAGAAAGAAATACATTTATTTAAAATAGTAATAGAAATCCTTTAACAAAAGTCATCTCCAAAATCTGTTGGTTTGGCTTTTTAACTGATGACAGAAGACGGACAGGCGGATTGATAAAAACTTACCCTAACAAATTGTTCACAAATGGCTTACGATAGTCATAGAAGCAAAATTTCAGAACAAGCATATTGTTTTAATCAGAAATTTATATAATTATGCTATAATGTTAAAAAATATATAGAGAGAAGTGTCAACCAAAAAGTTGGTTTAACCAACAAAAAAAGTAATTGATTTCAAATGAATCACAAATTTTGTAATATCAATTATTTTACTATTTCCCAATTACATATTTATTGGTATTAATTAAAAATTTAATTGTATTCCATAATATTTTTTTTTATTATTTAGTTAAATTTTTAGTTAAATCAATTAAAAAAATTAATGAACTCAATTATTTTTTTATTAAAAAAAAATAATTAAACCACTAAATCAATATTTACTGATCAATTACATTCTTGTTTAAATCAATTAAATTTTTAATTGATCCTAAAATGTGTTTTTTACAAAAAACTTTTGTTGAAATATTTAATTTGAAACAAATTTACAACAATTGTCTTTTAAACAAAAAAAAATAATTTTCTGTGTTTCCTCTACAATATTTATTTTTTCTGTTTATCCTTTATTTACACCCCCTAATATTTATTTGCTTATTTTATTATTTCAAATTTAAATAAAATTCACAAAACTTCATTTCAAATTAAAATTTAATGTTTTGTGGTTGAAGACCCACAATTTTCATGTGCTTTTTTTTGCAATGAATTTTGTTGTACAATTTTTTTATATATTTGGTTTTATAAATAAACAAAAAAATATGCAACAAAATGCAAAAAAAAATGTTTTTATAAAAAAAAATACCACAAAAACCTCAAATCAGTCATGCTGCATGTAGTTGTAGTTTCAGTTCAGTCATCGTCATCATTGCATAAAAATAAATTGCAGTTCTTCCATTCTTCTATTCACAACAATTACTCCCTAGCATTCTGTTATGTTGATGACTGTTTATAGTTTTTTGTTGCTATTTTTTTTATGTTTTCTATCAAAATTCGACATGAAAGTTTTATTTATTTAAAAAAAATAAATCTTAGGCAATGGGAAGAGAATTTAAAGAAGTGGAATAAAATTTAAAATGTGAAAAGATTTTTTTTAAATGGATTTAACAAATTTTACTGTTAACATAATATTTTACTGTTAAATTAACATTTTACTATTAACTTAACATTTAACTGTTAACTTAACATTTAACTGTTAAATTAACATTTAACTGTTAAATTAACATTTTACTGTTAACTTAACATTTTACTGTTAACTTAACAATTTACAGTTAACTTAACATTTTACTGTTAACTTAACATTTTACTGTTAACTTAACATGTAACTGTTTGTTGAACATTTTATTGTAAACTAAATTTTTAACTATTTAATTAACATTTAACTGTGAAATTTACATTTAACTGTTAAGTTTACATATAACTGTCAACTTAACATTCTACGGATAACTGAAAATTTTTGGGCTAACTTAACATAAAACATTATTTTCGTATTAATTTTTTTGGCCATATTATAAAAGATTATTGTTAACATTACATTTTACTGTTAGCTTAACATTTTTCTGTACATCAAAAATGTTACTGTTAACTTAAAAAGTTAAAGTTAACTTAACATTTTACATTTAACTTTTAATTTTCCTCTTAATATTGACTACATTATCTGCTAAATTCACATTCCACTGTTAACTTAACAGTTTACTGTTAATTAAACATATTACTGTTAACATAACATTTTACTGTTAACTTAAAAAGTTTCTGTTAACTTATAATTTTACTGATAAATTATTATTTTACTGTTTTCTTAACATGTTACTGTTAACTTAACATTTTATTGTTCACAAACCCCCAATGTGGTTCCCACATCCCTCCCATAGTGCCTTGTCTTCGTTCACATGGCATGCCTGATATAATCTGCCATTTTGTTCATTTTCGTTTTTCGCACAAAAAACATTAATCTTTTGTAATGCAATACAATGGCAAAAAGTTGATTACTATCATTTCTTTCCATTTAATTCTCCGCTGTCCGTTTGCAAATCAATACATCCTCCTGCTATTTTCTAGCTGCCAGTTTAAGGAGTTTCTTAAGTGATTTAGTTTGGTGTTTTATAAATAATTTCTTTTGTTTATTTAGGAAAAGTTTGGTTTTATTTTCCTGTGGCCTTGTTTTTATAGTTTTTCAAATAAACAATAATTTTCAAACAATAAAAACATAAATCTTTGAAAAACCATAATAATTTTATAAATGACCAAAGTTTTGTGGTTTAAAGGCTAATAATAAATTTGAAGAACAGAAATAAAACAAATATATTTCATTTAAAAGAACAAATATAGAAAATTTGTTATCGAAATTAAATTTTTCTATTAAAAATGTGTTATCCACAATGTTTTCTAAAAAATATGTGTTATCCTCAATGTTTTCTACAAAAAATTTGTCATCGACAATTTTTTTCTATAAAAAATTTGATATCGACAATTTTTTTCTATAAAAAAATTTGTTATTGACAATTTTTTTTATAAAAAATTGGTTATCGACAAATTTTTTCTATTAAAAATTTGTCCTTGACAATTTTTTTCTATAAAAAATTTGTTATCGAGAATTTTTTTCTATAAAAAAATTGTTATCGACCATTTTTTCCTATAAGAAATTTGTTATCAACCATTTTTTCCTATAAAAAATTTGTTATCGACGATTTTTTTCTATAAACAATTTGTTATCGACAATTTTTTTCTATAAAAAATTTGTTATCGACAATTTTTTTCTATAAAAAATTTGTTATCGACAATATTTTTCTATAAAAAATTTGTTATCGACAATTTTTTTCTATAAAAAATTTGTTATCGACAATTTTTTTCTATAAAATACTTGTTATAGACAATTTTTTCGATAAAAAAATTTGTTATCAACAATTTTTTTGATAAAAAATTGGTTAACTACAATTTTTTCGATAAAAAAATTTTTAAACGACAATTTTTTCTATAAAAAATTTGTTAGCGATAATTTTTTTTTTCTATAAAAAATTTGATCTTGACAATTTTTTCTATAAAAAATTTGTCTCGACAATTTTTGTCTATAAAAAATTTGTTATCGACAGTTTTTTCTATTAAAAATTTACTATCGACAATTTATTTCTATAAAAAATTTGTTATCGACAATTTTTTTCTATAACAAATTTGTCATCGACAATTTTTTTCAATAAAAAATTTGTTATCGACAATTTATTTCTATAAAAAAATTATTATCGAAATTTTTTTTGTTAAAAAAATTATAATCAACATTTTTTTTTTTAATTTTTTTCTACAAAAATTTTTAAAAAAATTGTTATCAACAATTTTTTCTATAAAAAATTATTATCGAAAATTTTTTCTATAAAAAAATTTTAATCAACAAATTTTTTATAAAAAATTTATCGTCGACACTTTTGTTACAAAAAATTTGTTATCGAGAATTTTTTTTTTCCATAAAAATATTTTGTCGACAATTTTTTTCCATATAAAAAATTTGTTATCGACAATTTTTTTCTATAAAAAATTTATCATCGACAATTTTTTTCTATAAAAAATTTGTCATCGACAATTTTTTTCTATAAAAAATTTGTCATCGACAATTTTTTTCTATAAAAAATTTGTCATCGACAATTTTTTTCTATAAAAAATTTGTCATCGACAATTTTTTTCTATAAAAAATTTGTCATCGACAATTTTTTTCTATAAAAAATTTGTCATCGACAATTTTTTTCTATAAAAAATTTGTCATCGACAATTTTTTTCTTTAAAAAATTTGTCATCGACAATTTTTTTCTATAAAAAATTTGTCATCGACAATTTTTTTCTATAAAAAATTTGTCATCGACAATTTTTTTCTATAAAAAATTTGTCATCGACAATTTTTTTCTATAAAAAATTTGTCATCGACAATTTTTTTCTATAAAAAATTTGTCATCGACAATTTTTTTCTATAAAAAATTTGTCATCGACAATTTTTTTCTATAAAAATTTTGTCATCGACAATTTTTTTCTATAAAAAATTTGTCATCGACAATTTTTTTCTATAAAAAATTTGTCATCGACAATTTTTTTTTATAAAAAATTTGTTATCGACAATTTTTTTCTATAAAAAATTTGTCATCGACAATTTTTTTTGTATAAAAAATTATCGACAATTTTTTCGTATAAAAAAATTGTTATCGACAATTTTTTTGTATAAAAAATTTGTCAAAATTTCTATAAAAAAATTTTTTTCTATAAAAAAATTTGTTATCGACAATTTTTTTCTATAAAAAATTTGTTATCGACAATTTTTTTCTATAAAAAATTTGTTATCGACAATTTTTTTCTACACAAAATTTGTTATCGAAAATTTTTTTCTATAAAAAATTTGTTATCGAAAAATTTTTCCTATAAAAAATTTGTTATCGACAATTTTTTCTATAAAAAATTTGTTATCGACTATTTTTTTCTATAAAAAAGTTGTTATCGACAATTTTTTTCTATAAAAATGTTGTTATCGACAATTTTTTTCTATAAAGAATTTGTTATCGACAATTTTTTTCTATAAAAAATTTTGTTATTGAAAAATTTTTTTCATTGAAAATTTGTTATCGATAACTTTTTTCTATAAAAAAATTGTTATCGACAATATTTTTCTTTAAAAAATTGGTTATCGAGGTTTTTTCTAAAAAATTTTAATAAATTAAATTTTTTCATTAAATTTATTTTATTTTATTAATTTTTTTGTTACCAACAAAAATTTTATTCTATAAAAAATTAGTTATCGACAATTTTTTTCTATAAAAAATTTGTTATCGACAATTTTTTTCTTTAAAAAATTTGCTATCTACAATTTTTTTCCATAAAAAAATATGTTTTCTACAATTTTTTCTATAAAGAGTTTTTTCTATGAAGAGTGTTTTATCGATAGTATTTTATATGCATCTTCCATACATATTGGTGTCCGTTGCGTATGAGTTATATTTAATTTTTATTTAATTCAATGTTGCTCATACGCCTGGTGATTCTTTATAATGAATTATTTGTTTAATTCATTTTATTACTTGAACTTAAGTTTAAAAATTTACAAATTAATTGAGTGTTTCATTTCAAATTAATAGTATTTAAACAATTCATTTAAATTTTACCTTTTTTTTAATTTATTCCTTAAAAAATTACATCATGTTGCAACACTTTCCGAACATACATCCATCTTATGGCAACATGATCATTATGTAAAATTTTCCAACTTCATTACTAAATAACTTAAATTTTTAGTATATTTTCATGTTGGGGCATAATAAATTGTTTAACATTATGACCCTTTGAATATTTGGGATGTGAATTTTGAAATTTTACCATACACATTTGCACTTAATTTTTGAAAAGACATTTATGGTCATATAAAGGATGAATATTTAAGAGTGATGTTAAGGAAGACTACAAAAAAAAATTAAATTGCAAGGAAATCTGTTGGGAATTTAGATTTAAGCAAGGAAATTTTAAATTGACAAGTGATTTATAGCCATTCTATAAGAAAAAAGTACAAGAATCCAAGAATTTTTCTATAGGAAAAATTTCTTTGAATCGAAGAATTTTACTATGGAAAAAATGGCTCAGAATCGAAGAATTTTGCTTGAAGAAAAATGTCTCAGAGTTGGAAAATATTTAAAATTGTAAAATATTGTTCACAAGCAGATAGAAAAATTCTAAAAATTTCAGAATTTTTTATAGAAAAAATTCTTTGAATCTGATAATTTCACTTTTGGATAAAATCTTAAAATCTTAACATTAAAAAAATACTTCGACTTAATTTATTCTTAATTATTGCCCCATTTTTGATTGATTACCAAAATTATTCTTCATCTGTTTATGTTTTACAATCAAATACAAAATTGCTTGAAACAATTCTAATCACTTTATGATATTTATTACTTTTGTGTTGTGTGCCTGTTCATTTGTTTTAGCAAACCATTTTTGCATATTTGATGAAAATTTTGAACACCTAAACAAGTTACCATGTAGTTTCAAAGGCTAAAACTGTTTTGTTAATTACTTGCAATGGGCAAAAGTAACAGCAACCCACAGCAATAGTAACTAGCAAAACTCACACACAAATTGCTTAGTAATGAAATCAACAAACTAACTGAAAACCTAAATGATGCAGTTCTAGTTTTCATGGTTGAAACATACTGCAGTTGAAAATTTGAAGAAAACAATTTTACCTACAAATGATGCAACAAAGGGCATAACTTATGCAATTATAATTTACAAAAAAAAAATAAAAAAATTATTTAAAAATTTAAGAAAACTATTTTGAAATAAGATTTGAAGACATTTTTTTATAGAATCTGAGAAATTTTTTAAATAGAAAAATTCTTAAATTTTTTCTAAAAAAGTAAAAGTTTTAAATTCAAAAAACCTGTTTTGACAGAAAATTTTTAGGTTTTGAGATTTTTTTATATAAAAAAAGTCCCAGAAGCTACGAAACCTAAAAAAATTTTCATTAAAACTAAATTTCATTCTATTTTGTTCCTTGTTTCATTCCATTTCGTTCCGTTTTTTCCATTTATTTTCTATTTTATTCCCAGTTCTTTTCCATTTCGTTCAACTTGGGATTTAAGCCTGTTCGGAAATCCGTTACTAATTAGTAGGGATGAGATTTTCATGCACTAAAAAATCGAAAATATGCGCTTAAAAATTTATAATATGTACTAAAAACCTAAAATATGCACTAAAAAATAAAATGTGTGCAATAAAAATATTGTTTTCATAGGAAAAACTTCTTAAAAAGCAAAAAATAACGCTGTGTTTAAATAGAAACATTTAAAACTTTATACAAGCAAGATTTTATTAGAAATTAAGAATATCTATAAAAAAATTTAAAAGAAAAAAAAATAGTTTTTATTTTGTGTTTTTCAATTTGTGTTTTTGCTAATTTATGCCAAAATATGCAAAAACATGCACTTAAAAGTTGGAAATATGCACAAAATATGCATTTAACATTCAACCAAAATATGCAAAAATATGAATTTTCACCAAAATATGCAAAAACAAATCGATGCCATTTTAACGAAAATTTCTTGATTCGGGAAGGTAGTTGGTTGATGTCGTTTTTAGACTATCGACAAAAAACATGCATTTGCATGGAAATCTCATCCCTACTAATTAGATATGAAAAGTACCAATTTAAACCAATTTTACCTAATATAATAATAAAAATTACCAATTTTCCCTTTTTGTCTCATTTTTCCCCCCAGAAACGAAATTTACAAAACTACATTTTTCATAATTTTTTTCATTCTGAATTCCAAATTTCAAGTTTTAGGGACCATTAAGTTAGAAGTTAGTACCACCGTAAAATGTTTACCTCTTTTTACCCCATTTAAAATCGGACTTTTTTTCTCAACGTCTTTTTTCCGCTGGCGAATCCATTATTTCAAATATCAAATTACTATGAACATTATTTCAAAAAATCGAAAAAGTACCAAATAACATCTTTATCCCTCTGGGGTCGAAAAGTACTTTTCAGACAATGTTTTTTCCGCAGAATAATTTTACTGTCCAAATTTAGAGTTTTTACAATTATTTTTTCAGAAAAGGAAAATTAACAAAAGTTTATATTTTAACCTTCCCCCTTTAAGATTCCCTCCGCCTCCCCCTTCCCCAACCCTTCTTATCGAAGTTTCCAACAAGATAGTTTTTTTACTTTTTATTCCTTGGAAAATTTTAATTTAAAGTTTTTATGTCTATTATTTCAGGAGATCAAAAAAGTATTCTACAAAATACTTTTTTCAGAATATTTTTTCAGCAGTATGACTCTACATTCGAAATTAAAATTTTCTGGAAACATTGTTTTAGAACAGCGGTTACCATCCTATGGTACGCGTACCACTAGGGGGTACGCGAAACTGCCCACGGGGGTACGCGAAATTTTAGTTATTTTTTTGCACTTATTTTTTTTAGTAATAATATTAAATAATATCAATGTGCTACACCAAAAAAAAAATGCGAAAGTTCTCATATAAAAATTCGATCTGGTTAAAGTCCATAGAGTACGGAAATACTAATAGTTTTTCTCGACCACTTCTTACAGTACTCTTTATACCCACCAACCACAGCATGGTGTATATCACTTTAATATTCCGTGTGTAACGCGTCGAAATATCGGTCTAAGTATATATAATTATTCTGTGATCGATTCTAAAACATTTATAGAATGTCTTGACTCCTGACGTTTGGCACGAATATGTCGCAAGGTTATAGGCAGTTTAAATTCGTAAAAGGGCAAAATCGGACCAGGCGAAAAAAATTTTCCCCTTGAAGAACTCAACCAACCTCTGAAAAAGTCCATTTTTTACAGGATTTCTTTTTTTTTTATTTTTGGTAAGCAAATAAATCAATTTGATGCCGAAAAAAGTTCAAGGTCATGCTGGGGAAACAAGAAAAGTCGTTTTGTTTCACCCCCTTTTGTGGGCGTGGTTATTAAAAACTTATTTAAATAATGATAAAATTGTATTAAAATTGTATAAAATTGTACTTAAGTGCAAATAATAAATGGGTTTCGCGGATTTTAAGGAATTTAAATTTAATAGCTATATTTTTTTAATGTCTCACAATGAACCTTTAGAAAAATTAAAGTTTTTAAAAAAAGTGTTTTTTTTTTTTAAATTAAATGACTAAAAACTCGGTGCGCCCTTTTAAGCTGATAACGGAAAAAGAATAAACATTTTTTGGAGGGTTCTTTTAGTCCCTTACAAGCGGTTTTAGTTCGAGATTTTTGGAAAAAAAAAATTTTTAAACATTTTTTTAAATTTTACGTATTCCTAAGTTGCTGCAACAAAATAGGACTTGATTTTATATAAAAGGGACCTTCTGATTCCGAAACTGCAATCCAAATTTTTCTAGCATGTTTCGTTTTCGAGATATTCTCGTTTGAAAATTTTAGAATGATTTATAAAGAATATAAGTGCGTAACAGTTGATTTTGAGTTTTTCAAACGCCAATTTTCAAAAACAGAACGCTCTTGAAAAATTTGGATGCCAGATTTGGAGTAACGAGGTCTCGTTTATACTAAATGTTGTCCTATTTTTGTGAGCAACTTAAGAATACGTTACAGGGGGCACAAAAAAAGTGCCAAATTACCGTTTTTCAATATTCAAATGCGAATATCTTAAAAATCTTACGTGATAGAAACATTTGGAAGGCAGATTTGGAATAAGGAGTTAACAATTTTTTTACTTGATGTATTTTTATTCATGTATTCATGGGAGTGCGAATTTTTATGAATTTTTTCAACAGTGTCGTTATAAACCTTTTTTTTAGTTTTTATTAATTTTGAATTTTTGTGTTTTTTTATATAAAAGTACTACAATTAATTGTGTACTTTTATATAATTTTAAATAATTAGTTTTAAATTTCTAACCATATGAGAAGTGTTTAATAAAAAAACAAAAAACTCGTTAAGGGGTACGCGGCTGACAAAATTTAAAATTAGTGGTACGCGAGCCAAAAAGGTTGGTAACCGCTGTTTTAGAACATAGAAAAAGTGCCAAAGTACTATTTTTTACCTTTTTTACTTCATTGAAATTGGAATTTCTAAAAGGTACATTTATCATTTTTATACCCTGTACTTAGTGATAGAGGGTAAATATAAGTTTGTCATTCCGTTTGTAACTCATCGAAATATCGGTCTGGGACCCCATAAAGTATGTATATTAGAGTGTCCCTTATTTTGGAAATGTTGGAAATGTTGAGACGGTACCCCCTCATTTTTTCCTTTTGACTAAAAAATAACTCAGGAAAAATTTTACGCCCCTACGACCACGCCTTCCCTACGCGACGGGGCCGTAAAGAGCGGGGCCTTAAAAATCATTTTTCCATACAAAGCAAAAACATTTTTTTTTGATTTTTAATTTTTTTGTTATTAATTATAATATTACTTGGCTAGCTTATTCACGACAAAAAATTTCATTTTGGTGGGATGAGGCTTTCAGTTCTAAAAAATTTTTCCAAAAATTTTTTTTAGTTTTGACAAGTTTTGACAAGCAACGGTTTTAGTTGAATTGTTGCTTTTAATGATATATTTTCATAAAAAAATATTATTCCTATCTGTGACCGATTGGATCTATATTTTTTTTCAACTCTTTAATAAGCGTAAAAAACACTCACAAATCAAATTTGAGTTTTGTTGACAAAAAGCCGCTTTAACTGAATATCGTGTGAAACTTTCACATGGGGCCTAAGTCCAAAAATGGTCCGATGATAATCAGATTTGTTAAGGTTATTTAAGTACGCATTTAGCATGCACAAACATAATTTTAATTAAATATTTTCTATTTTTACGAAATTTGAGAGATTTATGAGAAAATCGGGAAGGTGGTTTGCATGGGCGCTACAAGAAGAACTGGTCCGATTTCTTTAAAATTCAGAATGGTAATGAAGATGAAATATGATTACCTGCCAAATTTCGAAACGATACCTATTATAATGCGGATATTTGAGTCATTTGAGCCAAAACTAAAGAGGACCTTGAAATGGGACTAGGTCTAAATATGCACCGATTTGCCAATTTCAATAGGCTTCGTCCGTGGGACAAAAGAGGCTTAATTTTTAAATTTTAATTCAATTGATTCAAAATTGCGATCTGTATCGTGTTTACACCGTTTACATAGACAGACGGAAGGACGTACGGATGGACGGGCGGATGGACGTACGGATGGACGGGCGGACGGACAGACGGACGGACGGACATCGCTAAATTGACTCAAAAAGTGATTCTGAGTCGATCGGTATACTTTAAGGTGGGCCTAGGACCAATATTTCGGATAGTTACAAACATAAGCACTAACTTATTATACCCTGTACCGCAGTGTGGTATGGGGTATAAAAAACAATTTCCATTAACAAGACAAACCGATATTTAAAACCCTACTGATGATAACACTAACTGGAGTGTTTGAAAACGGTATGGGAAACAAGAAATGTCTATAATTTTTAGAAATTAAAATTTTCTTCTTCATTTTTTCAACTTGAACCCTTAAATAATTTTTTTATAATTAGAATTTTAAAAGGTATATTTTGCCGAATTTTTTTTCACTTGAGGATTCTGCATTTCAAATTTCAAGTTTTTATGTTCATTATTTAAGGAGATTTAAAAGTATAAAAGTAAATTTTTTATACCATTTTACCAACTTCAAATCGAAATTTCCAAAAAGAGGATCCGTTTTCCATGTTTTTAGACCCCACCATTTCTAGAACTAAAAATAGTACCAAAGTTTGTATTATGCTAATAGGCAGGGTAGGCTCGTAAATAAGTTAAATCGCAAGGGGGGGGGGGAATTCGCTCTTAAAGAACTAAACCAACTTCTTAAAAACTCAATTTGTTTAAGTTTCTTTTTTTGTTTAGCAAATGAAACATTTTTAAATTCAAGGAAGTTCAAATTCTGCACTTGGATCTAGGGGATTAGATTTTTTTTGTACCGCCCCTTTTGGGGGCGCGTATAAAAAAAAATATTTAAATAATGATAAAATTGTTTTACTTTAGTGTAAAGCGATAAATGAAATGAACTTTTAAACATTTACCAAGAAAATGTAAACCTCTACTCGCCCCTCCCCCCCCCCAAAAAAAAAACGCCCCTGGCAAAATTTACACATTGAAGGGTATAAAAGATTTGGCACAGCAGAATTTTAAACTCTCACATAATTTTTTTTAAATATGTCCCATTTAATCTTTTATTTTTAATTTTCCAAACACGCTTCCATTAATTTAACGCATATTTAACTTTTAAAGACTAAAAACTGGCCTGTTTTAAAAATACAAAATCCCTTAAAGATATTTTAATTTATGTTAACTACAAAAACGTGTCGCGTCTACAAAAAATATAAAAAAAAAATTTCTTCTCTAAGGTAAAGTTTTTTTTTCCTAATAAATTGATTGATGTTCTGGCTAGAAGCCTAAAAGTGTACTTCAAAAAAAAATTCCATACTCTTTCGGCAATACATTAAAAAGAGTTTAAGTCTATAACAAAAAAATAAATAAACAACTACATGCGTGTTCAAGTGAATATAATATTTTTTCTTTTTAACTTTGTAGACTACATAAACTGTTTGTATTCTTCTTTTCTAAGATGTACGCCTTAACATATGCTATAGAAATTTTCTATTTATAATAAGATTTATAGCATGAGTAGGAATATTTATTTTTTTAATATCTAGCAACATTATATGTCTTTTATGCCAATTATTATACACGCATTATCATGTGCTGTTTATTGTTCATTATAATGTTGTATTATATTTTCAAAGCATATTTTTAGGGTTCAGTTTTTTATTTTTTTCTCTATGTTGTATATAAATAGGGCTTTTAAAGGCTTCTTTGATATTATTTATTGTTATTCAAATTAGTTAATATATTAACTAAACAATTTAAAATAATTTGTTGCGCGTTAGATTTATATTTAGATTATAGGGTAGTGGATTATTTATAGCATATGTTTTGGGAAATTTAAGGAAGAATATTAGAGAAAAATTAATACAGACATACTTTAATGGCGTTTCAATAAATAAATTTTGAAAATCTGGTCAATTCATAACAAAAAAGGCTAAAATATATTTTTTATTTGCCCCTAAATGTATACTACGATTTTTAATATTTATTTGCCCCTTAAAGTATACTTCATTTTTTTAGAGTAAGTTAATTAACGAAATTGCCTTAATTTTGTGTTTGTATTATTACTGCAATCTACTGTTTTCCTCTATTATGCTTGAAAGAAATAAATTTTCAAAAAATAACTTAAAAAGTTTCTGTACCATTACATCTTTTAAGTCTTTCAAATATTAAGTGTTTTGTAAATATTTTTTTTTTTTAATTTAAGTTGAAGAAAAATTCCCAATTCAACAAGTTAAATTTTAAAACCCTGTAGTGATAGAAGGCCTAACAAAATATTAGTCCAGTACCAGAGCTCATAATCTTCAATTAATGTTTTTCTGCCCGTCTGTCCATGTAAACGGTGTAAATCAATAAATTTTTCTTTAATAATTCTAATTTATTTTAGATTTTCCATATTCCTCTTTTTATCTTTATGCTTTAATTTCTTCTTTATGTCCGTTTATCTTTTTTTTTGGTAAGAGTTACCAATTAAAAATGTATGTTTCTTCTTTAATTTCACATTTTCCAATCGGAATGCTTTAATATACTCCAAGGACTTTGGTAAATAAAATCTCAAGTATTTCTTTTTTTATGAAATTTATTAAGAGTTTTTGTTTTTGCTTGATAAATTTTATAAAAGGCATATGATTTCAAAGAATTCTTAAGGGATACATTAATTTTTTTTTCTTTATTTCCCTAAAGTTTTTTTTATATTTTTTTTTATTTTCTTTGTAATGTCTAAATTCAATGATATTTTGAATTTTATTGGCTGGAATTTTTTTCTTTTTTGAAAAAACAGCAATTAAAATTTAGCAGGATATGCACTTTAAAGTATACTTTAAGAAATTTGAATTTAAATTCTTTAAGGAAATTTTGTAAGTAACTGAATAACAATCAAATATATTTAACATTGTTTGAATATTTGTTTATCGATAAAAAAAATTTTATCGAAAATTTTTTTCTATAAAAAAATTTATTATCGACAATTTTTTAGTATAAAAAAAATTGTTATCGATAATTTTTTCTATAAAAAATTTGTTATCGTCAATTTTTTTCTATAAAAAATTTGTTATCGACAATTTTTTTCTATAAAAAATTTGTTATCGCCAATTTTTTTTATAAAAAATGTGTTATCGACAATTTTTTCTATAACAAATTTGTTATCTACAATTTTGTTCTATAAGAAATTCGTTATCGACAATTTTTTTCTATAAAAAATTTGTTATAACAATTTTTTCTATAAAAAATTTGTTACCGACAATTTTTTCTATGAAAAATATGTTGTCGACAATTTTTTTTATAAAAAATTTGTTATCGACAATTTTTTTTCATCGCCAGTTTTTTTCTATAAAACATTTGTTATCGATAATTTTTTTTGGAAAATTTTTCATCGGCAATATTTTTTCTAAAAAATTTGAAATTGAAAATTTTTGGTATAAAAAATTTGTTATCGCTAATTTTTTTGTAATAAAAAGTTGTTATCGTTAATTTTTTTGAATACAAAAATTTGTTATTGACAATTTTTTTCTATAAAAAAACTGTTATCGACTAACAAATTTGTTATCGAAAATTTGTTTCTATAAAATATTTGTTATCGACAATTTTTTTCTATAAAAAATTTGTTATCGACAATTTTTTTCTATAAAAAATTTGTTAACGACAATTTTTTTCTATAAAAAATTTGTTATCGACAATTTTTTTCTATAAAAAATTTGTTATCGACAATTTTTTTCTATAAAAAATTTGTTATCGACAATTTTTTTCTATAAAAAATTTGTTATCGACAAATTTTTTCTATAAAAAATTTATTATCGACAATTTTTTTCTATAAAAAATTTGTTATCAACAATTTTTTTCTATAAAAAATTTGTTATCAACAATTTTTTTCTATAAAAAATTTGTTATCAACAATTTTTTTCTATAAAAAATTTGTTATCAACAATTTTTTTCTATAAAAAAATTGTTATCGACAATTTTTTTCTATAAAAAATTTGTTATCAACAATTTTTTTCTATAAAAAAAATTGTTATCAACAATTTTTTTCTATAAAAAATGTGTTATCTTCAATTTTTTTCTATAAAAAATTTGTCATCGACAATTTTTTTCTATAAAAAATTTGTCATCGACAATTTTTTTCTATAAAAAATTTGTCATCGACAATTTTTTTCTATAAAAAATTTGTCATCGACAATTTTTTTCTATAAAAAATTTGTCATCGACAATTTTTTTCTATAAATAATTGTCGACGACAAATTTTTTGTATAAAAACTTTGTTTTTTTCTATAAAAACTTTGTTATCGACATTTTTTAATAAAAAATTTGCTATCGACAATTTTTTCTATAAAAACTTTGTTATCGACATTTTTTTATAAAAAATTTATTATCGACAATTTTACTCTACAAAAAATATGTTATCGAAAAATTTTTTCTATAAAAAATTTGTTATCGACAATTTTTTTCTGTAAAAAATTTGTTATCGACAATTTTTGTCTATAAAAACTTTGTTATCGACAATTTTTTTCTATTAAAAATTTGTTATCGACAATTTTTTTCTATAAAAAATTAGTTTTCGGCAATTCTTTTTTTTATAAAAAATTTGTTATCGATAATGTTTCTCTATAAAAAATTTCTTATCGATAATTTTTTTCTATAAAAAATTTGTTATTGGCAATTTTTTTCTATAAAAAATTTGTTATCGAAATTTTTTTCTATAAAAAATTTGTTATCGACAATTTTTTTCTGTAAAAAATTTGTTATTGACAATTTTTATTCTATAAAAATTTTGTCATCGACAATTTTTTTCTTTAAAAAGTTTGTTATCGACAGTTTTTTTCTATAAAAAATTTGTTATCGACAATTTTTTTATAAAAAATCGTTTCGAAAATTTTTTTAATAAAATTTTTGTTTGTTTTTAAATTGTTATTTTAAATATTGTCAATCCTTTTGAATTCTTTTCCATTTCCTTTTTATTTTCCTTAACTTAATTTTTATCCAATTTCACTGACGTTCATTCAATATCATTAACAGTTTTATCACATTTATGGTCTGCTTAGAATTCAGTCATGCGTTCAATGAACTTTTTCCTGTATTTCTCGCTTTCTGGTTTGTTTGCTGTTTAACTGAAACTATCATCATCATCATCAGTTATGATTTTTTACTTTGTGTTCATATTACATTTTCTTTTTTCGGTTTAGTTTTCGCTACAATTGTCTCAACTATAACGACATTATCTTTACATTAAAGACAAAGAAATCATTACAAAGATATTGAAAGTTTCTATAATGGAAATGTACCCAGCAAAACTTAGATTACCAAATAAGGTATAAAATAAGGTATAGGATCTCTTATTTTATACATTGCAGCATTGATGATTTTAACAGGCGATGAGACTCAAAGTAATGCATCCACATTATCACAAAGAATACCAGTAAGGTATAAAATAAGTCATAAATTTATAACGAAGAATACGAGTAAGGTGTAAAATATATGATATTTTATAGGTTACGAGAAATGAAATAATATAGCATACCAGAAGATAATATATAAGGTGTTACGAGTAGTGAAAAAGTAATTTTGTATTAAATTTACTCACGTGATTGTAAATGAGTGTAAGTAGATAAAATATGCTCGTGAGTGTGTGTCGTTAGAAATTTCCTGTCGTGAGCCCATCTGTAGTTTAAACTTATGCATTTTTTATAAAATAATTATTTTTTATGTTTTTGTAATGCATTATGCATCCAATTATAAATAATACATTATTTCAAACTTTCAAATAATACATAATGTAACCAAATATAAGTCATCCGTGATTTAATGTTTAGAAATAACAAATATGAAATACATTTTTCCAATACTCATGCATTACGTAGCAAATTATTAGCAATGCATTATTTTTCACTTGAAAATAATACGTTGTGGAAAAAGTGTTTGGTAAGACATCATAAAATAATGCTACAAATAAGTTATATGCATTACCTGGTAATGTGTTATATAATCACCACCCATTACCAAAGTTTTGCTGGGTAGACAAACGTTATCGTAACTGGCATTTCAACGATATGAATACAAAATCAAAAGACAAAAAAAAATAATACTTTTGCAATCAACACTTTTATTATCAATATTATTTAGAAAGAAGAATGGAAATATAAAGTGTTAAACGACAAAATTATGACAATATCAAGAGAACAATTGAAGTGTAAAGATTATGATTTGGAGGGAATAAGAGAAAAAAAATCTATTGAGGGTGGTATAATCGGCTGTGCTGAATCTATAATGCACTACAAGATATTTTAAAAAGAAAATATGACTCCTCCCCCCGTTGTCCACAAATATTGGCTCTTAAAAACATGAAAAATTTCGAAAAAATTACTCACATAATTTGAAGGAAATGGTGCCCAACACGGGGCCAGATTCGAATTCGCAAAGCCAAAACACACATAATGGACACAATTAGTTGCAGTTAAATATTGGAGGTCGCAAAAATTTTCAAAAAGAATTTTCATTCAAATGGCACCCGAACAAGGTCCCGATTCTGATTCGCAAAGCAGATTCGCGAATTTCATTGGTTTTAACTTGCGAGAGAAAGTCATAGAAATTCAGAAAAATTGAACAAAACGATTTTAAGCGAATGCCGTCCGGACAGGTCCCCGATTAAGATAAGCAAATCTGTAAAACAGAATCTAGCGCCAGCAACATAGAGGTCGGACTACCTTACCAAACACACTCAAAAGGATTCAACAGTCATTGAGAATCGATTTACTTGGCTGTGTCGATTTACTTAGCGATTTACTTAACGAGGTTTTATTAAGAAGTGGCCGCTTTTACGTGCTTTGTGTGATTTACGTGAATCACTCGTTAGTATGTGTGATATTTATTTCAATGACGTGTGTTATTATTGAGTGATTTTTTTTGCGTGAGTTTGTGTGCTTTGATTTTTTGATTTAACTTACTTTATTTGTTTTTTTTTTCTTTCTTGGAAAGAAAATATTTACCAGGTTTTTTGTAAGAAAATTTTATAGCGGACTAGAAGTTGCGGGACACGCGCGTGATCGTCACCGAATTTGGCGTGGGTCGCACGCGAGTGTTGGAATACAAACCTCTAGTTGGAATACCCACTTAAAGATTAGTATTCAGGAAAATTGAATATTATGATTTTAAAGGTAATAGCGCCCACTCAGGGGCGGATGGAACAACACAATATCAAGCACACACAAAATATTTATTATTCGATAAGCTTAAGTCAGTGATAATAAGTCAGTGATGGGGCCCGGTTACGAATACCACAGCGGAGCATAAATAGTTAAATGAGAAAACTACAATAAAAGGACAGCATATTCAATAAGAATGACTTTTAATAATTGCAATGACAAATCACATAGCGAAACATCTAGACTAAAATAGGAAAATACGAATGAAAGGACATCAATCATCTACAGACAATATATTACTCGATAAGTTAAAATAAATGATAATTTGAAGACAATGGCGTACAAGTTGGGCTAATGATAATTTTAAGACAATAGCGCCCAAACAGGGGCTCGATTCCGAATAAAATAGCGGACTATTAACTGTTGAATAGAAAAATATAAATAAAAAGGCATTGATCCACAGATATTGGCGGCCAAACGTGGGACAGTTTCCGAGTCACAAAGTGGAGCATCAACAGTTAAATAAGCAAAATAACACGATATCAAGCACACACAAAATATGGTTTAAGTCAATGATAATTTCAAGTAATCGGCTCCCAAGCAGTGGCTTGATTCCGAATTACACAGCGAAGCATCAGTAGTTAAATTATAAAATAACAATAAAAGAACTGAATATTCTCAGTGAGAATGACTCTTAATAACTTCAAGCCAATGGCGCCCAATCAGGGTCCCGATTTCAAATCACTTAGCGGAACATTTAGAGTAAAATACGAATCAAACGACATCAAGCATCTACAGAAAATGTATTATTCGATAAGCTAGAACCTATGATTATTTGAAGCTAATGGCGCCCAAGGTGGGGCCAATTATAATTTTAGGCCAATGTTGCTCAATTTGGGGCGCGATTCCGAATAATACAGTGAAATATCAACTGGTAAATGTAAAAATAGCAATAAAAAGACTTTGATCTTCCACAGAAAAATTACTAGTGATATCAACGGCGTTATCTTTTCCAAAGTAACCAACTCTTTACTAGTACGATATAAAATTAGGTCAAGTTTTCTTTTGTGCAGTTTAAGAAAAACAATATTCTTTTGTAAAATCTCCTTTAAACAAATAACTTTTACATATGTCCCAGTTACTAAAGTCCTTAAAATATTTGACCCAATTGTACATATATTCTTATTTAACACAAACAAAATCTATTGTTTTTTAAAAATTTCTAAAACATTCTTATAGTTTTTTTAACAAAAAAAAAAAAAAAATATATTATCACTTAAGAAAATACTCAAATCTAGATTCTAAAGATTGCCAAAAGCTACCACTACTATTTAGTAAGAATTCATAGAAAACCAACAAAAAACACAACTTTTTGTAAAGTTTTACAGCAAAACTGTAAGACTTTCAAGATGTTCTTTAACAAACAAACGTTTTAAATGGAACTTACATGGGTAGCGAGAGTTAAGGATAATATATTGTTCTTTAGGAGGATAAATAAAATTGTGAAGCTAAATTGGATTTTTTCTTGGCTTCTGTAGCAGCAAATAAAGCCGATTACATTTTGAGGTTAGATGCGAATTGAGATAACAAATAGTTGGCGGAGATTTTTCTCTTTATCACAAAATTTCCTTAATTATTCTTTCATCCTAAGTTTGTTTATCCTCTTTTTGGGGCGTATAGTCCTTGCTGAAAACAAAAAAACTGTTCACAGTTGTTTTACTAAAGAAACAATATAAACTGGTGTAGAAAACAACAATATGTTGCTTGTTGTATAAAAGATATTTTCTTTAACAATAATAAGTTTGTTGCAAGTGCTGGTTGCGTAAATTAGTGCTAAAGAAAATGTCAGTGCATTGTAAACCCTAAGGATTATAAGTCATTGTGAAATGGTGTTTTGTTTAAGTATGTGGAACACCACATACTTGAAAGTAGGTTTGCAGGAAAGTCTTTATTAATAAACAATTTTCTGTGTTATAATGTCAACTGACCTGTAAGGGTCTACAAGAGTTTTAAACCACTCGGTTTTGGGTTTCCATAATTGAAAACCGATCAATTTTACTTTTTTTTTATCAAATTCCTATACATAGAAATTCCATGTAATTGCTTTTTATTATTTTAAAACCCAATGGCTCCCAAGCAGGGGCCGGCCAATTAGAAACCAACGCCGATGATGGAGTCGTTGGGAAAACAAAAGAATAAATTTTCTATCGTATCAGAATAAAGTTTCTCACTAAACCAAACGGACTTAATTCGGAACTAGTCATTTTAGAATTTTTTATATCTATAATTTAGAAATCCAGAAAAATTTTATTTTATTTTTAAATGAATGGAGCCCAAGCAGGAGTTCGATTCCGCAACACATAGGAGAAATCTAGAAACCACCTTCAAAGTGCAAGAACCAAATTCACGACATCCAAAATGACCTACTATATACTAGCAAGCATTGAGTGTAGATTCACTCGGCTGGGTTGTTTCAATAAGAAATGGACAACTGGTTGAACATTGTCGAAAGTTAGGAAATACCCACTTAACAATGCTATAGGTTAGGTTGTAAGTGGCTGCTGACGTTTTACGTCAGCACACGTAGACGCTTAGGTCCATCGTCCATTAGTCCCTGTCGTTAAACCAATTTGAGCTTCTTATGAAATTCCTTAGATATTGAATTTTTACATCCTACAAATCAGAAAGATCATGCAGCTCCCTAGATCCGAGTGAATCAAGTCTCTGACCGGAAAGTGCCGGACAATGGCAGATAAAGTGTTCGGTAGTTTCCAACTCCTCTTCATCCATGCATATTTTATAAGTCTCCTTCGCGGAACAATGCCGTATATTTTGCTTGCAAGTTTCTAGAGGCATACCAATACATTCCAATTCTATTGGAACCTGTAAGGTAGTTCCCAGTCTTGCAAGCTCATCGGCTTTGCAATTCCCTAAAATGTCACTGTGCCCTGGGACCCATATGAGTCGTATGTCAAACTCCTTGGGCATCTCATTTAAAGACGTTGCGCAGTTAAGGGAAGATCTTGTTTGCAGAAACATTGACTCCAGGGACTTGACCGCGGCTTAACTGTCAGAATAGATGTTGACTGCAGTTGTAGACAATACATTGCAGCTCAACCAGTCAGCCACCTTTATTGCCAGCATCTCTGCCTTTAAAACACGGCAATGATCCGGCAATCTTCGAGCCAGGCTCAACCCAAGTTCCTCCGGATAGACTCCAAAGCCCACTTGTTCGTGCAGCCTCGATCCATCCGTGTAAAAATTTATGGAGGCTCTAATGGCGCCCAAGTTGGGGCTCAACTCCGAAAAGCATAGTGGTAATTTAAGAACCACCGCCAACGAAGAATAAAGACGCCAAATTCACGAAAAGTACGTAAACGTCCAACTATTTATTTGTACCGATCTGGTCGGCTGGATTAATTTAATCAGAAATAAACAACTGGATGAACTGTGTCGAAAGATGAGAATTCGTCACCGCACGAATTCAGTAAAATTTACTATAATTACACTGCACTACAAAAAAACAAAATCGAATATACTTTTCACATAAGCTAGTGAAGGTTGTAGGTTGGATGGGCGTCCGCCAATTTGGCGAATTCACTTGGAGGCCATAAGGCCCATTGTGATTCTTCTAAAGTTGTTTCCCTACTTCCCTCTGATACACAAAATTCTACCTTTTAAACTGCCCCGATTCTCGAAGATATTCTGCTAGAGATGTCAATGGGACACTGTTTAGGGAATTCATGTCATCAAAAAATCGTTGCCCATCATTTTACCCGGGCGTTCACGCAACAAGTGCTTGAATGAATTCTGCCCCTCCACTTCCCCACAACTTCTTCAAAAGTCCCTATCAGAAATTCGTATACGATTTCTATAGTGTCCTAACACTACTCCTACTAATAGCCTAACCGTCTTCTTGTCAAAGGTAAGAAGACTTTCTGTTCTCTTAGGATTTGGTAGTGGCCACATGGTTTGCGATATCCTGCACGTGGTCAGTGATATCCACCTATTCTTCATTCTATTCTCTGATATTCTATCAATTTTGTTCATCACTCCACTATAGGAACCGAGATATAAGGTTTGACACGTTCTCGCACCAGCTCGGGCCAGTTCTTGCACATTTATCAGCTTATTCGTTATCATGGACCCCATTATGTCCAGGGACCCAGATTAGCTTGACTGCAATACAATTACTAACAATTCTCGATTTTACAGTGTTTGATTCTAAGGCCTTCAGAGCTGCATGACTATCCACAAAAATGTTAATGGCACAAGGAATTAGGTCAATTGCAAGAACCTCGGCCTGGAAGCACTACACTTGTCCGGGAGCCTAACTGAGGCCCTAATGTCGAGGCATTCAAAGTATACCCCCTAACCTGTACCCATCACCACCTTTGATCCGTACGTAAAAATTGAGATTGCATTCCCCGATATACAATTACTGACAATTCTCGATTTTACAGTGTTTGATTCTAAGGCCTTCAGAGCTGCATGACTATCCACAAAAATGTTAATGGCGCATGGACTTAGGTCAATTGCAAGAACCTCGGCCTAAAAGCACTACACTTGTCCGGGAGCCTAACTGAGGCCCTAATGTCGAGGCATTCAAAGTATACCCCCGAACCTGTACCCATCACCACCTTTGATCCGTCCGTAAAAATTGAGATTGCATTCCCCGTTATAACAGGGTCTCGTCGAAGAGGTTTAAAATAGTGCTTAAGCAGGGGTCCGATTCGAGTCCAAGTGGGGCATTGAGAATCGATCCATTCGGATGGGTTGGTTAAATAAAAATGATGTGAAACTGTGTCAAAAAACAGCTGTTACCCAAACAGAGAACCGATTCTTTATGGGGTATGAGGGAGTTTCTTGCTGGATTCACGACAACCAAACCCCAATTAGAAAGTATAGAGGCAAATTCAAGAAATCCAATTTCTACGAGCAAATATTGTGTATCGATACACTCCGCTTGCCTAATTTTATCTGAAATGAACAACTGGCTGAACTGTATCGAAAAATAAGTAGTGCTTAATTCAGTAATATTGACAATTATTCTTTTTGAGCCAATAGCGCCCAGTCAAGGCCCAATTTCGGGTGGTCTTATAAATTTACTGTTAGCATTTTTAATGCAATGGCGCATAATTAAGGGACCTATTCTTAATCACAAAAAATTGGATATCATTGTCAACAGCGCCACGTCTCTGAAACGCGCGACCCGTATTGTAGGATAGAAATCCGCTACAGCAAGGTTTGTTTGTCACAAGAGGAAACGGTGCTCATCAGCACTTTTTTCGAATGTCGAGGTCTATAAAATTCCTAAATCTTTTAACAGAACAGTCACTAAGATCGTTCCCCTACGCTGATAAAGTAGTCATAATGGGTAACGCTTCGTCGGAACCGAATTTAACTTCAATTCTTATTGCTCGATTTAATAATATTGACTATTAATCTTTATAAGCCTATGGCGCCCAAGCAGGTCCCATTTTCAAGTGGCCTATTTCAATAATTGACTCTAAGCATTCTCAATCAAAAAGCGTCAATCAAGAACTTATTCTGAATCGCATAAAATTGGCTATATTCTCAATACAATGGCGCCCAAGCAGGCTCCCGATTCATAGTAGCATAAAGTATTATAGGATAGAAACACGCTAAAACAGGGTTAGTTTGTCACAAGAGAAAATTGCAAAAAGTGGTTTAACTCCTCTTTTTTGTAACCTTTAACAGAACAGGCACTAATAAAATTCTTTGAGGTGATATTTTTGTAGCATACTTGTCTTCAAATTATAACAGTACTACTCAAGAAAACTAATGTAACAATTTGTATTTGATAAGCTAGACATATTGGCAAAATTTCAATTCCCTTTTTTTCTATTTTTCATCATTGCATAACACAATAACACCTAAAACAGTCCCAAAATACATGTCTGGAAACTCAAAATGAAAAAATACTAAATCAACAACATTCAATCAAATAATTTCTTATTTCTAGTTGAGTGTGGCTACAAATGTGTATTTTTCAAATACAAAATCTGTTATTAACAGCTGAACTAGTTTGTTGTGTGTATTTCAAAAATGTTTCCAAATACAAAAAAAAACTCTTATATTTACTAACAAACATTTAAGTTTGGAAGTTTGCAAAAGTGTTGTAGTGTGCTGTATTAGACAGTGTGTTACATGTTGTAGGTACAAATGTATTTGTAGTATTAAGGTGTTTGTGTAGTAGTAGTTTTACAAATGTGCTTATACGAGTAATAATGTGAATGTATTTGTTGTAATAAGTATGTATGAGTTTGTATGTATGAGTTATAGGTAAAAGAAGGAAATGTTTTATTGAGATTTTTAAAAACACTTGGCGAAATATAAGTAAAGGGAAGATATTTTAATGGAATTTTCTTTATTTTTTGTGATATATGCTCATGTGAGCTTCTCTAACATAGAACTAATAGTTTGGATCTGCAGAAATTAACAAATTTCTTTAATGACTCAAACTCCAAGTAAATGATTGACATTTTATTTTAAGTGTATTACAAAATCTATCCATTTCAAAAATTATAACAGCCTTTATTACTTGTTTGTTTGATAAAATCATAATAAATGCCCTGCCTTTAATTTAATTTCGCTTAGTGTTATTGTTGTTTAAATAGAAACTAGTTCTTTTCTGGGGTTTTTAAAGACTGGTAGTTATTATTTAAAATATGAACATAAATGTATAATATTGATAAATATGTATGCATATATTGCAAACTGCACTTTTTTCAGGAAGAAAATGAAATGTTATAGTTTTGTTGCCTACAATTAGGGATGTTGTAGATTGTGGGATGTTGCCTACTTTTATGCATGAGTTTTGGGGAATATTTGAGTAAGTTATTTATAACAGGGTATATGAAAGAAAAATAGGTTGGCATATTTTGTCCAAGAAATAGGATAAATGTCAGGATATGAATTTTACATTTTTTTTTATACCCTCCAACTACAGTATGGGGGTATACTCACTATGTCATTCCGTGTGTAACGCATCAAAATATCGGTCTAGGACCCTATAAAGTATATATATTTATGATCAGTGATCGATTCTAAGACATTCTAGCGATGTCCGTCCGTCCGTCCGTCTGTCCGTCTGTCCGTCTGTAGTTAACACGATGCAGTCCAAAATAAAAGAGCTAGACTCCCGACATTTGGCACAAATATGTCTTATGTTAATAGGCAGGTTAAGTTGGTAAATGAGCAAAATCGGACCAGGGGGAAAAAAGTTCCCCCTTGAAGAACTAAACCAACCTCTGAAAAAATACACTTTTTACATGTTTTTTTGTATTTTTGTTAAATAAATGAAACATTTGTTAATATTTATCGGGATGGGAAGGTGCTGTCGACATCCCCCGCTGACCCCCATCACCCCCCCCAAAAAAAAAAAACAAACGCCTCTGACAATTTTTTTTTTTTTTTTAAAAACAAGTAAGAGTTTTTTTACATTTAACACTCTTACTTGTTTTTTTTTTTTGAAATTTGTTGACATAATTATTTTAACTATAAAATTTGCCGTCCTTTAATAATAACTTACTTTATAGAATATCAAAGGCCTTGAACACCAAATAATGTATTGTTTTACATTTCCTTTAAAAATTTTATAAATTATTACAAAATACTTTTTTGGTACTTTTTATAAAAAAAAAACGTTTTTTTTTTTACTTTTTTTAAAAATACAATATTTTCCCAAAAAAAGTTTTATTATAAGACTCTTAATTACTACCATTATTGCTATTTATTACTTTTAGTACTAATTTTGCTAAAAAGATACATTTAGAATAGTTTCATCAAAAAGTACTAAAAAAACTTTTGTATTACTTGTTATAAAAATACCATATTTTCCCAAAAAAAGGTTTTATTATAAAACTCTTAATTACTACCATTATTGCTATTTATTACTATTAGTACTATTTTTGCTAAAGAGATACATTAAAGATATTTTCATCAAAAAGTACTATTTTAGTTTCTTTAATTAAAAATTTTGTTTTTGTAATTTTTAAAGCAAGCTATTGTTGTTCTATTTATTAAAAAATAATATTTTTGCACGTTTTTAAAATAAAAAGTGATATTTTGCTAAATTTTATAAAATTGTACTTTTTTGGTACTTTACACAAAAAAGTACTTATAATAAAAATGAAGTATATAAAAATTACTATTTTGGTAGATTTTATTAAAAAGCTCTATTATTGAAGTTTTATTAGAAAATACTCTATTGGTACTTTTTATTAAAACAAATATTAAAATAGTTTTTATATATTTCGGTTTGAGTCCATATTAATTATTTCTGAGAAATAATTATTTTTGTTGTACAATGCGAAAATCTGAAAAAAATTAATTGACAACACAGGCTAAGTGGAGATGTCGACAGCTTTCGGAAGAAGCCACCCTTCCTTCGTCAGCACTCTTCGATTGTCACTGTAGGTGTGTAAGATTAAGATCAGCTATTTAAACGTACATTAAGGTGAAAAAGCGGACGGGAATTATATCACATTTCATTACCCATATGTTTCGTTTAGCACGAACTTAATAAATCTATTTTTAACTTTTTCCAACACAGTTGTAATTTCTTACACTGTAGTAGATTTTCTCAGAGTTGCAACCCTTAGTAGGACTTTTCAAGTCTTGAAAAATGTCCGTTAGGCTTGAATTTATATTTCGTATTTCTATTTTATTTTTATTTTATTAAGAATTACCATATAATTACAAATCATATACTAATTTTACCTAACCGAGAACTGGTAGCAATGACCTTCGTCTCGTTGTAGCGAAACAGACCAAGGCCTCTGCACTGTGGGCCAGCATCCCTGAATTTTGGCCATAAATAGACCGCTTAACCTATATGTCAAAAAAGTATTGCATATGGGTGTTAAAGGATCGCTGATCACGATTCTGGAAAAAAAAATTCAAAATGGCGGATCCAAAATGGCGGACATGATTTTTTAATTCTTTGTTTATTGTGTTTAATATAATCATTATTATCGATGTATTTGGGGTCGTTATTAACGAATATGAGCTCAGACTTTTAAAATTCAAAATGGCGGATCCAATATGGCGACAAATTTAAATTTAAGATTTTTTATATGTTGTCTCTTTTGGCTAAAAACTTAGATTTTAATGGTTTTTCGGATGTAAATACTGATTTTGAATTTAAAGATTTAAAATTCAAAATGGCGGATCCAATATGGCGAATATGCTTTTGTAATTCTTAGCTAATTGTACTTAAATTAGTAATTTTTGATATATTTAGGGTCGGTAATTAAGAATATGAGCTACAATTTTTTAAATTCAAAATGGCGGATCCAATATGGCGTCAAATAAAATATTAAGTTTGTTTCTATGTTGTCTGATTTTGATAGTTTTTTGGAATGCCAATCAGATTTTCGAACCAAATATTCAAAATAGCGGATCCAATATGGCGGACAAGATATTTAAATATTTGAATAATGTTTCAAAATATCACTAGAAAATAATTGCGCAACACGAATACGAACTCAGATTTTTTGAAATAAAAATGGCGGATCCAAAATTTAGGACATAGCCTTTTAATAAAATGTACAATGTTTACATTTCTATGTTTTTATAAATCCATCTTTTTGCTTTTATCAGAAGATTTTAATAAAATATTTCTCTTTTAAATGCGTAAAAAAGTTCATATATTCAGTGGCTCATTTAAGAGAGAACTTTTTTATTTCCAATAAGCATTTGCCATCCTAAATGTACAAATAATGCTACAAGCTTACAATTTCGTAAAAAATATCAAAAATGCTATTGCCAAAATATGCCCGCTTAAATGCGTTACCAGCTTTAATGTTTAGCACTAGAGATGGACGCTGGTGACGTGAATTACGTGTAATCGAAAGTGAGCGTGATTAAAATTTGTTGCTCGTAAGTGATAAGTGAGTGAGACAATTTTTTGCGTGAATGATTTGCAGTGAGTGCATTTTTTTGCGTGAGTCAAAATTATTTAATTGTATTGACTCAGTTTTACAATTTTTTTTCGTGTTTTAAATGTTTAGCGTGAGTGACTAGTGAGCGTGAGTCACACGTGAGTGGTGTTTTGTTTGCTCACGTAAATAGTGTGTAAGTGTGAGAAAAAAAACCGATTGAGTAAATTATGTTTTTTTTTTGTATGAGCGTGAGTCAACGTGAGTCAAAATTCACTCACGTGCCCATCACCAGTTATCACGCCAATGTTGTCAAAGTGGGACATTTTTTATTAGAAATCAATAGAAACAAAAATATCAAAAAAATGTTGAAGTTCCATTTTAGGGCATTTCAAAACGCCATATTTTGGTTTATTGCCTCTAGATCAAAAGTTTATGAACGGTCGCACAGGGTCGCAAAAATGTGAATAGAATACATTGTCAGAGACAGATCGTAATTCGAGGTTTGTCAATATCGTTTGGACTTTTTTGGACTTCGGTGTTGAAAAAAGGCGGATTTCAACAAAAGTATGAATTTCCATAATTTATTTAAAAAAAATAAACTTATAGCTGACTTTTTGGCAGTTTATCTCATTTGTTGGACAAACAGGTATGGGTTTAGGAGAACTTCGCCGAAAATTTGAAAAAATATTGTGTCGAAGTACAAAAAAAAATATTTGTTTCATAAATAAAAAAAATCTAAAACATTGACTTTAACCTCATGCAAAAAAAAAACTTTAAGCTTTAGTAAAAAGATATTAAAGATGGACAAAATTCAAGATGTCGACATTCCAAAAAAATATTTTTAAATATGTGTTGCCTTACAGACCTTATTGGCCAAAAAATGGAAATCCTGGCCCACAGTGCTCTGGTGGGAATCGAACCCGTGACCCCCAGACTCATAAGCTAGCACGCTACCAACTAGCCTACTGGGGCGCCTGTTTCGTATTTCTAATTCTTAGAAATATTACTAAATTGCATTGTACCTTATGAGTTGAGTGACAATCGAAGAGTGCTGACGAAGGAAGGGTGGCTCTTCCGAAAGCTGTCGACATCTCCACTTAGCCTGTGTTGTCAATTATTTTTTTTTTCAGATTTTCTCATTGTACAACAAAAATAATTATTTCTCAGAAATAATTAATATGGACTCAAACCGAAATAAATAAAAATTTCAGTTATAAATATAAAGTCCAACAATATATAAAACAGAATTAAAAATATTAAAATATTCAAAAAGTAATATTTTGCTACCTTTTACTAAAAAACACAATTTTTTGTACTTTTAAAAATAAACTATTATTGATCTAAAAAAAATACTATTTCAGTATTTTTTATAAAAATGTTGCAATTTATATAAAAAAGAATATTGTACTTAATAAAAGAAAAAGTCTTAATTGGTACTTTTTATTAAACAGAAAATATTAAATAAAAACTACTATATTAGAACTTTTAATTACAATTTAATTTTTGGCTATAAATAACTATTTTGGTAATTTCTAGCAAAAAGTACTTTTTTGGTCATTTTTATCAAAAAGTACTTTTTTGGTAATTTTTATCAAAAAGTAGTATTTCGGTACTTTTTATTGAAAGCACTAATTTTGGACTTTTTAAAATAAACTATTACTATATAATTTATTAACGATTACTATTTTCTTTTAATTACAATTTAATTTTTTGCTATAAAGATTTTTTTTTTGTAATTTCTACCAAAAGTACTTTTTTGGTAATTTTTATCAAACAGTACTTTTTTTTGGTAATTTTTATCAAAAAGTAGTATTTCGGTACTTTTTATTGAAAGCACTATTTTTGTACTTTTTAAAATAAACTATTACTCTACTATTTATTAACGATTACTTTTTTGGTACTATTTAATAAAAAGTATTATTTAACCTCTTTTTTATTTAAGTACTTTTCATAAAAATGTGATAATTTAAAAAAAAAAAAATATTGTACTTATTAAAAGAAAAAATCTTAGTTGGTACTTTTTATTAAACAGAAAATATTAAAACACTCTCCTCAAAAATTACTTTATTAAAACTTTTAATTACAATTTACTATTTTTGCTATAAAAAACATTTTGGTAATTTGTAATAAAAAGTACTATTTTGGTAATTTTTATCCAAAAACACTAGTTTGGTATTTTTTATTGAAAGTACTATTTTTGTAATTTTTTTAAATAAAATATTACTGTACAATTTATTGAAGATAACTGTTTTGACTCTTTTTAATCAAAAGTAATATTTAACCTCTTTTAAAAGAGCTATTTAAGTAGTTTTTGTAAAAATTGTTTTTGGTACTTTTTATTAAACAGAAAATATTAAAGTACTCTCCACAAAAACTACATTAAAACTTTAAATAACAATTTGCTATTTTTTCTATAAAGTACTAGTTTGGTAATTTTTATCAAAAAGTACTTTTTGTGGTAATTTTTTATCATAAAGTACTATTTTGGTACTTTATATTGAAAGCACTATTTTTGTAATAAACTGTTACTGTACTTTTTTTGGAAGAGTACTATTTTGGTACTTTTTATAAAAAAGTACTATTTTTATATTCTTTTTATAAAATGTAAGTACTTTTTATAAAAAAATGTGCTACTTTTTATTAAAAGGACTATTTTGGTACAGTTTATTAAAAAGTTCTACTGTTGTACATTTATTAAACACCCCTTTATTGGAACTATTTATTAAAAAGAAAATATAAAAGTACTTTCCAAAAAAAGTGCTATTTTAAAACATTTAATTACAAAATAGGGTAGAGAGTGAGGAATTCGCCATTTTTTTAAGTGCTGTAAAACCTAAACCAGTATACTGTTTTACTGTATTCTTTTTTATTTAAGAAGTTACTTATTGTTGGCTGGCTTTCAAGAAGTCTTATGTGGGAGGTTTTTTATGATTCTTTACCATGGCATGTGTATATTCACGAAAACGTACTGTTTTGGTACTTTTTTAAACAAGATTAATATTTTGGTACTGTATGTAAAAAATTACTATTTTGCTACTTTTTATAGGTTGGATGGGCGTTTGTCATTTGGCGAATTGACTCATCCAACCTATAAAAAAGTACTTTTTATAGAAAACTTTGTTTTAATACTATAATTGTACTTTTTTGCACTATTTTGTTACTATTTATAAAAAGTAAAATTTTGTAATACTAGACACTATTTTGGTAATTTTTATAAAACCACAAATAATGAAAGTACTTTTGTTTTGATTAATGGACTAACAATTAGTTTTTTTTTTTAAAGATAAGGGCCAAGAGAAAAACCTGTGAAAATCGATAAAATTTTTTATTGGTTTTTATTATTAAAAAGAATTAATTTTTCTACAAATAAGAACTGTTTTGTATATTTTTTTAATACTTTTTATAAAAATAGTTTGATAATCTCCACAAAAAACTATAATTTGAATTTTTTAATATAAAGTACCTATGCTGGTACCCACCAAAAACTACTGCTTCGCCGTAAGCAGGTTTGTAAGGGAATGTTGAGTTGCCATTCCCTTACAAACCTGCTTACGTATGGCATGATATTTGGTCGCAATGTCCCACTTTAGAGCATTTCATCCGAGCGCTTATTTCAGCGCAATAAAAATGTAATGAAATCATACCTTCTTAGAAGCTTACTAGGTGCATTTTTGTAAGCATATTGGATGCTCAGAAATCATTGCTCCAATAAAGCACAAAAATAATGTATTACCATCACTAAAGTCTTCATGCCTGAAAAGTTTGTATGAAGGAAGTGCTCCTCGTAGGCACACAAATAACACTTCAGTTTTAATGTCTGAATAGTGTGTAGTCGAAACTTTTGTTTCCACTTTTGCACATGCGTACACGTCCGTTCACAAAAACACAAAATATCAACTGAATTAAAATTGTATTTTTTTATTGCGTCATCCAAATTTTCGTTTTGCTGTTTGATGCTCGTAAGTCGTCGTATAATTCACAATTTTTTCTCTCTGCCTTACGGTAGTGCATACTAGATGCACTACTGTAAGCGAATGTATTTAAAAATGTCTGTTTACATTCGTAATTTACCGAAAAATTCATATTTCTATCTCTGCCTTACAGTAGTGCATCTAGTATGAACTACTGTAAAGGAGAAATATCTATGTGCTGAAGACGAAGCGCTTGTGTATGCCAGAAAAATTATGAACTGCTTTCACAATCTCGATTATTTTTTGCTGGGTACTTTTTATTATAAAGTGCTATTTTGCTACTTGTTATTAAAAAACTCCAGTTTGGTACTTTTTATCAAAAAGTACTATTTTGGTACTTTTAAAAAAGTACTATTTTGGTACTTTTAAAAAAGTACTATTTTGGTACTTTTAAAAAAGTACTATTTTGGTACTTTTTACAAAAAAAGTACTTTTTAATTATTTTTAATTTATTGTAAGATTGGTGCCTCAATATTATTAAATTAACGTTTTTATACCCTACACCACACTGTGGTACAGGGAATAATGAGTTTGTGCTGATGTTTGTAACTACCCGAAATATTGGTCCTAGACCCACTTTTAAGTATACCGATCGACTTAGAATCACTTTTTGAGTCGATTTAGCGATGTCCGTCCGTCCGTCCGTCCGTCCGTCCGTCCGTCCGTCCGTCCGTCCGTCTGTCTGTCCATGTAAACGGTGTAAACACGATACAGGTCGCAATTCTCGATCAATTGACTTGAAATTTAAAACTTAAGCCTCTTTTGGCCTAAGGACGAAGCCTATTGAAATTGGAAAAAATCGGTCCATATTTAGACCTAGCCCCCATACAAAGGTCCTCTTTAGTTTTGGCTCAAATGACTCTAATAGTCGCATTTTTAAAGGTATCTTTTCAAAATTTGGCAGGAATTAATGTTTTATACACACAAATCACCATTCCGAATTTTAAAGAAATCGAACCAGTTCTTCTAGTAGCCCCCATACAAACCACCATCCCGATTTTCACATAAATCTCTCAATTTTCATGAAAATAGAAAATATTGAATTAAAATTCTGTTTGTGTATGTTAAACGCGTACTTTAATAACCTTATCAAATCTAATTATCATCGGACCATTTTGGACTTAGGTCCCAAGTGGAAATTTCGCCCGATATTCAGTTGAAGCGATTTATTGTCAACAAAAAGAAGCCTATTCCACTCAAATTTGATTAGTGATTGCTTTTTACACTTATTAAAGATTTGACAAAATATAGATCTAATCAGTCCATGTTTGAACTTGGGACCCATGGTCCGGGAAACTCTGGTGTAGGGTATTATATGGTCAGTCTTGACCGACTATAATTTTCTTACTTGTTTTAAACTCAAATATCACAAGAACGAAAGGTTCATTTAAAAAAGAGTTTTTTTATATTTTGCCTGACCAAAAACTAAAAAGCGAAAGTTTTTCCTGTTAAATAAATTTTTTTGACGATTAAATCGATAAACATTATGTCGAATGAAAATTTATTCCTTAGTGTGAAATGAAGAAGTTATATATTAAGTTTAAGATTGCATGTGTAATTTTGGCTGGATTTATGTGTAGTTTCGAAATTCTTAAGTTGCAACGTCGTTTTTCATAGATTTAATAATTTCAAATCAATAAAAAACCCCAAAAAAATTTTTTCAATACCTTTTTATTAGTTATTTATAAAAATATTATTTTTTAAATATGCAATCTCACCAACAATAAACATAAAAGTTTAAGTAATTCCATATTTATTGTTTTTTTAAAAATAAAAATGATAAAAATCATAAAAACCGTTGTAAAACCTCATTTTTTTATGCTCTACATACCAACAATGATGGAAATCTGAATGATATATTACTACTCTAGCACAAAATCACCAAAAAAAAAATATATATGGCATCAAAACTATCATAATAGAGGAAAAAGTATGAGATTAAAAAGAGCATAAACGTATACATATATAAATTATGAAACAATTGTGTTTTTATGATACACAGACCTATTTTTTGATGATGATAATAAAACATATGTTGGATAATACACTATGCTACAGAAATGTTGAGGGAAAAATTATAAAAATTTTTTGTTTAAGTTGGTAATCATGAAATCTCTTCTAGAAAATCACATTATTGTTGATGCTAGACTCGATGCTAGAATGGTCGATCTGTCTAAGCGGCAGACAATCATAGTTGTTACGAGTGTAAAGTGGTGTTTTGTAACCTCAGGTTCAAATCAACTTCTGAATAATGTATTTTTACAGATTTTTTGTAATTTTTTTTAGGATTTTGGTTTTTTTTTAAATTATAGCATTTCATTTAGGTTTTTATTTAATTTTTTAATATAATTTCTGTCTCATTTCTGTTATCTTTCTTAATTGTATTAAAACAAATAAATGTATTGTCTTTTCAATTCTGGCTGTTAGCCTAAGGAAACAGAAAAAAAAATAATATAAAACTAGTTTCCAACCTTGTCGCCCAAAAAAAAAACAGTTCAGCTTCTTTTGTTTCTATTATACAAGTTATATACAATTTCAATATTTATTTACAATTTATTGTTTGCTAAACAAAAAGAAACCCTGCCGTTAGGCTCAATGCCAAAACTAACAATTAAAATTATAAAGGAACAAAAAAGGGGAATAAGATTTCTACAGTTAAGAGGAAATTAAAAACTAACAATAAATTGATGAGTTTGAGAATGGAAATTAAAAGAAAATTTTACACTAACAAGGGCAAGGTTAAATAAAAAAAATCAATTTTCCGCTATAAGGAAGTGTAAAGAAAATTGTTTTAAGTTTTACTCCTTAAAGTATGCTTTAAAAAATTTTATAAAACACAGTTAAAATTTCGTTTTACGTAAAAAACAATAGGCAGCTTTAAAATAGGCTGCACTCTGTGGTAAAGTAATTTATAATAAGTAGGGCAACAGAAAACTAGCATTTATGAATTTATTTCGAGGCCTAAAACTATGCTATACAAAATAAGTGTATCGTAAAATTAAATAAATGAAAGCAAATGTTTTTAGTTAAAGTAACACATCCTTAAATTTTCAAGAGGAGGAAATCAGCACAATCGTTCATATGTATGTTTGATTTCTGACTATGTTTGATTTCTGACTACTTTTTCAAATATGTTGTTGCATATTTTTAGGTCTCTAAATAAATGCATAACTGCTAGTTTTCTGTTGCCTTAATTATAGGCTTCTAAAAGTATGCTTCAAAAATGTTAAAAAAGTATTTATATTAGCTCCTTAAAGTATGCTTCAAAACTATAACAAACACGCTACATAAAATCAGCCATATCTACAGTGTGGGTCACAAATGTTTTAAGCTTAACGGATTTAGAATCTAAAAAATATTTTTGTTTGTATTACAACTCCTTAGCCAAGCGTTTAAAAAACACAGCTTTTGTCTTTTTTAAATCCTAGCAGACTATTAAGAGTCAATTTGCTAAATATTTGTTTATATTAAAGTAAATTTTAAGGTTCACTAACTTTTTGCAATTTCTTGTTTATTTTTTTTTATATAAATATTCATTGAAAAGGATTCCTAAAAGTTATTGCTAGCATTATTTAAGGTTCATTTAACTTAAGATTATTAAACATATCCTTTGATGGCTAAGAATTTACTATGATATGATAAAGTTTCAATGGTTTCAAACAAAATTATGGTTTTGAATCATAAAATTATGTTTCATACACATATATGAAACAAATATTTTATGCATGAGTAATTTAATAAGTTTGCAGTAGTTGAAAATTCATATAAATCAATGAAATTTAAATAAATATATAATAAATTTCTGTGCAGCTTTCTGTGAAGTTTGAAACGAATAACTTTTTCAAAGAAATCAATAAATAATTTATTAGGAGAATATCATAAAAATAATTTTTGGGCCTCGAACTAGAATAATACTCTAATTAAGTAATAAAATAAAATCAATATAAAGTTATAAACAAATTGAATTACGTTTTTTATTAGAAAATAAAAAAAAATATCAATTGAAGCGTACTAAAGTATATTTCTACTTAAGAAATATAAAAATAATCTTAAGAATATTAAAAATCAATCAAAATTACACTTGAAAACTAAAATTATACATAATTTCTTCATCCAACACAAATAAAAAATATTAATTTAATCATTATAAAACGAGTCACCAATCTTAGAATAAGTAAAAAGTACTAAAATAGTTCTTTTTAAGAAAAAGTACCTTTATTGTAAATTTTAAGATAAAGTACCTTCATTGTAATTTTTAAGAAAAAGTACCAATATTGCAAAGGTACCAAAATAGTACATTTAAGAAAAAGTACCTTTATTGTAATTTTTAAGATAAAGTACAAATATTGTACTTGTTAAGAAAAAGTACTAAAATAGTACTTTTTAAGAAAAAGTACCAATATAATAATTTTTATTATATTATATTTTATTATATAACTTTTTAAAAAGTACCAATATTGTAATTTTTGTGAAAATGTACAAATATTGTACTTGTTAATTTTTTTTTACGATTTTCATACAACTTTTTCTTCTTCTTTTTAGTTTTTGGCACAAATTTTTCCATAAAATAAAAATTGATTTTTTATTAAATGTTCCTTTCTTTTTCGTGGTATTCGTCTTTGAAAAATCATTCCTTTAGCAATTCTGTTGACATGAATCTTTAAATGAGTAAATAATAATAAAATATTACTTTTTTAAAAAATAGTACCAAAATAGTACTTTTTTTTATACCCTCCAACTACAGTATGGGGGTATATTCACTTTGTCATTCCGTTTGTAACGCATCGAAATATCGGTCGGGGACCCCATAAAGTATATACAGTGACTCGCAGCTTATTTCGTGTGTTAGATATCAGTTAGCAATCCATTTAAGACAAAGTTTCCAATAATACACCTAATTATTATCAAACGAGTATTTTTGTTAAAAGTGGTGTGTAGGTAATTTATCGAGCTTTAATTTAAGCTTAATGGCGTCCAGATTGAGTAAATATTAAACGTGCTACGAGGGTCGAAATGGAAATTGAAATTATTGAAAGCCGTTTTTTGGAAAATTTCTTAAAAATACTTTTAGGTCGATTTTTCCCAAGCTCAAACATTTAAAATTTAAAAAATAGTCCAATAGTATATAGTCATTTATCAAGTAATTTTGCCAGTGACCCAAACAAAAATCAAAATTTTTAAAATGCAGTCGAAGAAATCCGAATTTTTTCACCTCCAATCCTTTTGACCACCAATTTTTTGTAAACAAAGGAAATGTTCAATTATTTTTATATCTTATTATTATACACTTAGGTGTACTAAAATTATTAAACAATTAAATTTTTTCTTTGTTTACCGAAAATTGGTGGTCAAAAGAATTGGATGTCAAAAAATTCGGATTTCTTCTACTGCGTTTTAAAAATTTTGGTTTTTGTTTGGGTCTTTGGAAAAATTACTTGATAAATGGATATTAACTATTGGACCATTTTTTAAATCTTTTATGTTTAAGCTTGGATAAAATCGACCTAGAAATATTTTTAAGATATTTTCTAAAAAAGGTCTTTCAATAATTTCAGTTTCCATTTCGACCCTCGTAGCACATTTAATATTTAGACAATCTGAACGTAATTAAGCTTTGATTAAAGCTTGATTAATTACATACACAGGACTTTTCACAAAAATACTTTTTTGATAATAATTAGGTCCATTTTGGTTATCTTTGTCTTGAATGGATTGCTAACTAATATCTTTCACACGAAATAAGCTGCGAGCCACCGTATATTATTGATCTATGATCGATTCTAAGACTTTTCTAGATTGCCGGTCCGTCCGTTCGTCCGTCTGTATAAGATACGCTGCAGTCCAAAATAAAAGATATAGACACGTTAAGTTTGGCAGGAATATTTATTTTGGTCCTAGGCAGTTTAAGTTCGTAAATGGTTAAAATTGGACCTGGGGGAAAAAGTTCCCTCTTGAAGAACTTAACTAACCTCTGAAAAACGCCATATTTTCAACGTTTTTTTTTTTTATTTTTGTTAAGCAAACGAAACAATTTGATTTCAGAAAAAGTTCAAGGTCCTGCACTTGGAAGTCCCGAGTAAAAATAAACATATATAACAATATATAACGAGATACAAACATAATAAATCATATATGATTATACATCCCGTGAGGTATTTTCTAATTTTTTAAATGCAGTCATATGTAGTAATATATAATTTAATCATGATTCGGATTAAAAGGAATACGGTTGATATAAATATATGAAATAATATGAGGGCCAATACAAAATTTGTTTTTCTGTATAATTTAACATAAAATTATATATAGCTTATTCTGTTCCATATATAACTATAAATGTTCCCAATTAACCAAAAATGTTCTAAGTTTTAAAAGCAAAGTATAAGAAACTTCTAAAATGTTCCTAAACATTTCCTTGTTAGGGTTATGTATATCACCTATCTGGTTCGAAGCGTACCCGAACATTTTTTTTGTTTTAGAAAATTATATGTTTGGTGAATGTATCGTTGACCTGTGGTGTTACTCACCCAAACCAAAACACACCAAGATTTTTTGTGTTTTTATGCAATTAGATCTAATTGGATCCAATGAAATATGGCAATGTCTGGTCAAAACTCGGATGAAATCAAATCATATTTTATACAAGTAGATCTTTTTTAATGCAAAAACATCCACCATTATTCGGATCAAATTGCGTATTAATATATATTGTGTCATATATCATTATATATTGCATCATATAAAAATTTTTACTCGGGGTAGAAAATAAAAAATCTTTTTTTTTGCCCGCCGTGGATATTAAAAATGATAAAATTAAAATTAATTAATAATGATAAAATTATATTACTTAAGCTCAAAAAGCATATTAAATGAATTTTTAAAGATTTACCGCATGGGCTTATATGTCCCCAAACGACCCCTACACTCAAAATAAATTCTCTGTCCAATCAGCAGAAAAATCTGCTGAAAATATACCCATTTTGAGCCATATAAGAAATCTGCTGATTTTGGCAGACACGGTTTGCTAAATATCTGTCATAAGAGGTGAATAAATATAGCAAGAAAAAAAAAACATACGCCGCCAGCCAGCATCGAACTCGCCACCTTCCGATTTGAAAGCACACTTCTTAACCACTACGCTACGGAAGCTTATACTTTTATCTGGCGTTTTAGTTATTGAACATGTGTGTTGTTCGACAACAGAGAAATCTGATTTAAGCAGAAATATCTGCTGATTTTATCAGAAAAATCTGCTGATTTTAGCAGAACAATTTGATTTGATTTGAGCAGAATAATCTGCTAATTTCAGCAGAACAATCTGCTGATTTCAGAAGAGCAATCTGCTGATTTCAGCAGAACAATCTGTTCTGCTTTTTTTATATAAAACAATTTCTTGAAAAAATAATGAAATTCAGCAAACAAAATCAGTATAAACATAGTAAAATGTATGTTATTTTCTTAAACTGACAAAAAATCTCTAAAACGACTTTCAATTTGAATTAGCAATCTTTTAGCAGATTGTTCTGCTGAGAAGGACATTTTTACTAAAATCTCTGTCATGATTTTAGTAAAAATGTCCTTCTCAGCAGAACAATCTGCTAAAAGATTGCTAATTCAAATTGAAAGTCGTTTTAGAGATTTTTTGACAGTGTTTTTCTTTTGAGTGTACTGACCCCCCTCCGCACAAAAAAAAAACGCCCCTGCATTTTTATACCCTACACCACACTGTGGTAGAGGGTATAATGAGTTTGTGCTGATGTTTGTAACTACCCGGTGAAAAATGGTACAAATATGGTCATATATGCGCTCATACAGCGTCATGTATGTCCATTAGGGATATAACCAAAATAGGAACCTATCATAATCGTATGGGCAATTTTATACTGATAAGAAAAAACGTTATCCGGGGACATTTTGGTCCAAAAACCTTCGGCACCGATTGCAATTTCTAAAACACCATAAATTTACATTTTTTTATTTTTTATGGTGGGATTCCTTCCCATCCACCGTTTCTTGGCTTTTTGTCGTTTTACAACAAAAATAAAACAATAACAAATTTGTAAAATGGTTTTCGACACTAGAAATACGGGTTTTCCGAATAATAAAAAAAAAATATTAGCGAAAACTTCATCGCGATCGGTGCCGAACCTTTTTTAACATTCGCGAAAAAAAACACACATTTCTTCTTGATTTTTCATGTACTTTCTAAATATGATAGGTCCTTTTTGATATTTGCAAAAAAACGCAAATGGTTATATCCCTAATGTCCATATATGTAGCATATATGAATATATATGGCACTGTATGCAGGCATATATGATCATGTTTGCAACATATACATATGTCCATATACGTAAAATGAGGGAATATGAACATATATGACATATATGCTCCATATATGCCCACATATGTCATATATGGGCATATTCCCTCATTTTACGTATATGGACGTATATGTTGCAAATATGATCATATATGACTGCATACAATTTCATATATGACCATATATACTCATATATTTACATATATGCATTCATATATTTACATATATCTATCCATATATGCTCATTTTTCACCGGGTACCCAAAATATTGGTCCTAGACCCACTTTTAAGTATACCGATCGACTTAGAATCACTTTTTGAGTCGATTTAGCGATGTCCGTCCGTCCGTCCGTCCATGTAAACGGTGTAAACACGATACAGGTCGCAATTCTTAATCAATTGACTTGAAATTTGAAACTTATACCTCTTTTGGCCCAAGGACGAAGCTTATTGAAATTGACCTAGCCCCCATACAAAGGTCCTCTTTAGTTTTGGCTCAAATGACTATAATAGCCGCATTTTAATAGGTATCTTTTCGAAATTGAGCAAGTAATCAGGTTTTATCCACATAAATCACCATTTCGAATTTTAAAGAAATCGGACCAGTTCTTCTTGTAGCCCCCATACAAACCACCTTCCCTATTTTCACATAAATCTCTCAAATTTCATGAAAATAGAAAATATTTAATTAAAATTCTGTTTGTGTATGTTAAACACATACTTTAATAACCTTATCAAATCTGATTATCATCGGACCATTTTTGGACTTAGGTCCCATGTGATAATTTCGTCCGATATTCAGTTGAAGCGATTTATTGTCAACAAAAAGAAGCCTATTCCACTCAAATTTGATTGGTGAGTGCTTTTTACATTTATTAAAGATTTGACAAAATATAGATCTAATCAGTTCATGTTTGAACTTGGGACCCATTTTCCGGGAAACTCTGGTGTAGGGTATTATATGGTCGGTATTGACCGACTATAATTTTCTTACTTGTTTTTTTTTTGCAAAAAGGAATTTTTTTGGACTTCTATCTAAAAGTATATTTTTAATTGCATTTTTAAAATATATGTACATATTTTATATTTAAACAAAAAAGTTTAAATTTGTACTTTTTGGAACTTTTTAACAAAAAGTTTTGGAATAGTACTTTTTTATAAAATTACCAAAAGAGTACATTTTTAAAAATTGTAAAACATACATAATAAGCAGTCATATCTCAGAAAATTCGCAGAAAGTCCAATAGGACTTAATTGCTCCTAAATGTATGCTATATTTTTGATAAATTCTGATGTAAAATTTTAACTGCTATGAAATATTTTATAATAATTTTCCAACTTAGTTTTTTATATAAATAATAAATTAAAAACAAAAAAAAAATATTAAATTCCTCAGTATAGTAAACAAATATTTGAAATTAAAATAGTATTTTGCCAGCAGACATTGTTTATTTTCATTTAAATTTATTTTACAACAACAATAAATCAAACATTTAAACCGCCAACAAGAGAAAAAGTAGCAAAAGAGATAAAACAACAATTGCCTGATTTAACAACATTGTTTTAATTTTTTTGTCTAGAAATACAGGATAAAAAATCTTGCATTTCCTAGTTCTTTTTTTATAGTGTTAACAATTCATGCATATGTATGTGTTATAAATCAAGTTTTACTTTGGTTACGGAGGTTTTTTTTTTGCCGACTCAAAAAAAAAAATATATTTTTTTTTATATTTTACTTGTAACAAACACTTGACTAGTGTTGTGAGTTTTTGTTTTTTCTTGTTTCTCTTAAGTTTTACAGATTCAGCATTGTGATTTATGATGAAAAAGGATATCCTGAGATTTTTAAACTTTTGACTGAACAAGAACCTAAACAAAAAAAAAAAAAAAATCATATGTTGAAATATAAAAGACAATCCTTTTTCTTTTTTTTGACAATTTGAAAGCAGGATACTTGTTAAAAAGAGATTTAATTTTTTTTCAAATTTAAAAAATAATCACGTACATTAGCCCACAAATATTAAAATGACGAATAAAAAGGTAAGGTGTAGCATATATAGCAGCACCATTCTTCTCTCTCTCAACAAAGTAAAATAATAAAATAATGACTTATAAACACAGCTTCTAAATAATTCGCCAGATTTATAACAGATGGCGATGCAAAAACTGTACTCAAAATTAAGAACACGAGCAATGACAGTGTTTCCATACTGTAGCCTTTATTTATCTTTTCAATCTTTCATCTCTATTTTATCCCCTTTCCGAAAGAAGCATCACGGTTACATTTGTTTCTATAGATCGATAGGCAGCATTGCCTGAGTGTTGCTTCTTCAAAAAAAAGCACCAAATTACTTATATAAAATAAATAATTTGAATTAAATTAATTTTGTTTATCGATTTTGAGTCCATCAGTCGACAAAACTATAAAAAGTACCAAAATAGTATTTTTTGGTACTTTAAAATGAAAAGTTACAAAATAGTACTTTTTGGAGCAACATATTTTAAAGTACCAGAATAGAAATTTTAAAAAACTTACCAAAATATCATTTTTTTACAAAAAGTACCAAAATAGTACTTGATTAAATAAGAACCTCTAACAAGGGAATTATTTTAACGCTTGCCTGAAACTTAAAATATATATGTATATAAGATATCATTCTAAGGTTGGGGTGTCTCGGCTTGTCGGCCATGTCGGTGATTTAGCGGGTTCAGAAAATGGGTCAAAAAAGACGCAAAATTAATTTTCTGATTTTTCAACCATTTATTCCTAAGAAACTATATAATATAAGTTAATTATAATATAAGGTCAATGATTTGATTCATTTACTCATACTCTATTTAATTCCCTTAAATTTCTCGTTCTCCATTCTTGTTCCTCTTTATTTTATAAACATTCTCTTTTGTTGTAGAAGTGCGTTTGTTTTTCCATTTTAAACTCAAGTGCTAGAAGGACATTTTTTTTTGGTTGTGAAACTTGGAAATTTCTGGTGACTGGACAAAGTACTGTGTGTTTGATTTAGAAATTTTAACTTTATAAGGCAAAGCAAAAAACTAAAAAGGAAATAAAAAATAGTTTTTTTTTTATTTCATAAGGAATCAAAAGTGTAAAGAAAGTTTTTGACATCAAAGTTTCGCTTTGACGTATTTTTTATGAAATTATAACGACAGATTTACAATTGCCTTAAAGTGAACTAACGATTGCTGTTGACATTAAGCAATAGTTTTGGAATTTTTTTAAAGTTTTAGTTCAAGGAAATATTTAAAAAATTTACAAAAAACAAAAGAATATAATATTTCTGTGTGCTACTACAAAGCCAAAAAGTAAAAAAATTGATTTTTTTTGGTACTTTTTATAAAAAAACTGTATTTTTGTATTTTTTTTAAATGTAAAAAGTTTTATTTATTAAAAAAATAACCCTCCTGGTACGTATTTTTCTCTCAAAAATACCATTTTGGTAGTTTTTATAAAAAAAGTACCTTTTTGGTACATTTTGTGCTGCTTAAAAAATTGGATCAATTCAAAACAAAAAGTTTTATATTTTAAGTTTTATTAATATTTCATTGTTTTTAGAAAAGGTATCAAAATAGTAATTTTTTCTACTTTTTATAAAAAATAACTATTTTGCTACTTTTTTCTGTTAAAAAGTATTTTTTGCAAGGTACTTAAGTGGAACTTTTTTTTATAAAAATAGACCAAATAGTACTATTTTTGTACTTTTTATAAAAATAAGATAACAAAAGTACTTTTTACTGATTGATGATACCAGTTTTGTACATTTTATAAAATAAAACAACAAAAGTACTATTTGTGTAGTTTTTATAAATATACAATAAAAATTTAATTTTATTCTAATTAATAGATACCTTTTTTTAATAATAAAAAATGATTTGACTCTCTTAAAAAAAAAAAAGAAAAGAAATTGGTGTTTTTTGTTCTATAAAAAAGTATTTTTTTGCGCTTTTTAAGAAAGCTACTATTTTTGATCGGTTTTAAAAAAACTTTTTCTTTACATCTTATTAAAAAATTTTATTATACTTTTTTCAAAAATACTTTGCTACTTTTAATTAAAAAGTACTTTTTTATTAAAAAGTACTATATTGTTAAAAAGTTACCTTTTTTAATTTTTAAATAAAAATAGACGTAATAGTACCATTTTTGTACTTTTTATAAAAATAAGATAAGATAAAAAAGTACTTTGTCCTGGTTAATAACACTGTGCAACAAGAAAAATGAGCCTCAATGGCTTCAATGCCATATGAAAGTAGACCATCAAATGGACAAATTCACCAAAGGGTTTTGCAAAGTCAGTTCGGATTTCTTTTTTATAGCCCACTGAAGTTTTTATTTTTTTATCAAAAGCGTTTGGAAAACGTCAAAAATACTACAATAAGAACACATCTGAGCTTCAAAATATGATTCGATGTCTTCAGTGAAATTTTATGGTGGTTCTTTTCTTAGAACATTTTAACCCTCTAACTGTCATTTTAAGGGGTCATTTTAGTCCTTTTTCAAAAACTAAACACAGAAGTCTAATAAAACGTCCATTTAGAGGGTTAAAATGTTCTACTAATATTTTCCTCATAAAATTTCACTAGGGGTTGTCAAATACTCAAAGTTTGTGCGACATGCGAAAAGTGCTTAAAAAGGGTCAAGTATAAATAACACAGTGATACAAAATCGAACTTTCGGAATCGGAATGGGATGAAACCAAAAGCAAATGAAAGCTGACTTTCTATAACAAAACCCACAAGGCCTTTTTTTAGGTCAGAGCTAGATTTTATTTTACACGCATTTAAAGTTGGTGATTTTAAAGCATTTAAAGTTTTTGTGTACTAAACGTGTCCAACTTTAAAGACCCCTGGTGGTGCCCTTATTAGACATGTAGGGTCCAGTTTCCAAATTTAAGCTTAAAATTACTTCAGCTATGACTGGTATGAATTTTGCTGCAATCGGTCCAGTACCAATTTACTGAATAGCCAAATTATTTAAATAAACCATGTACACCGTTGCGTATGATTGTTATTTAAAGACAATTATTAATATAAATCACTGGACACCGTTGCGTATGATTGTTATTTAAAGGCAATTACAATATTAATCATTCGCCACTAATACAGTTTTCAAGCATTAATTATTGTAATTATAATAAAAGTGCACTAACTTCAAATGCGTGTAAAACAAAATCTAGCTCTGAACTAGAAAAAAGCCTTGAGGGGTTTGTTATGGAATATGCCAATTTTCATTTGCTTTTGGTTTCATCCCATTCCGATTTTGGGTGTTGCACTGTGTAATCAATGTTTGTTATATTTTTTTACCAAAGCAGTGTTAAAAAATACCGACAAAAAACAGTGCAAATGTACTTTTGAGCTTAAAATGATGTTCTGATGTGTTTTATAAAATTTTATGATGATTCTTTTCTTTGACCAAATTAACCCTCTAGCTCCCGTTTTAAGGGGTCATTTTTGTTCTTTTTTTAAAAGAAATACAAAAAAGTCTATAAAAAAAGGCAGTTAGGGGGTTAAAATGTTTTACAAATATTTTCTGCATCAAATTTTACTAGGGCACGTCTAAGACAGAAAGTTCGTCCGGCATATAGAAAATGCTTAAAAATTTTAAAGTATTAAATTTTTTTTTTTTTATAATTTTTTTGGGCCAAAATATAAAAAAAACAAGCAACAAAGTTAAATTCGGCTTTGGTGATCACGGCCAAAGTATTAAAAGATATAACTAGGACTTAGCATATTTACTTGTTGTTGCCATAAGCAGTTTGGTATTGCATTTGAGCGAAAGCGGTTCAAAAGTTATGAACGAAAATGTAAGAACACCTCGAAAATTGTGGTACATTCAACATAACCTAAAAACAGAAAATGCTTTAATTCGGCTGCTGGTTGACATATGTGAACAGAATTGATCACCGAATGGTATTTAAACAAGTACAAACATATTTTTTACAAAAAAAAAAACATTTTCGTCAAATTTTTTTTTTACCAACAAATTATTTTCGCGGATTTTTTTTTTTTAATTTTTGTTTTTTTTTGCAAATAAACTTTTTTTCATCGTGGAGGGTAATAATACATTCGACAAAGTCGAATTTAACTTTGTTACTTGTTTTTTTTTATATTTCGGGCCAAAAAAAAAAAATATAAAAATTTTTTTTTAATACTTTAAAATTTTTAAGCAGTTTCTATATGCTGGACGAACTTTCTGTCTTAGATGTGCCCTAGTAAAATTTGATGCAGAAAATATTTGTTACACATTTTAACCCTCTAACTGCCTTTTTTTATAGACTTTTTTGTATTTCGTTTAAAAAAGGACAAAAATTACCCCTTAAAACGGGAGCTAGAGGGTTAATTTGGTCGAAGAAAAGAATCATCATAAAATTTTATAAAACACATCAGAACATCATTTTAAGCTCAAAAGTATATTTGCATTGTTTTTTGTCGATATTTTTTAACACTGCTTTGGTAAAAAAAAATAACAAACATTGATTATTTATACTTGACCCTTTTTAAGCACTTTGCGCATGTCGCACAAACTTCGAGCATTTGACAACCCCTAGTGAAATTTTATGAGGAAACTATTTGTAGAACATTTTAACCCTCTAAATGGACGTTTTATTAGACTTCTGTGTTTAGTTTTTGAAAAAGGACTAAAATGACCCCTTAAAATGGCAGTTAGAGGGTTAAAATGTTCTAAGAAAAGAATCCCCATAAAATTTCACTGAAGACATTAAATCATATTTTGAAGCTCAGATGTGTTTTTATTATAGTATTTTTGACGTTTTCCAAACGCCTTTGTCAAAAATATGAAAACTTCAGTGGGCTATAAAAAAGAAATCCGAACTGACTTTGCAAAACCCTTTGGTGATTTTGTCCACTTGATAGTCTACTTTCATACGGTGTTGAAGGCATTGAGGCTCAATGCGATGACCCAAAATTTGTTGCACAGTGTAATACCAGTTTTGCACTTTTTATAAAATAAAATAACACACGGTGAGCCTCAGCGATGTTCAGGTTGAACTTTAGTGTCGACGAAAAGTGTAAGCGCAGTTCGATTTCTACATGAATAAATGTCACAAAACTGTTAATAGCGAAATCGTAGCTGATCGCATTCGCGAGATATCGCGAAATTAGTGTTTTTGTATTTTCTAAAATTTTGACAATGAAGTTTTTTAAATATGTTCAAAAACTGGGTATGCAGTTTTAATTGTATTTATTTACATGTCACAACACAGTTAACAGCGAAATCATATCTTCTCAATTTCGCGAGAAATCGCGAAATTACTTTTTTGCTGTTTTTATTTTTGTTTTTATCTTCATATATGATTTTTTAAAATTTCATAAAAACATGGTATGCAGTTTTACTTTTTGTACTAGTAAAAAACGAACCAGGATGTCTTAAATTTTTAGAAAAATAAATTTTTCTTTCACACCTTTCTCAATTCAAACCATATATAACATGATTAAAAAATTATAATACATAATTATAATTAGAGCCTGAGCTCAACTGTCTTTACAGAAAAACAAAAAGTTAGTTATTTTAACTGACAAAAAAGAACTGACTTATGTAGTAAAAATTACACATTTGTAGTCAAAACAAATAATATGTAGTAAAAATAAAATAAACAATAAATATATTTTTTTTTCAAAAAATTTTTCAGAAAAAAAATTGAAGACCAAATTTTTTCCAAGTTTTTTTTTTTTTTTAAAAAAAAGTTGTCAAAAATAAAAAAACTAAATTTTTTTTTTTTTGGAAAAAACTGAAAATTTTTCAGAGATAAAAAAATAAAATTAACTACTTTAAATAACTGTTACTACATTACAGTACTTTTTTGTTAGTTATTCAAAACAACGACTTAAAATAAGTAACAGAAATAGTTGTTTGATATTTTTCATAGAAAAAAAACTGACTTTGTAGTTGAGAACAACTAACTACTGTAAAATATCAAACAACTAACATGTAGTAACTTACATAATATTCTGAGTGTATTGATTAAATTTTAGAACAAAATTTAGCACGCCCATTTCGTCTCTCTGTCCATAAACCGGATATCAAAAATCCATCGTGTGGATCTGTCCCATGGTTACTCCTATTGGCAATTGTTATCTTTCTTAGTCATGAAGGCTTTTAAAATTAGCTAAAATGTTAAAAAACACAATTTTTTCACTTATATTTTTCCTTATAATTCTCCGTACACAGTTTAAATATTAAATCTGACTTCATAAGGATACAGTCAATGCAGTCAATACAGTCAATACTTTATTGGATATCCAGGTCAGTGTTAATCTTTGCCATAGTCCGTACCATATGCATCCCAATTTTCATCTTTCAAGATCATAAGGTGTCTTCAAAATTAGGTAAAATGTAAAATCATAATTTTTCACGCCCATTTCTTCTCTTAATTCTCCGTCCATATTCCAAAATGTTTAAATCTGACTACTCTAGGATAAGCTCCATCGTTAGTACAATACTCGTATCCACGCCCCCTTTTCCCTCTCAATTCTCCGTCCACAGTCCAAAAATTTTAACTCTGACTTCTTTAGGATATGCTCCAGTGTCAGGACAATATGCTTGTCAATTTTCGGCTGCCTTAAAGTTAGTTAAATAAAACACAATATTGGTTTGCCCCTTTTTCCCCTCACACAGCTGTTGACATCAAAATTGTAGGTGCTAAATTTCGCGAGATATCGCGTAATTATATATATATATATTTTTTTTTTTATTATATTTTAAACCCGGTTCTTTAGAAATGATAAAAAAAAGTGGTAAGCAGTTTGATTTGAACATGCTGGAAGAAATTAAAACTGCCCCCAAAAAAAAGTATAGCTGCTCACTTTCGCGAGAAATAGCGAAAAACAGCTTTTTGGGGGTATTTCTTGTTTTGATTAATAAAAGAAGTTTCTTTAACATTGTTGAAAAACACGAAATGCAGTTTGACTTGCTATTGATCAAAGGTCATAAGGCTGTTAACATTTAAATTCTAGCTGCTTAATTCTTCAAGATATCGCAAAAAAACTCGCTTATCTACTATTTATTCATTAATTTGTGTTAATTGTGGTCTGTAAAAACATATACTTCAATTAACGACAAAAATGTGGTAAGCAGTTTGAATTCGAGGTTATTAGAGGTGACAAAACTGCAAGCATAAAAATTATAGACGATCAATTTTCCGAGAAATCGCAAAATTACTGTACGATAAATTACTTTTTTTTCTTTGGTATCAAAAAAAAAAAATTTAAGTAACGACAAGTATATGGTATGCAGTTTAAATTGCCCGTAACTGAAGGTGGTAAAACTGCTGAAATCTATATATTGACGCTAATTTTCGCGAAAAATCGCAAAAAATTTTTCAATTTTTTTTTCATTTATTTTGTACCATTTTTTTTAGATATTTGAAATAAATCAATGAACAGGCTAAAGGAATTCTTAATAGATTTATAAATAATAGATTTAATATTAACTTTGCGATTCCTTAAAGAATTGACCACATCGGACTTTTGTGTTAGCAGTTTAATGTCTTTTTATCATGTACAAATAAAAATGCATACCGCGTTTTTACACCATTTCAAAAGAACATGCAAAATTGAAAAATAAAAAAAAAAAATAAAAAATATATAAATAATTCCGCGATATCTTGCGACAGTGTACACCTACAACTTTGATGTCAACACCCTTATGATCTTCGATCACGTACACATTAAAGTGCATATCAGCTTTCCACAACATTTGAAAAAAACCTAGAAAAAGTTGAAAAACAAAAATTGACAAAAAAGTTATTTCGCGATTTCTCGCGAACTAAAGAAGATAGGAATTCAATGTTTACTGTTTTGTGACCTTAAAATAAGTACAATGAAAACTGTATACTCAGTTTTTGAAAGTATTTAAAAAACTTCAATATCAAAATTTTTTAAAATATAAAATCACTAATTTCGCGATATCTCGCGAATGCGATCAGCTACGATTTCGCTGAAAACAGTTTTGTGACAACTAATCATGTAGAAATCGAACTGCATTTACACTTTTCGTCGACACTAAAGTTCATCCTGAACATCGCTGAGGCTCACCGTGAACAATAGTACTATTTGTGTTATTTTTATAAAAATAAAATAAAAATGTACTTTTTATTATGATAAATAGATCCCATTGCTTTAATTGCAAAAACTGTTTTGAAAGAAATTGGTGTGTATGTGCTTTTTAAGAAAGGTACTATTTGGGATCTGTTTTAAAACACACCTTTTTTGTAATACTTTTTTCAAAAATGCTTTTGGTACTTTTATTAAAAAGTACTTTTTTATTTAAAAGTACTGTATTGGTACTTTTTTATTTTTTATAAAAATATACCAAATAGTACTATTTTTGTACTTTTATAAAAATAAGATAACAGAAGTACCTTTTCTAATTGAGGATGATACCAGTTTTAAACTTTTTATAAAATAAAACAACAAACGTACTATTTTTGTACTTTTTATAAAAACAAAAGAAAAATTTACTTTTATTCTGATTAAAAGATTTCTTTTTTTAATTTAAAAATGTTTTGGCGACTCTCTTAATAAGTTAAGAAAATGGTGTTTTTTTTATAAAAAAAGTACCGTTTTGTGCTTTTTATAAGAAAGGTTTTGGACCTGCCTTAAAAAAATCTTTTTTTTTGTACATTTTATTAAAAAGTTTTATTACACTTTTTTAAAAATACTTTTGATACTTTTTATTTACAAGTCCTTTTTTTATTAAAAAGTATTTTTTTATTAAAAAGTATTTTTTTATTATTAAAAAGTATTGCTTTATTGAAAAGTACTTTTTTATAAAAAGTACTATTGGTACTCTTTTTTTTTATTGTTATAAAAATAGACCAAATAGTACAATTTTTGTACTTTTTATAAAAAGAAAATAACAAAATTGTTTTTTTCTGATCGATGATACCAGTTTTGAACTTTTTTATAAAATAAAATAAAAAAGTACTATTTGTGTACTTTTTATAAAAATAAAAAAGTACTTTTATTCTGATTAATAGATCCCATTTTTATACCCTACACCACTCTGTGGTACAGGGTATAAAGAGTTTGTGCTGATGTTTGTAACTACCCGAAATATTTGTCCTAGACCTACCTTTAGGTACATATATCGATCGACTCAGTATTACTTTTTGAGTCGATTTAGCGATGTCCGTCCATCCGTCTGTCCATCTATCGGCTTAAGCACGATACAGGTCGCAATTTTCAATCAATTGACTGGAAATTTGACACTTAAGCATCTTTTGGCCCAAGAACCAAGCCTATTGAAATTGGAGAAAATCGGTCGATGTTAAGACCTAGCCCCCATGCAAACGCCCCCTTTGGATTCGGCTTAAATGACTCTTATAACCGTATTATAATAGTTATCGCTTTGAAATTCAGCAGGTGATCAAATTTTGAATGCACAAATTACCATTCCAAATTTCGAAGTAATCGGTTCAGTCCTTCTGGTAGTCCCCATACGAACTACCTTCCCGATATTCACATAATTCCCTAAAAATTCATAAATATGGAAATATTTGATAAAAATTAGGTGTTAAACGTGTACTTTAGTAACCTAATCAAATTTCGACCGATATTCAGATAAATTGGTCTATTGACAAAAAATAAACCAATTCCACTAAAATTTGATCTGTGTGTGTTGTCTACACTAAATAAAGATCTAACAAAAGACAGATACAATCGGTCCATATTTGGACTTTTTTTTTTTTTTTTTTACTTTTTACTCTTTTAAAAAGCTAGAAATATTTTTTTTCTTTAAATTCAAATTTATCATTTTCCAAATAATGTTTTTAATCTAAAAACAAAAAACTTAAAATATGCCGGAAAACATTTTTAAAACTTCAGTTTTTTAAATAATTGGCAAACTACATTTTTCCCAGAAATATTTTTATTTTTTTACTAACAGAGATTTCAATGTGTCACCAGATAACGTAAAGAACGCAAAGGACATTTCGCTGAAATGTATCAATATTATTTTCCAAACATAAAAAAAATATATCTGTTATTAAACACCACCACTCAATCATTTGAAGCCTTTTATGCCCCAAACGGAAATGAAAATATTTTCGTTATATTTTTTTATTAAGTTGCCTCAAACACACTAACAGACAATCATTTGGCAAAAAAAAAAATCATCACATTTTAACTGACCAACCAAATGATAGACATATGAAAAAGTATTCAAATGTAAAGATTTCAAAAAATACCATGGAAGTTTTATGTGGAAAAAAACTTAAAAAGGAAATTGGACAGTAAAATATTTATGGTTGTTGAAAAGTAGTAATACAAATAAACAAATAAAAGAAATTTTAAACAAATAAAAGAAATTAGTTTGCATATTTTTAAAACTTTCCTTGTATTTAAATTTTTATGAAATATCAATTTTTTTGAACGCCTAAAAGTATACAGCACTTTTTTGTAGAAAAGTATCCCTGACAATTGACCACAAAATACGTAATATGTTTTTAGTCAATAGATTGTTGGAACACTTTATACATAAGAATTAAAAACGATTGACATAGCTTTCAACCGGGAAAAGCCGATCATTTTCGGTACCAGCTTGGAGCAAAATAAATATTAAAATGGTGGCGGATAACTTTTTAAGTCGACCAGCTTGTTTTTCCACAGCCAAATAAAATATGAAATTTTTCTATTCATCAAGTAAAGTCAGTATATCCATGTCTGCTCTGGTAGAGTGACATTTGTCTTCAACTTTTGATTTCCCCAAGTGTCTTTGGTTCCATGGGCAATCCGAAGACTCGTACGGCGGAGAGCAATTTAAAAGACGTCAAAGCTCTCCAATCTTTGGTAGTTACAAAGACTTGGGTTTTCAATTAAAATACATTATTTTGTTCTTTCATGAGATTGGTCCTGGTATTTTCAATTTAAAAAACGCATCTATTTTTTTATGACATGCCTAAAAATATGCTTCATTTTTTAATTTGAAAATAACCCCTAAAGTATGCTATATATCCAGTAGATTAAAGGATTTTATTTTTTCAAATATAAATAAATTTGTAGAGATTTATTTTAATATTAAACCACATCCTTTTTTATAAAAAAAAAAAATCAAAACTATCTTCTAGTTGTAGTATTTTACAAAAATAAAATATTTCCATAATATTTTTTTTTTATCCTTTTTTTTCTACAAACATTTCAATCATAAATATCCATAGCTTTGCTTTTAAGAATACCCCAGAGACTTAAGCTCTTAGATATATGTAACCATTTATATATCATTACTTTTTTTATGATTTTGGTCTCCTAAGTGTTTCCTAAAAAGACTAAAAATGTCCTGTTTATATTAAACACACAAAAGTATGCTTTCACATTTTTTCTTTTTTAATATTTTCTATTTGGATTCTTTTAATATAATCATAAAAAAATGTTGGGCAAAAATCATTTCAAAACAAAAACACTTCTTAGATTTTTGTGTCGGCCACTCTTATGCTTAATGGCTAATAATGTCCTTTATAACACAAAAACCCCATAAACACATTTTGTTCATTTCTGCATGGACTATGATAGAATGGAGTGGCCTATTTTTTATATATTTTTTTTTTGCCAGTTTATTACCAAACCAAAACATGTTTTAACAATTATATGTGCTAAATCCTATAAGTATGCTTCATGTTTTGGTAACACATATGTATGTACAAGGATATTATTTAATGGATGTATAAGAGATATTGTTTATGTGACAAAAAGGATTTAATGTGTTTTATATATAAAAAAAAGAAAGTTTTAACTACTTTGTTGTTAGATTGGATAATGAAAAGTAATCAAAAATTTTTTTTCAGATAAAATTCTTTTTTTAATTTAAGCTTAAAAGTAGGCTATAAATATTAGTCAATAAAATAAGGATTTCAAATGAAATGGAAAAAATTTATTTTAAACAAAATGCAGGCAGCAGCAGAAATTTAAAGAACAGAAATGGTCATTAATGTTTCAAAATATTCAAAAATTCTGTAATTATCTGAAAGAAAAGCTAAGAATTTTTGAGCTTAATGAGATAAGGACCTAACTCCAATTTTATCAATTATTTTATAATCTGTTAATGCAATTTAACTAACTTTTTCTAATTACAAAACATGAAAAATTAAAAATATTTTTCTGCCAACTTACAAAGTGTTTTGTGACTTAGCACTATTTTTAATACTTATTTTATATTGTTACTGTGGACTTAGCACATTCTCTTATTAACAAAATAACGATTTATGTTGTTATTATCTAAAAATAAGTATTTTGATAATGAACAATATCTACAAATTTCTCAAAGAATTGTTAACCTAATGTGAAAAGAAGCTAACAACGGAAGTATTACAACCGTTATACACCCATTTTTGCCTTTTTTATACCCTCCAACACGTTATAAATTAAAAAAAATGGCAGGGGCGTATTTTTTTGGGGGGAGGGGGGTCTGCTTACTCGGTTGGAGGACACCATTTCAACGCTATAAATGTTTACAAATTATTTTTTTATGATATTTACGCTTAAATAATAAATTTTTATCGTTATTTTTAATTATTTTCTATAAACACGCCACAAAAAAGGTGGGAGGACTGAAAAAATCGAGTTTCCTAATCCCCTTGGCCCAAGTGCAGGTCTATTAATATAATATGGCATAAAAATATTACATTTGTTGAACAAAAATTAAAAAAAAAATCGTAAAAAAAATGTGTTTTTCAGGGGTCTTTTTAGTTCTTCAAGGGGGAACTATTTTCCCCCTGGTCCGATTTTGCCCATCTTCGAAGTTAACCTTACCAGTAACATAAGAGATATTCTTGCCCAATTTCAGGGGTCTAGCTCTTTTGGTTTGGACTGCATCGTTATTTCTACAGACTGACGGACGGACGGACGGATATCGCTAGAATGTCTTAGATTCTATCATGGATCAATATAATATATACTTTGTGGGGTCCCCGACCGATATTTCGATGTGTTACACAGGGAATGACAAAGTGAGTATACCCCCATACTGTGGTTGGAGGGTATAAAAATAATAATTTTGCCAAGTTCGACACACCATTGGATAGGCCTTAATTTCAATAAATTTAAAAAGGTACTCGTATTCGTTAATCAAGTGGTCTGCCACACGTTAGATGCCTTGGGAAGTTGTAATGACTTGCCTGATTTTCAACCGATTTTAGGTTTTGGTACCTTATTGGAGAGGCATTTTACTGCGTATTATATTTCTGTAAGCACTTGAATTTAAACTTAACTTAAAATACCAAAAAAATTGAGAAAACAGAAAAAAATTCATATTTTTCCTTGTAATCCGTTTTCTAAACTTCAAGGCCCATGTAGAACATTTTACCCATGTCTGATCGTTCTTAATTTTTGTATGACGTATTTTTACCTCGAAATGAATATATCTAGGGTAAGTTGGGGTCAATATCTACCAATTTTTTTGGAGCACCATATAAATTAAATCAGAGTCAAAAAATAAAAGGTGCAATTTTCAAAATTTGAAAAAAATAGAACGATTTGCGATCACATCTCGAATTATAGCTTAAAAGTTGCGTAATTAAAAGTAGAATTTTTAGAGTTTTTTACAAAAAAAATCGAAGGTTTCGGACTTTTTCAAAAAGTCGATTTTAATTTTTAAACGTTTAAAAAATAAGTGATAAGTAGTTACTTCGAAAATTTTTTCATATTATTTTTTTTTTTCTAAAACTACATTTAAATACCAACAAAACGTTGCCCAACTTTTTTTAAGATATCTATATTTTTTACTGGTAAAAATTAATTGAAAATTTAATTTTTTTAATTTTTTTGAAAAAACCACCATTTTGAAAAATTGATTACTAAACACCAACTTGGTATAAAAGGCTGAAAATTTGAGTCCGAGTTTCATTTAATACGTACTAAAACATATCCAAAAAAAATTAATCGAAGAGGGTCGGGTCTAAAAGTGAGTGATTTGGCCTGGAATGCCCTATATAAGTATTATTGATAAGTGATCGGCATTCTGGCGACGTCCGTCTGTCTGTCTGTCTGTGTATGACTCGATACACTCCAAAATTTAGAGCTACACTCCTGAAGTTTGGCGCGAATATGTGTTATGTTCATAGGCAGGCTAATTTCGGAGATGGGCTAAATCGGACCAGGGGGAAAGTTCCCCCTTGAAGAATTAAACATACCTCTTTAAAAAGACACATTTTTTTGTGTTTTTTTGTTAATAAACTGCAACATGTTTATGTCAGAAAATGTTTAAAGTTCTGAACTTTGACCTAGGGGAGCAAAAATTTCGTTTTTTCTACCCGTTCTCTTTTGTAGGTGTGGATATTAAAAATGTGTTTAAATAATGATAAAATTGTTTTACTTAGGTTCAAAAAGCATAATAAATGTCCAATTGAAATTAGTAAAGAAGAATCATTTAGTGAAAAATAAAAAAAAATCTGACAAAGGTACTTTTTACAAAATTTAAATTTTAAGAGGTTAACAGTGCTATTTCGATCTCTTTAAACAATGACCATAAAAACTTCATATTTCGAATGCATTCACCTTCAGCGGAACAAAACATTCTTGAAAAATACATTTAAAAACTTCTGATTCTAAATGGGTATAAAAGGGTAGATAGTTTTATTTTAGCACTTTTTGTATCTCCTGAAATAATGGTACTAGAAACTTGAAATTCGGAATGTAGGATCATCCTTTTCGGAAGCTTCAATTCTAAGAGGGAAAAAAATGAGCTTTGGTACTTTTTCGATCTATTGAAATAATGGTCATAAAAACGTGATATTTGTAAAGCGAAACAAAACATTCCTGAAAAGTAATTTTAGAAAGTTATAGTTCTAAGAGGGTAAAAAAGAAAAATAATTTTTCTTTTGTACTTTTGCAATCTCATAAAATTTAAGTACCAGAAACTTGAAATTTGGAATTTGGAATCATCCACAGAAAAAAAAATCTTGCAAAATTTGTTGTTAGAAACAGTTTTTTTTTTTTTTTTTTGGGACAAACTTATTTAAATTCTTGAACTTGTTTTCTTAAACAATTTTTTTTATTGTTTTCTTTTTGTTAAACTTCAACACAATTGTTATAATAAAGTTGTCAACAAATGTCTAACTGTGTGTGAGAAAACTACCACATGTTTAAGGTTTATGGCTAAAGTCTTTCTGTGTGTGTTTGTGTGAGTTCTATGTATTGCAAATGATATGAACCTTTCCTGTTATGCAGTTATGTATGTGTTTAACACACACTTGTACTTACCTGCAATACTCACGGTTGAGGTGATTTGCTGAAATTCAGGGATTAAGGAAAAGGTTATAAATGGTATATCCTGTTTCTATGTTACATTGTATTGTAATATTAAGCTTTTGTGTTTTTTATGTGAATAACGATTTTAAAGAAATATTTATAAAACGTCGGCAGGGCTGCAAGAAGTTGAATGTGTTAAAAAAATGTTAGATAGTTTTTGCAGAGCATTTTTTTCCAAATCTTCAAAGATGGACTGCGAAATTGCCCCACTTACGATAGTGTCTACTCTCTACCCTTTGTTTTAAAAAACCACTTTTTTCTTCCTCACAATTTTTTAATTGTGTTTAAGCATATTTTTTTAAAACCCTGTGCTTCCTTCACAAATCAAATTTTAAGTCTATAAATATTTAAGTTAGTTTTTGGGGAAAGTAAACTTTTGGTTATTAAATCATTTTAAGTCTTATATTAACTTATATTTTATAGTTCAACTAAAATTGCATCTTAAAGAAGAATATATTTTTTGGTATACAAGAACAAATTCTTATGAATTAACCTTTAACTGATAGGCAAAATTTATTTTTTTAAACAAATTAGAACGTTTGCAACATTTAATGTATCTGCAACATGTTGCAGCAATATTGGAAAATATTTTTAAATAATGAAACTTCTTAATTAAATTTAATACTAATGATCAAAGCATTTAATTTTTATTAACTTAACATCTGAAACAAATGTTATTTAGCAACATGTTTCAGCAACATACCAGAAAATGAATAAAAATATTTTAAATCATTTCTAAATATTTAAACTTGATTTTTAAATTTACTATTAATTTAAAAAAATGATTAATTTTTAATAGCGTGTCGTTAGCAATATATATTATTTAGCAACATGTTTCAGCAACTTAACTAAAAATAGACAAACATATTTTTAATCATTTCTAAATATGTGAACTGCTTGAAAAAGGTAAAATCAATTTAATATTAAGGCTCAAAGCATTTAAATTTTATTAACTTTCCATCTGAAACACATGTTATTTAGCAACATGTTTCAGCAACATACCTGAAAAAGGATAAAAATATTTAAAATCATTTCTTAATATTTAAACTTCTTTATCAAATTTGCTATTAATGCTAAAAACATTTAATTTTATTAGCTTGCCGTTGAAAACATATATTATTTAGCAATATGTTTCAGCAACATATTTCTGCAACATACTTAAAATTAACCAACAAATTTTTAATCATTTATAAATATGTGAACTGCTTAAAAAAAATTCAAAAATATTTTTAATAATTTCTTAATATGTGAACGTCTTAATAAAATTAATAGAAAGAATCAAAATATTTAATGTTTATTAACTTGCCATTAGAAACATGTTTCAGCAACATACCTAAACCTAAAATTTAAATCATTTTTAAATATATAAACTTTTCAATCAAATATTATAATAACAAATTTAATATTTAATTTTTATTGACCATCAGCAACATATATTATTTAGTAAAATGTTTCAGCAACATACCTAAAAATAGACAAATGAATTTTTCATCATTTCTAAATATGTAAATTTCTTAATCGAATTTAAAAATAAGGCTGAAAATGTTTAATTTTTATTAACTTTCACCAGCAAAATATATTTTAGAGCAACATGTTGCAGCAATATACCTTAATATAGAGAAAAATATCTTAGATCATTTCTAAATATGTAAAATTCTTAATCAAATTTAATAATGAGGTTGAAAATATTTAATTTTTATTAATTTGCCGTCGGTCACATTTATATTATTTAGCAACATATTTCAGCTACATTTGTAAAAATAGACAAAAAATTAATTTAATATTTTTTGTTAAAAAAAACTTGCCGTCAGCATACATTTATTATTTAGCAGAATCTTTCAGCAACATACCTTACCATTAGCAACATATATAGTTTAGCAACATGTTTCAGCAACATACCTAAAAATAGGCAAATATATTTTAACTCAATTCTAATTATACATACTTTTTATTCAAATTTAATTGTTATTAACTTGCCGTCAGAAACATATATTATTTAGGAAAATGTTTCAGCAACATACCTAAAAACAGACAAAAATATTTTTAATCATTTCTTAATATGTAAATTTTCTTAATCAAACTAAATAATACTGCTGAAAATATTTAATTTTTAATAATTTGCCGTCAGCAACATATATAGTATAGCAACATACCTAAAATAGACAAAAATAGTTTAACTCATTTCCAAATATGCATGCTTTTTATTAAAATTTATTTTTTATTAAGTTGCCATCAGCAACATATATTATTAGCAAAATGTTTCAGCCACATGCCTAAAAAAGACAAAAATATTTTAAATCATTTCTAAATATGTAAGTTTTCTTAACAAATTTAATAATAATGCTGAAAATATTTAATTTTTAATAACTTGCCGTCAGCAACATATATTATTTAGCAACATGTTTCAGCAATATTACTAAAAAAAGACAAAAATTTTTTAAATCATATCTATACGTGCAAATTTTTTAATAAAATTTTTATTATATTAATAAAAAGGCTTAAAATATTAAATATTTATTAACTTGACATCAGTTACATACATCATTGAGCAACATGTTTCAGCAACATACCAAAAAATAAAAATAAATATCTTAAATCATTTCTACGCGTGTACATTTTTTAGTAAAATTTTTTACAAGGCTCAAATTATTTTATTTTCATAAACTGGCCGTCAGCATCATGTTTCAGCAACATACCTTAAATCAGACACAACTATTTTTAATCATTTCTGAATAGTAAATTTCGTAATCAAATTTAAAAACAAGGCTCAAAATATTTAATTTTCATTGATATACTGTCAGCCATATATTGATTTAGGAACATGTTTCAGCAACATACCTTAAAGTAGACAAACATATTTAAAAACAATTCCATACATGTACTTTTTTTAATTAAATTTAATAATAATGCTGAAAATATTTAATTTTTATTAACTTGCCGTCAGCCACATATGTTATTGAGCAACATGTTTCAGCAACATGCCTAAAAATAGACAAACCTTCTAAAAATCATTTCGAAATATGTAAATTTCTTAATCAAATTTAAAAATAAGGCTCAAAATATTAAATTTTTATTAATATGCCGTCAGAAATGCATATTATTTTGCAACATGTTTCAGCAACATACCTAAAAATAGAAAAAAATATTTTTAATAATTTTTAAATATATTTTTTGTTTTTAATTTTTTAATTTAATAATAAGGCTAAAAATAATAAATTTAACTTGCAGTCCGACACATATATTATTTAGCAACATGTTTCAGCAACATACCTAAAAAGGACTAAAATTTTTGCAATTTATATAAAAATTTAATATTTGTTGTTAAAAAAAATCGTATTTAAAGTAAAATTTTAATTTCTAGCGATTTTTACGTCTAGCAACATTTTATTATGTTTTATTCCAAAATAAGTAAGAATATAATATTTTGCTTAAAGGTATGTCCTCCTTAGTCAGTTAAGGTTTAATTTTATGACCCCTTCGCCTTAGTAACCATAGTAACAATATAAAGTCTTATTATGGTTAGTAATTTTGCAAGTGTTTTTGTCTGGAAAGCAAAAAAAAAAGGACCATCATAATTTATGCATACTTAATTCTAATGTCAGTTATTACATTGTGAATAGCTCTATACTCGTAGTTAAGTTTAAGGAGCAAAAAAAACTAGAAAATGTCCTTTTAAAGTGCCAAAGAAAAGTACTGCATTTCCAAACTAAACACATAATTATGAATATGGATGATGGGAGAAAGTTAACAAGTTTTAAAGAAACTTGGTATTTATTTATAAAGAAAAATTTCTAAGTTTAATAAAAAATGTTAAACATTTTAAATAGTTTTAAATACTTTTCTTTTGAAATATTTTGTTTAATAATGTATAAACATAAATCATAATTGTATGCTCTTAGTAAAATTTACTTATTCTCTTTCTTACATAAATTTCCACTAAAACAAAGTAATGGTTTGCATATTTGTCATAGGATTTCCTGTTAACGGAAGATGGCACCGTATAACGGAGGGTATGGGCATAAATTAAGAAACTGGCATATTAATATTTTGCAAAAGAGACAACAAATTTATAGCAAATTGCTCAGATTCTATAAAATTTTTCTTTGGTTTTTAACATAAGCAACATGTATCAGCAACATTTAAAAAAATTACAAAAATGTCCTTATATTTAAAATTTTTTAAAGAAATGCAACTGCCCAAACATCTTATTTCTATTTAATTGCCCTCAGCAACATATATAAATTAGCAACATGTTTCAGCAACATACATAAAAATAAACAAAAATTTTAAATATTTTTTAAAAATTTATTAACGTTCAAAAAAAAAAATCGTAATCACAATAAAACTTTATATTTACCGTTTTTTTTTATTTTTTTTGTTGCAAAATAAAAATTTAAAAACAATTAAATCAAATTTAAAAATAAATCTCAAAATGCCTTATTTTCTTTACTTAGCAACATTTATGATTTAGCAACATGTATCAGCAACATACATAAAAACAAACAAAAATTTAACAGAACAATTTTTCTTATATACTTTTAATTTCCACAAATTTTTGCCTTTAGCAACATTTTACGTTTCTGCAATTAAATTTGGAATCATCGTAACATATTTTTTTTATTTCGAATTTTACTTTTAAAATAAAATTTATTTATAGAAAAATTAGAAAAAAAATATTGAGCTTTTTTTATCAATTTTTAACCACAGCAAACTTTTCCACGAGACCAAAACATGTGGCCGTTAATGTCTTGCAAAATGATCGAACCTGTCAATTAAAAAAAAATCTTGAAAATGTTTTTTTTTTGACAATATTTCCGCAATTATTCTTAAAGAAATGTTACCTCTAGCTGAAGTAATCTTTCTCAAAATTTAATTTATAATTCGAATAAACATTTTACTTGCATTAGAAAACTGTTTTATTAAAAAATTATAAACATTTTTTAATAAAATTTTATAATTTGGATAGAAATGTCTTTTTTTTAACCAACATATATGATTCAGCAACATGTTTCAAAAACAAATGAAAAAACGTTTTTAAAATTTTATTGAAATTTAATTATTTTTCTGAAAAAAATTGTATACGCAATAAAATTTAAACTTTTACCGTTTTTTATAACTGGAAACATTTAATGTTTCTAATACAAGATTCCGAAACATTTTAATAAATGTATGTAGTTTAAGTTTAAATACATAGCAAAATATACTATGGGATGAGTAACTTTCTTAAAGCAATAAATAAAAACATAATCTATTATAGGAATATCATAAATAGAAATTTTTGGCCTCGAGCTAGAATGAAATTCTAATTGAATACATTACAAATTAGTTGTTTTTCTTTAAAAAGGACAAATAATAAAGACCTAGATTTTGTTTGCCAATTTTTAACCTTAGAAACATGTATCAGCAACATTAAAAAAATAGGTAAGACTGTCCTTAAATTAGGAATTCTTTTATAAAAATGCAATTCATCTTCTAAAAAGTTCTTTATCGATCAAATTTGTGCATTTTTTTGTATATTTTTTTGGCAAAATTATTTTTTTAAAACTAAATGTAACGTTTGAAACATTTTATGTATCTGAAACATGTTGTATATAAGATTAAATATTTTATTTTTTTTAACTGACGTCTGTAATACTTATGATCTAGCAACATGTTTAAGCGACATTAATATACAAAATCCAAAAAGTTTATTTATAAATTTAATAATTTCACTTTAAAAATAATTTTTTTTACAAAAAAAAAAATAGTTTTTTTTACGATTTTTAACTCTAGCAACATTTTATTTTTCTAAAAAAAAAAGCGAAAACATTTAAAAAATTTTATATTTTAAATTTTAATATCAAAATAAATAAACTTATAACACAAAATATATAAAATATTTTTTTTATCAATTTTTAACCTCAGCAACATGTATCAGCAACATTTTTGAAATAGACAAAAGTGTCCTACAGGATGATTTGAAAAATTTTCGCCATGGAAAAACTTTTAAGGCTTTGTGAAACTCTTATATTTTACTCTTACAAAATAAATAATTTTGTTTAATTTTTAAGGAAACAATAAAGTTTTCAATATTTTTTGTAACTAAAACATGTTGCAGCAACATTAAAATTTTTCAATAAATATATAAACTTCTTAATGAAATTTAATAAGATGCTCAAAATATCTTATTTTTATTAAATTGCCGTTAGCAACATTTATGATTTAGCAGCATGTTTCAGCAACATACATACGAATAAAACAAAATTTATTTTTTTAAGAATATAAAGAATTTTTAAACCGAATTTACAATAACATTTTTTTCTGTTACGATTTTTACGCTCTAGCAGCACTTTTTCAGCAACAAGACCAACATTTTATAAAAATTTAATTATTTTTCTTTTAAACAACATAGAATTTGCAAAAAAATATAGCTTCTGTCGATTTTTAGCTCAAGCAACATTTTATGTTTCTGCAACAATATAAGAAAATTTTGTTTAAAATTAAATATAGTACAACATTTTTTTATTCGTTTATATTTTAATTTTTCCCCCAGTTTTTCATTTAACTGCTATCACTTCAATTTGTACAAATAATTTGCAAGTGTTGTAAACAATATATCGATGACATTTTATAAATCTTCACACAAGATGTTGCAAATCCCAAAAGGGAGCAACACATGCAAGTGTTCAAAGGAACAAACGCATCATGGAATATTGAAAATATTTTCCTATATTTTTGGAATTTACAAATAAAATAAATAAGAATATGTTTTTCTTTGAAATCATTTTCCACAATAACAAATTTTACTATCTGCATCATCATCATCGTCATCATCAACAATGACAATTGTATTGCGTTCACTGATAGAGGAGAATAAATAAAACTTTTTTGGTTAATTTCATTACCCAAGCTCAAAGTCAAATATAAATAAAAAACAAAAAGAAAATAGTATATATGGGGCAAAACGCGTCCACACCAAAAAACAAATGTTGTCCAATTTAAGTATAATTTTGGTAAAATAGTAGGTTAATGATAGGTATTCTAAATTACAAACATAAAATTTTTTGATGAAATATTGGCAGAGTTACAGGGTTGGAAAGTTTTGATGTTTTTGAAAAGAACATATTTTGGTGAATTTTAATTAACATTTTGATGAAACAAAAATTATAATTTAAAAAACTAATTTTAAAGTATTTTTGATGGCCTTTAAAATGGCATTTGTGTTTTTTTTGAAAAAAAATAAATTTGACCTTAAAATTCAAGGTCAAAATATTAAATTGTAATTATCTTATAAGGGTCGCACTTTTAGATTTTTTTCACTAAGCCCACAGGAAGGGTTGAATTTTTTTTTAATTTCGGTTTTTTTAAAAAAAAAATGGTATGTATGATACTTTATGAGAAATCAATTTTTTTACGAGTACATAACACCCAAACTGTACTGATTTCTTTATTTTTCATGCGTGCAACGTTTGTTGTGTGTGTTTACAACGCACACTTTATCTAAGCATTGATTTTTGTTGTTGATATTATATGCAGCTTAAAGCAATTTTAGTACAATTTGAGTGTTATATACTCCTAAAAAATTGATTTCTCATAAAATATCATACATACCATTTTTTTTAAAAAAACCGAAATTAAAAAAAATGTCAAGCTTTCTAATTGGCTTAGTGAAAAAAATTTAAAAGTGCGACCCTTATAAGATAATTACAATTTAATTTTTTGTCCTTGAATTTTAAGGTCAAATTTATTTTTTTCAAAAAAACCACAAATGCCATTTTAAAGGCCATCAAAAATACTTTAAAATTAGTTTTTTAACTTATAATTTTTGTTTCATCAAAGTGTTAATTAAAATTCATCAAAATATATTCTTTTCAAAAACATCAAAACTTCCCAACCCTGTAACTCTGCCAATATTTCATCAAAAAATTTTATATTTGTAATTTATACTACCTATCATTAACCTAATATTTTGCCAAAATTATACTTGAATCGGACAACATTTTTTTTTTTGGTGTGGACCGTTGACGCGTTTTGCCCCATATTTCGAAAGAATTTGTTTGTTACGACACTATGGGTCAGCAGAAAAAAAATTAAAAAAAAAAATTTGTTCAGGATTTCTAAATGTGACTCCAAATTTAATTAACATTTATTTGATTTTCTTAATATTTAAATCCCACAAATTAGTATTAATTTTCGTTTATCTATGAAATTGTGTCCCATAGTGTTTTGAACTAAAATATCTTTTTCATGACATTTTATTTTTTAAACCATGTTTTTTACCCCTTTTTACATTCGTACAACAGCAAACATTTTGCAGCACTAACATTACTGCACAGCATGAGGTCATGTTTAACACAACATACACAGTAGGGATAATATAGGGGTCATATGAAATCAACACATACAAAATCTAACAAAGCGCTTCAGGATTTGTAATTTTTTATTATTTCTATTTTATTTTAGAAATATTTTTGCAGTGGTTGTAATCAACTAAAGTTCAGGCGTGCTGTGCATAACATTTGACAATTTTTGCATAAACAATAACACATTTTTACATAGCAATATATAGGAGCCTCGTTGTACAGTTGTATGAGAGAAAATCTAAAAATTTTAATTTTTCTGAAATATTTTGAATTTTAAATAAAATATAACAATTGCAACATTTGATGTGTTTGAAACATGTTGCTGCAATATTGAACATTTTTTTTAAATAAAAAAATTTCTTAATTAAATTTTATAATATGCCTCAAAATATTTGTATGTCTGCAACATGTTGCTGCAACATTGAAAATATTTTTAAATAAATAAATTTTTTACTAAAATTTAATATTATGCCACTAAATATATATTTTTTTTATAACTTGCAGTCAGAAACATTTCATGTTTCAGCATATATGTTGCTGAAACATGATGACGGATAATGGAACAAAAGTTTATAAAAATTAAAAAACCTTAAGTTTTTTCTTATAAAATCGTATATACGATAAAATTTAATATTTTAAACGATTTTTGGCCTTAGCAACATTTACATTTTTTTTGATGTGCTGCCGAAACAATGTGAAACATTTAATTGTGCCGAAACATAGTTAAATATAAAAAAAATTGTATTTTAATTTAAAAATAGAAATGTTTCGAAACAGCAGACGATTGTGTCTTAACAACTTTTACCTTAGCAACATGTTTAAGGAACATAAAAAAAAGACTGTCAAAAAAGAAAATTTTTATTGTATATAGTTTGTTGTTTTTATAAAACCCGTTTTTTTGTCGAAAAATTTTAGTTTTTAAACAAAATATAACCAGTTCCACCTTTTAAGTAACAGAAACATGTTGCAGCAACATTGCCAAATATCTATACATTTTAAAAATTCTAAAACAAATTTAGAATAGTGCCTTGAAACATATTCTTTTTTATTTTTCTTGCAGTTAGCAACATTTACAATTTCATCAACATTAGCAACATTTATGAAAGAGCTTCAAAATTTTAAGAATTTAATTGACTCCTAGTAAAGTTTTCTCTAAAAATTGTATAACAATGATATTATGATTTTGAGCATTATCAACATATTTTTGTAAACATGCTGCTGAAATATTATAGTTTATTAAAAAAAATTAAAAACTACGAAATGTTTTGCCACAGTTTATGATTTTTATTTAATAATGTTTAAATTTGCAATATGTTTCAGCAACATATAAAAAAATTGACAAAAATAAAACCAAATTATTTGACATCAAAATATAAATTTTAGCAATTTCAGCTTAGCAACATTGAATATTATAGTAACCTGCAGAATTTAGGAATTCGTTTCCAAAATAAACGTTTTTTAGAACTTGCGATTTTTTAATATTCTTGCAAAATTTTTATTTTTAAACAAAATATAAAAAGTTATCTCTTTTGCTACATTTAATTTGATGTCTGAAACATGTTTAAAATATATTTGTAAAAAGTAAAAAATTCTTTATTAACTTTGTTTACGGATTTTTAGTCTATCAACAGTTTTAGTTTTTGAAACATGCCGCAAAAACATTGTATATTTTAAATTTTTTTTTATAAGAAATGTAAATTACAATTCAAAAATATTTAATATAATTTTTCGCAGCAGAAGATGATTTATTAATTTTGACTTTAGAAAAAAAAAATACAATTTAAAGTTTTTTTAATATGGGTTGTATTCCTTAAAAGTACCATTTTTAGCAAAAAATTAACTTTCACATAAAATATAACATTTGTAACATTTTATTTAACTGAAACATGTTGTAGCAACATTGAAAAATATTTATAAATTAAAAAAAAAAATAGATTATTATCTTATCTCTAACGTAATTTTTAATTTACTTGCGGTAAGCAACATTTACAATTCCACCAACATGTATCTGCAACATTTATAAAATTGTTTCAGAATTTTAAGAAATTTAAAGAAAGCTAAAAGATTTTCTAAAAATTGTACTAACAATGATTTTATTAGTTTGAGCAATCGCAACTTTTTTTTTGTAAACATGATGCTAAAACATTTCAATTATTCAAAAAAAGTATAATAAATGAAATTAGATGTCTATCGATAATAGATGATTTTCTATAGTAGTTCATAATTTAGTAAATAAAAAATTGCAAAAATTAAGGAAATTCAGATATGGCATCAAAATATAAATTTTAACAGTTTCAGCCCTAGCAACATTGAATGTTACAGCAACATGAAAGTTTTAGATTTTTTTCATACAAAAGTTTTTAGATTTTTTTTCTTTTTAGTTCCCAAAATTTTAATTTTTTAACAAAATATAAAAAATATAAAAAATATTGCAACATTACATTCACTTTCCAAACATGTTGTAGCAACATTTATTTTAATTTTTTTATTTTAAACCTCTATCAACATTTTATTTTTTTTTTTGAAACATGCTGCTGAAGATTACAAAATATTTAATATTTCGTATATTGATGTAAACGATATAAATTTGATGCTTTTTCTAAAATAATATTAACCTTAGAGCAAGTTTCCGCAACATTTAAAAATTCACATAATTTTAGTGAAGATTCAATAAAACAAATGAATGAGAAAAAAAAAAAAAAAAATTAAAAAAAAATATTTTATTAAAATCATTTTGTTTTTGTTTAAATTATCAAACAAAATATAACGTTATAAACAATCGATGAATCTGAAACATGTTGTAGCAACATCATTAAATATTTATAAAATGCTTGAACAACTTTTATATTAAGCTTTAAAATATAATTTTCAATAATTTAGCAACATGTTTCAGTAACATATAAGAAAATAGACCAAAGGTTCTAAAATTAAAATTTTTTAATAGATTTTCTTCAAAAAATGGTTTTGTTCAAAATCATTTTCTTTTTGTTATAAAATATTTAATTATCAAACAAAATATTACGTTTTAAACATTTGATGTATCTGAAACATGTTGTAGCAACATCGTAAAATATATATAAATTATTAGAATGCTTGAGCAACTTTTATATTAAGCTTCAAAACATAATTGGTATTATTTAAGCAACATTTTTCAGTAACATAAAGGAAAATAGACTAAAGGTCTTAAAATTTTAATTTTTTAATAAATTTTCTTTAAAAAATCGTTTTGACAATTAAATTTTTATTTTTAACTACTTTAAACTCTAGCAACATTTCAGCAAGTTTCAGCTACAAATAAAAATATTCCAAAAAGCATTATTTTATTAAAAATTATTTTGTTTTTTTTTTATTAAATTTTAAGTTTTCAAACAAAATATAAAGTTTTAAACATTTAATGTATCTGAAACATGTTGTTGCAACATCGCAAAATGTTTATGTATTAATAAAATGCTTGAACAACTTTTATATTAAGCTTTAAAATATAATTTTCAATAATTTAGCAATATGTTTCAGTATCATAAAAGAAAATAGACCAAAGTTAGTAAAATTTTAATTTTTTTAATAGATTTTCTGCAAAAAATCGTTTTAACAATTAAATTTTTATTTCTAACGACTTTAAGCTCTAGCAGCATGTTTCAGTAACATATAAAAAAAATAGACCAAAGGTTTTAAAATTTAAAATTTTTTAATAAATTTTTTTCAAAAATCGTTTTTACAATTAAATTTTTATTTCTACGACTTTTAGCTCTAGCAACATTTAATGTTTCAGCAAGTTTTAGCAACATTTAAAAATATTACAAAAAAAATTATTTTATTAAAATTTATTTTTTGTTTTTGTTATAAAATTTTAAATTATCACACAAAATATAACGTTTTAAACATTTAATGTATCTTAAACATGTTGTAGCAACATTGCAAAATATTTATAAATTAAGAAAATGCTTGAGCAACTTTTATATTAAGGTTCAAAATATAATTTTCATTATTTTAGCAACATGTTTCAGAAACATGTAAGCAAATAGACCAAAGGTTTTAAAATTTAGATTTTTTAATAAATTTTCTTCAAAAAATCGTTTTTACAATTAAATTTTTATTTCTAACGACTTTTAAAATAATAAATGTGTTTAAAAAATATAGTTTTTTCCCCTAAAGAAATATATATTTGATCTTAAAAACTGTTTTAAGACAATATTTCATTGTTAACAAATTTTAACCTCAGCAACATGTATCAGCAACATTTTTATAAAGACAAAACTGCTCTTTAAATTTTTTTGAATAAATTGTATTTTACAATAAAGTAAAAATTGAAACTTTTGCATTTTAGTTTAAAAAATTTAAATTACTTGTTCAAAATTAATAACCTTATAAACATGTGTCAGCAACATTCAAAATTTTTATTAAACAACTTCTTTTCCCCTTAGCGACATTCATATTTGACATTAAAATATAAATATTTACAAAGGTTTTTTGGATTTTTTTTTTTAATTTCTTTTCAAATCGAGTTTTAGATGTTAATGCATTTAACCATGTCAGGCTATAATATTGCACAATACAATTTGTAGCCTTTATAATAAAATTTCATGCTCATCATGGTTTAATTTAAAACATGAGTAGCAACAAAAAATAAAACAAAATTATACATTTGCTACATTTAAATTGGTTTAATAAAAATCTCTGTTTGATTTGAATGCAGTAAAATTTTTCAAAAATTATACGCTATTGTATTTAGATAATAAAACATTTCTTTGGGATATGTATGATAATACTAAATTTAAAAATTATAAATAATTAAGGTTGATTAGTTATAATGAAAAACATTTTATTGGAGAAATTATGGAGTAAATTTTATTATTGTAATTGGAAATGATAGAAAGCTATTTAAAACTACAGTAGCCATTAAACTGTTAATTGGGTCAATTTAATTTTATTTTAAATCAATTAATTTTGTATTTTAGTCAATTAAATTTTTGTTAGAAACAATTAAATTTTTAATAGAAACAATTAAATTTTTAATTGAATCAATTAAATTTTTATTTGAATCAATTAAATTTTTATTTGAATCAATTATTTTTTTTTAATCAATTACATTTTTAATTGAATCAATTAAATTTTTGATTGAATCAATTAAATTGTTAATTAAATCAATTAAATTTTTATTTGAACCAATTAAATTTTTAATTGAATCAATTAAATTTTTAATTGAATCAATTAAGTTTATAATTAAATCAATAAAATTTTTAATTGAATCAATTTAATTTTTAGTTAACAATGAAATCCCTTTATAAACTTTTTGGGTCAATTAAAATATTTAATTGTGACAACTAAAGTACTTAGTTAAGTCAATTAAAATATTTTATTTAATAACAAGTTTAGATCAATTAAATTTTTTATTGACAAAAATAAAAATATTAAGAAAATCAACATTTGAAATGCCATAAAATTTATTTTTTGGAACTCAAACTTCATTTTACATCCTTCACTTTTAAATTATTCCCCATATATTTTCAATTATGCTTCAGGTTTTTTTTATAAAACAAATTTCTTTATTTCCATTATTGCCCAATTAATTTTAACACGCATATTATTTTAAATGTGTACATTTCATATGAATAAAGAAAATTCTTGTTAATATTCATTTCATAAGCAAATTACATACACAGTACATTTGTGTATTATTGCGGCTTCAATGGTCTCTAAGGAACTGCCAACAATATGAGAACAAAATTACAATAAAACAATATGATTATTGTTAGGTGGAGGTAATTGTGTGATTATATGAAATTCTGTGTGTAAATTTGCTCAGTTCAAATAAACAGCTGTCCCAAATAGACAAGGACTTTAAAGGAAACTTTCGAATAACAAGAAAAACGTTTGACTTATCATGTTGGAAAGTGTAAAAATCGACAATATTTGAGACTCCTGAATTGACGAGTCTCAAATAGAAATTTAATTTGATTTTCTTTATTTTTTTATTGAAAAATTTAAATTATTATACAAAATATAACGTTTGCAACATTTTATGTATCTGAAACATGTTGTAGCAACATCGAGAAATATTCATAAACAAAACTTAATAATAAGCTTCAAAATATATTTTTAAATTAATTAATTACTGAGTGCAAGCAACATATAAAATTTTAGCAACATGTTTCAGAAACATATAAAAAAATCAAGATTTAAAGAATTTTGAATAAACTAATTTAAAATATTCGTACTGACAAAAGAAATCAATAAATTTTTAGATCAAGCAACATTTTAATAAACTTAAGTTTACTGGCTTAACATTACAAAAATATTTAATATTTGTACATTAATATAAAAAATATAAATTATAATGTATCAGCAGATTTCATTTTAGTTCTTATCGATTTAAAAATTTTGCATAGAAACATTTAACGAATATTACAAAATACCTCATTTTGTTTTAAATTATTTTATTTCAGTTTTTTTCATCAATTTATAATCTTTGCAACATGTATAGAAACATAATTTTGTTTTAAAAAATGTTATTATAAAAAATGAATATCAAAATAATTATGTTAACAATATTAAGACCTGGCAACATTAAGTGTTATGGCAACATGTAAAATATATTATGCTCGACTCTGGAGTAATCTTTCACTATTCACGTAATTTTTAAAAATTGGATATTGTTTCAAATTATAAGATTTTAAAAATTTTCCCTTATAACAATTAAATATCTGGTTTATATCTTCAATAATTACTAGAAAAAAATCTTTAAAATCTTAAATTTCAAAAGGATATCAAAGTTTTGCCAACAAATAATCTTTGCAACATTTTTGTGTATCCGAAACATGTTGTAGCAACATTTTAAAATATTACTAAATTTTTAAAATTCTTAATCAAATTTAATAATAAGCCTCAACTTAGTATATTCTTACATTTCTAACAGCAACATAATAAAGTTAAGCAACATGTTTCAGCAACATGCATGTAGAAAAATGTTGTAACGTCATTTAAAAATCTCATTATATTTTATTCCAATTATAAGATTATAAAATATAAAATATTTTGTGTCAGCAACATATACAATTTTTGCACATGTTTCTCTAACATATGGGGCAAAATGCGTCAAAGGTCCACACCAAAAAACAAATGTTGTCCAATTTAAGTATAATTTTGGTAAAATAGTAGGTTAATGATAGGTATTCTAAATTACAAATATAAAATTTTTTGATGAAATATTGGCAGAGTTACAGGGTTGGAAAGTTTTGATGTTTTCGAAAAGAACATATTTTGGTGAATTTTAATTAACATTTTGATGAAACAAAAATTATAATTTTAAAAACGGCTTTGAAAGTATTTTTGACGGCCTTTAAAATTGCATTTGTGTTTTTTTTGAAAAAAATAAATTTGACCTTAACATTCAAGGTCAAAATATTAAATTGTAATTATCTTATAAGGGTCGCACTTTTTGATTTTTTTCACTAAGCCCACTAGAAAGGTTGAAATTTTTTTTAATTTCGGTTTTTTTAAAAAAATTGGTATGTATGACACTTTATGAGAAATCAATTTTTTTACGAGTACATAACACCCAAACTGTACTGATTTCTTTATTTTTTATGCGTGCAACGTTTGTTGTGTGTGTTTACCAGACATGTGCACGGATGGTGTTAAAATGCGTTTAGAGACATTCTAAAAAATTTAGAATGTGGACAATATTCTATTCTTATCGTTCAACACGAATGAGTTTTTCATTCTATGCTCACAGTGCAAGAGAAAGCTACACACACTAGTGTAACGACATTCGTAACACGAATGAACCAATTAGGGAGTACATAGACAGCCAATGATTTGAAAATACTGTACTCTGAAGCGTGTAAATAGAATGATTTTTATAAAAAAAAAAAATATTGTTTGGCTATTTGGGGGAATTCTTTTATAAAAAAAATATATGTATGTATGCAAGTGCGAATTAAAATAAACATTTTGTTATGTAGCATAAATGAAGAGGTAAATAAAAAATAAGTATGGGGAAAATTAATTTATAAATAAGAGTGGATAAAAAAAATTTTAATACATAAAAATAAATATTAGGGTGGATTGAAAAATTCTTTTTCTATTTCGAAAAATAATGTTCATTGTGGGAAAAAAAATGTTTTGCTTTATGGCAGAAAATGTTAGTACCTATAATGATGAAATATGTAGTGTGTGACCAAATACATTTTTTTTTACAAAATTTTCAACTGTTCTGCTAATACCGAAAGTTTGTCTATTTTTTTGTATGTGCATTAGGGTGAAGCAAATTATGCTTTTTTCGAATTTCGAAAACGTCGGTGAAAAAAAATTGTTTAATTTTTTTTTTTAAATATTTAGGCTAATAAAATATTATGCACCCTCAACCGTAAACTAGCGTAGAGAGATTTTCGTTATATAAGAACAAATGAGTGCAATTATTCTTCTTTGCAGACTGTGATTTTCTATTTGATTTTGATCACTACGCTACGTAGGGGGACAGTTACGGGTAGCTAACCCAGCCTTTAGTTTATTTTCGGACATTACTGAAATGTGTTTTTATGGTAAACATTTTTTTTTCTGTAAAGAAATTTAAAAAATGTTCTTTAAAAACAACTTATTTTCTTAAAATTAATTTCAAATTGCATTAAAGGCCAAATTAAACAAAACGACAAATAAAAATAAACATCTTCTCAAAACTGAGTCAACATGACGTTACATTTTCAGCAAAAAACGAATTAAAAATATTTTTTGCAAAACAAGAAATAATAAAATAATTTTTTGCAAAACAAGAAAAAAAATTTACAAACAAAAACAAATTTTTACAGACAAAAAAAAAATACCATAAAAACACTTTTTAAGTAATGTCCGAATATTAAATAATTTAAGAAAAAAAATATATTTTTTTACTTTGTTCGGAACTCTCCGATTTTGAAGCCAAGGCCATTGTCTCACAGGATCAATATTTTAATGTGTTAATGTCAACCCTAAAAGGCAACTTTACCGACCCGACGTTTTCGAAATAAATCTAATTAGCTCCACCCTAATGTAAAAAAACTTTAAAGCGGTACTTATTGTTGTTGGGAATACTTTTAGTTAAAAAAAAAAAAACACAATGTTTATGATTTGTTTCAACGACACAATAAGATTGTGCGTGTGCGTGTACGAGCAAGTGTAAAAAAACAAACAAAAAACTAACAGCACTATTTTGCATATTTTTCTTATACATACATACATCCTAATACATTTTTTCACAATGCATAATTTACTTTTTCATCAAAACGTTTTTTTTTACTACCCCCATATTTATAATAAGTTTTCCAACAATTTTTTTTAAACATTTTTTTACAAAAACATTCTAAGCGATCAGTGTCTTTTTTATATAATCTTTCTGTCAGCAACATATTAAAGTAAAGCAACATGTTTCAGCATCATACACAAAAATATAGAAAAATGTAGTAACATCCTCAAAATATTGGTCTAGGACCCCATAAAGTATATATATTCATGATCCTCTATCGATTCTAAGTCGATCTAACGATGTCCGTCCGTCCGGCTGTCTGTCCATCTATAGAAAACACGCTAACTTTTATAAGACTTCACAGAGGCTCCTGCAGTTTGGCATATATGTTGAGCACTTACCTGGTCAGGTTGGTATTGCAATCCAGTGAAAGCGGTCCAGTGGTTCAAAAGTTATGAGCAAAATACTGAAATTCGGCAAGGGTTTTTTTTGAATTTACAAGATAAAAAACACGCTAACTTTCGAAATTCTGAGGATGCTGAAGCTTGGCATATATATTTAAAGTTTCCCTGACCTAGTTCATATTGAATTTCTGCCAAATCGATCCAGTGTTTCAAAAGTAATAAGCAAAACCGTGAATTTCAGATTAGTTTTACGTTAAATTCACGTGTTGAAAACCCGTTAAACATGTTTTAAATACATTGGTAAGTCACAAAAATATTTTACAACGTATTTTTGTCTCTCAAATTATTTTTACACTAAAAAAATACACTCCAAAAAATTTTACACCCAAAAAAAAATTTAGTAATTATTTTTTTTTTTAAATTGCTTAAAAAAAGTTTTTTTTTACACAAAGTAAAATATTTCTAATCAAAAAAGTTACTTTTTTACGTTAGAAAGTTTACTATCATCTAAAAATTGCATTGTGGAGGGTATTCATAGATTCGGCCAAGTCGAATTTAACTTTTCTACTTGTTTATTTTCCTATTATTTTAAAATCTTTGCAAAAAATTTTAAAAAATCAAATTTTTTTTTAAATTTTATGTTTAAATATGAATATATAAAAATAAATATTAATAATTTTAAGCCCTGGAAACATTAATTATTATTGCAAAATGCAATGTGAGATTCTTTTTGGAAACATTTTTTAAAACTTTAGAATTTTTCAGCTGCTAATTTTTAATTATAAAACAAAATAACCCTGGCAATATTTTTGTGTATTAGAAACAGGTTGTAGCAACATTGGAAAACATTTAATTTACATAATTCTTAAATAAATTAATTAAAAAGCATCAAAATATTTTTTTTTATTAACTTGCAGTTATCATTATAAAAGAGTTTAACAACATGTTTCAGCAACATATATAAAATTAATGCAAAATTTTGCAGCATTTTTGAAAATTCCTATTATATTTATAAACTTCTTAATGAAATTTAATATTTAAAATCTAAAATTGTGTATTTTTTAATTAACTTATTGTCAGCTACATATTTAATTTTAGCAATATGTTTCAGCAACATTTATAAAAATCAATCTAAATCTAAAAAGTTTCATAGAATACCAGGCTATTTTTCAGTTTTTTTCGTTTATCTTCTATATTATGCAAAGAAACCTAGTCATGTTACATACCAAAGAAAGGTCTTTGGAAAACCTATCTACATGTGCTAAGAACGTGTCCAAACATGCACAAATTTTCACCATATTGAGTAAAATACCAAAATTTTAGGACATTTTTGTTAATAAGTCGAAAAATATTAACCTCTTTGGCCCGTTGTTAGCACCACTAGATAGGTATTTTTAATACCTTTAATCTGATACCACACATGCCTATATTAATTTTGTTTAAATAGGCGTAAATCGTAAAAAAATTAAAAAGGTCGATTTCCACCCATACAAATCGACCCCCTTAAAAATGAGTTTGGGCCGCTAAAAAAAATACGTGTCGAATTAATTTTCGTTCTTAACAACATATCCAAATTTCATGAAGATCGGCGGGTGACACCAGGGAGACTGCCCTTGTAAGTTTACTTGAAATTCGGAATGAAAATTTCAGATAAATAATAAAAAATTTAAATTTTTCTATACATTTTCTAAACATTTAAAATTTTTATTTTAAAATAATGTGTCTTATTTTTAAAATAACGTGTCTTAGGTCATGCATGTTTTTGTACATGTTTCTCCATGTGGTTTTAATTAAAAAACGTGATTTCCTGCTAACATTTTTTGTGTATTTTTAATTCTACCACACGTTATAAGTTCTTGGAAAAACATGTGGTCTAATTGTAAACACGAATTATATTTAAATACAGGGAAATCTTGAAACAAAAACACCACCAACGAAGGGAGGGCGAAAAAAATTTTAACAGAAAATTTTAGGAAAACATTTAGGAAAACCATTAAAAAAGCAGTCATAAAGTGGGAAAATCGACAAGAAAACAATCTCAATAAAAGTTCCATCCTAAATCTTGATATAAATAAATAAAATTAGATATAAATAAATAAAAATAATTTCCGATTTTAAAATCGGGCGATTTTTTACAAGTTAAAAAATCTAAATTTAATTTATTATTTTACTCGGCCTTTTTATTTTTAAATTTAGTAAATAAAATATTTGAGCTCGAGGCCTTAAGCTCAAATATTTTAATTTCTAAAGTTTAAAAATCTACATAAAATGTTTTGGAGAAAATTTAAAGTATTTGTCATATTATGAAAGATTTTACTGTTGGTACTTTGAGAAATGTTTAAACAATAAAAATAATAGATTTCTGTAATAATAATTAAACATGCAATTTAAAAAAAAAAAAAAAAAAAAAAAAACAATTTTACTGAACCAAAATAAAAACGCACACAAATTAAAAGTCATAATTCAACAATTACAGTAAAATCTATTATAAGTGACAACATTTCTTAAAATTCAGAAAATTGCAATTAAAGTTAAGACAATTCAAATTAAAATTCAGACACTTCAAATATATATTTAGAAAGCCCTAACTGACATTCTAAAAAATTTCCAAATAAAATTTGGGAAAGCCCTATCCAAATTATTAAAGTCCCAATGCTAACTAAACAAATTTTTGTGGAAATTTAGAAAAGTTCTTTTTAAATTTGAAAAATCCATATTGCAATTTATAAAAAATTATCTTAAATTTAAGAAAATCGCAATTGAACTTAAGTACTGACGACATTGCAACCTGAAGGTTCTAGGTTCGATTCTCGACATACATATTTTTTCATAATATTTTTAAGCAATTTTTATTCTTGTTTTCACTTTTAAATTGTTTAATCAAATATGTTTTCTAGCACAAATAACCCATTATATAAGAAAATTACATTACAAAAAAATTAAAAAAAATTAAACTGCATTACAAAAACATTTCAAAAGAATTTTTTTCATTATATGTTACAACAGAAAAATTCTTATATCAATATGGTGATAATGCTTTTTTGTTAAAATATGTATGTAACTAAACATTTAGATATGCACATAGTTTTAGAAATATTGGGGGTAAAAAAGAAATGGACGTTAAAAAAATTCCAATATATACACTTTCAGATTTCCTATAGAAAAAGTCTCAGATTCTGAGACATTTTTCCTATAGAAAAAGTCTCAGATTCTGAGACATTTTTCCTATAGAAAAAGTCTCAGATTCTGAGACATTTTTCCTATAGAAAAAGTCTCAGATTCTGAGACATTTTTCCTATAGAAAAAGTCTCAGATTCTGAGACATTTTTCCTATAGAAAAAGTCTCAGATTCTGAGACATTTTTCCTATAGAAAAAGTCTCAGATTCTGAGACATTTTTCCTATAGAAAAAGTCTCAGATTCTGAGACATTTTTCCTATAGAAAAAGTCTCAGATTCTGAGACATTTTTCCTATAGAAAAAGTCTCAGATTCTGAGACATTTTTCCTATAGAAAAAGTCTCAGATTCTGAGACATTTTTCCTATAGAAAAAGTCTCAGATTCTGAGACATTTTTCCTATAGAAAAAGTCTCAGATTCTGAGACATTTTTCCTATAGAAAAAGTCTCAGATTCTGAGACATTTTTCCTATAGAAAAAGTCTCAGATTCTGAGACATTTTTCCTATAGAAAAAGTCTCAGATTCTGAGACATTTTTCCTATAGAAAAAGTCTCAGATTCTGAGACATTTTTCCTATAGAAAAAGTCTCAGATTCTGAGACATTTTTCCTATAGAAAAAGTCTCAGATTCTGAGACATTTTTCCTATAGAAAAAGTCTCAGATTCTGAGACATTTTTCCTATAAAAAAAGTCTCAGATTCTGAGACATTTTTTCTACATTTTTTTTATAGTAAAAGTCTCAGCTTCTGAGACATTTTTCCCATAGAAAATCTCTCAGATGCTGAGAAATATTGTTATATTAACTAAATTAGGCGTTCAAATCCGTTTTTTTATGAAAAATTCTTAGAATTTTTATTTTTAATTAAATAAATTAATTTTTTCTCTAAAAATGTTGATATTAATCATACGCACCATATACTTAATTTATAATATTAAAAGAAAAATATCGTTAAATGAACTCAATCAGGCGTTTAATTGCGCTTTTTCTGTTTAAATTTGTACTTTTTGTTTTTATTGTTATAGTATTCATCTTAAAAGTAACTTCAGTATACGTATCGTATACTAAAGTTATGATGATAAATGTGAAATATCATCAAATGAACTTAATTTGGCATTTAAATCCGTTTATTCTATAAAAAATTCTACGATCTCTAATATATTCTGTTCATTGTCCAAGAATTTATTTACTTATCGAATACTTTTATATATTTTTTAACTGAATAGTTAGTAATTTTTTTATAGAAATATAAAAACAATAAAAAAAACTTTAAAATAAATATACTGAAAAAACATGCAAGCTGTTTTATAATCTAAAACACTACGTGTATGTATTTATTTGTGAACAAAAATGTTATTTATCTAAAATATGCTAACACATATGTATAGAAATAATTGGGTCCAAATCCGCTGGCACTTAAATAAAACATATTTTTGTCACATCATATATTATTGACAAAAGATCGATGACGATCTTAGACTTTAGTCCAAAAATCATGGATCTTTTTTATATATTAAGGTTTCGATCTGTTCTAATATTCATATATTCTCATATTTGATCTGCACATGTCTTACTTTATTTAGTAAAATACACCAGATCTGTGAAATTTTGAATTTGGTCCCCAAACTCGTTATCTGAAAGATCTATTCAAATACGATTATATGTAATTTAAATTTAGCAGATCAGATCAGATATGTGCAGTTCAGAAAATATTTAATACATTTTTTTAAAAAAGAGTTTTTTGATACTTCTTCTTTTAAGGACAGACTCTGCTTTTTATGCATATTTATATTTTATGCATATATAAAACTGTAAAATTCCTTTTTAAAATGATTTGCATTTTTGCATACTTCTATTGTAGTATGTGTGTCATTTTCAAAACAATATTTAGATAAAAATATTTTATTTTAAACCATTTTATTATAATTGTTATTTTTATTTTGTTCTATATAAAAAATAAAATTATTTAAATATTTTTTATGACGAAAGTTCTAAGATTTTTATAACTTTTAAATATTAATCATACGACTTCAACAATAAAACTACTTTAATCTTGTCTATCTGGCTCATCTCTTCTTCGGTGTAATAAACAATAAAGGGTGTGCAAATTGATTAGTATGCAACATTTAGTTGCATCTAAAATTTAATATAACTCATTGTTTAATTATACCAAAGTGCAACAACGATGATATTGAATGTTAATTAGAGTGGATAGAAAAAACATAATTTTTAACCATAAAAATTTTTTCAGATTCTTTAAAAATTTTTTTTTAAATTTTCCTATAATTTTAAAATTTTTACGATTCTATATTTTTTTTAGAAATAAAACTTAGCTGATTGCTTTTAAAAATTTTCTTAAAATTTCAAGAACTTTTCCTAAGGGGAAAAGTTCCATTTTCAATGCTGGCACCACCAGTTAGGTATTTTTTCTTCTTGGTACATTTTTATTTTCAACAAATCAATTTTTTCACCCCACTCTAACGTTTTTAAGCTTAAAATCAATTAATTTTACAAACTTTATATTGCACACCATGGAAGTGGTGTTTAAATAAACACCATTTAACAAACATTGTTCAATTGTTATAGAAACTGTTAATATTACTTATTGTGCGGGCTGGTTATGGCTACATTGCACATTAGAGCGTCCCGTCAAATCTAAACTTTCGAATTTCGATTGGTTAAAAAAAAAATTGCCAATGAACGACTTTTATAGTATTAATGAACAAATTCATAAAAATTTATTAAAGTTTTCATAACACTTTAAGTTTTTCATAGTATTTATGAATAAATCATTATATGGTAAATATAAGAAATATTTAACATTTCTTCATAAATAATATGGAAAAGTTTAAAAATTTATTGAAAAGTTCATAATTTTTTATGTATTTGTTCATAAATACTATGAATTTCGTTCATAAGAAATTTTTTTCTTCTGTGTAATATGATTGTGGGAAAATTTATGAAAAAAAAAATTAGTAAGGGCATCTTTAGTCGGAAAGCAGTGGTCAAAGTTTTAAAAAAGGACTTTTTCAACCAAAATGGGACACTAATAATTTCTTAAATTACATTTTTCGTCACTTTAGTGTTACTTAAAAATGTTCTTCCTTGAACACTTCATTTCCTTTACTCTATTATAAGTTTCTTAGAACAATTTTAAAATGTCTTGTTTAGTACTTTTTGTATAATAATTTGTTCACCTTCCACCTTTTACAAACTTCATTAAAATACTCCATAGGTGGTAACATTTATGTGGGTTACTTATGGATTTTACAATTTCTTGGCAACATATTGTAGACATGTTATTTGTTTTCCATAAAGGAGTTAACCCAAAATACAAAAAAAAAAAAAATTGAGCAACAATTGTACTTTAAGTAAAATTGCACTTAGACATGCAGTGCAACGAAAAACCATTTAAAAACATTTTGAAATTTGTAAAACGGAAAAAGGAAGTTGGAAATAATATAGCATATTTAGTAAAGAAATTGAATAAAATTTTAAAATTTAAAATAAAGTTATAAAACATAAACAAATTAAAAAAAATAATAGAATTGTAATTGCAATATTTCTAGCTTATTTACCAATTGTCTACATCATGCAAATTATTAAATGTTTCATTTTTGTTTTAATTTTTTAGGTTAAAACTGATATATTGATAAAAATACAATTTTTATACCTTTTCGCTTTATTTACATTGTTTACCAAATGTAAACAATTACATTTTTTGCAATATTTAACATATTTGTCAATAATTGTCACCATTACCTTAAAGCACACATGTTAAGCTATTTTTTACATACTTGGCAAATTGTCTACATAATGTAAATAATGGACAATTTGTTTATAATTTGTCCACATTTAAATGTGTTGCAATACTTGGCAAATTCCACACACATTTTAAGAAATTTTTTACATACTTGGGAAATTGTCTACATAGTGTACCAATTGTCTACATCATGTAAATTATAAAATGTTTGATTTTGTTTTAATTTTTTATGTTAAACCTGATATATTAATTTAACAATTATTTAAAATTTTTCATTATTTTTATTGTTTACCAAATGTAAACATTTGGTATTTTAGTATTTAAGTATTTGTCAAAAATTTCTACCTTTACCTACAAAAATAAACATTTTAAGCCATTTTTTACATACTTGGCAAATTTTCTACATAATGTAAATATGTAATTGACAATTTGTTTATAATTTGTCCACATTTAAATTAAATGCTATACTTGGCAAATTACATACACATTTTAAGCAATTTTTTACATACTTGGGAAATTGTCTACATAGTGTACCAATTGTCTACATCATGTAAATTATAAAATGTTTGATTTTGTTTAAATTTTTTATGTTAAACCTGATATATTGATTAAACAACTATTTTTTATACTGTTCTATTATATTTACATTGTTTGCATAATGTAAACAATTAAATTTTTAGCAATATATTAAATATTTTTTAATAATTGACACCTCTACGTAAAAACATACACATTTTAAGCAATTTTTTTACATATTTGGTAAATTTGTTTACATAATGTAAATAATTTACAATTTCATTATAATTTGTCTACATTTAAATTAATTGTTTTGCTATACTTGGCAAATTACATACACATATTAAGCAATTTTTTACATACTTGGCAAATTGTCTACATAATTTAAATAATTGACAATTTGTTTTTAATTTGTCTACATTTAAATGTTTTGCTATACTTGGCAAATTAACTTCACCATATAAATAGTTAAATATTTATTTTACAGTTCTATTTTTTACCTAAGAAAACTGGGTTTGTTTTTAATTGTTTACATTATTTACTTCATTTTTACATTAAAATTTTAGCAATATTTTAACCGATTGCCAATGTTAACCAACTATACCTAAAAACTAGAACATTTTAGCAAGGTTTGACATACTTTGCAACTTGTCTACATCATGTAATTAATTGCAAAAAAAATTTGTATTGTTTACATTATTTACTTAATTTTTATATTAAAATTTTTAGCAATATTTTAACCGATTGACAATTTTTTTTTTCAAGTTTTCCAAAAAACAAAAATATTTCAGCAAGGTTTGACACACTTTGAATTTGTTTACATCATGTAAATATTTTTCAATAATTGTCACCTTTACCTTAAAACATAAACATTTTAAGCAATTTTTTACATACTTGGCAAATTGTCTACATAATGTAAATAATTTGCAATTTGATTATAATTTGTCTACATTTAAATGTGTTGCTTTACTTGGTAAATTCCACACACATTTTAAGAAATTTTTTACATACTTGGCAAGTTGTGTGCATAATGTAAATAATTCACAATTTTGTTATAATTTGTGTACATTTAAATTGAAATTGTTGCTATACTACGCAAATTAACTGCACTATATAAATAATTAAATATATTTATTTTACAGTTCTATTTTTACCTAACATTTTTAAGAAACCCCGTTTTGTTTTTAATTGTTTACATTTTTTACTTAATTTTTACATTAAAATTTTTAGCAATATTTTAACCGATTGCCAATATTTGCCAACTTTACCTAAACACAAAAATATTTTAGCAAGGTTTGATATACTTTGCAACTTGTCTACATCATGTAATTAATTGCCATTAAATTTTATATTGTTTACATTATTTACTTAGTTTTAACATTAAAATTTTAAAAAATATGTCAGTCAATTGCCAATTTTTTCAACTTTACCTGAAAACAAAAATATATAATCAAGATTTAATATAATTTGAAACTTGTCTACATCATGTAATTAATTGAACAATTCATTTTGTTTTAATTTTTATAATTTGCCTAATACATTTAACATTTTTTTTAACTGCATTATTTACATATTTACATTGTGTACTTAATGTAAAAAATTAACTTTAAAGCAAGATTTTAAAAATTTTCATAATTTTCACATTTACATACTAGACAACATGTCTAACATAAGTAAATAATTCAACATTTATTATTGTTTTATTCTAACAAAAAAAAAATACTAATTGTCTACATGATGTATATAATTAAATATTTGATTTTGTTTAAGTTTGTTATGTTTAACTTGATATATTTATATAAACAGTTTTTGTTATACTCTATTTACATATTTTACCAAATGTAAACAATTAAATTTAAAACATTTGTCAAAAATGTTCCAATTTTACTTAAAGACATACATATTTTAAAAAATTTTTCACATAAATTGTAACATGTCTATATCTTGTAAATAATTCAACAATTAATTTGGTTTAAATTAAAATTTTGACTAACATTTTTAACAATATATCTAATTTTTCATTTTAAACATTGTTTACGCAATGTAGACAGTTAATTTTTTTCGCATATAATAAATCCTCAATTAATTGCAATTTTTTTAAGCTAATTTACCAATTGTTTACATAATGTAAATAATTAAATGTGTAATATTGTTTTAATTGTTTATGTTTACCTGATAAATTGAATAAAAAGTTATTTGTTATACTTGTTAAACATTATTTACATTGTTTACCAAATGTAAACAATTTAATTTTTGGCAATAATTGCTACTTTTTTATAAAGAAATAGCTTTTAAGCAACTTTTTGCATACTTGGCAACTTGTTGACATCACGTAAATATTTCAACAATTAATTTGGTTTTAATTAAAATTTTTAAATTCATTTTTATAAAAATAAATATATCTGGTTTTACTTTTTAAACATTGTTTACTCACAAGGGAAGTATCTCAACCCATATGAACCGATTTGCATGAAACGTAAAATATATATAAAAGGGACAATTCTAAGGTTGGGGTGTCTCGGCTTATTGGCCATATCGGGGATTTAAGGGTTCAAAACATGGGTCAAAAAATGGCGAAAAAATCGTTTTTTGGATTTTTCCGCCATTTTTTTCTAAGAAACTATATGATGTTTACATATGAGAAGAAAGGTTTTTTTAATGCCTATCCAACAGAGGCATAACCTTGTAAAAGTTCGGCTTTCTTAAATACTTTTTTCACGAAAATGTGTAAATTTTGTGGAGTATTTATATGAAGACAAAGACCTACGATGTCCATATGAATACGAAATAATCTTTATTAAATTTAAGTCGACACGTATTTTTGCCCTAGGGGATATTCCTATTAGTTCGGGAGTTATCGAAATTTTCCCGAAGGTCCACTTTGTTTCATAAGGGGACAACGAAATTTTAAAACTCTGATATGGCCGATAAGCCGAGACACCCCAACCTTAAAATCGTCTCTTTTATATATATTTTAAGTTTCAGGCAAATCGGTTCATAAGGGTTCAGATACTTCCCTTGTCAGTGTAGACAATTTTTTTTAGCAATATTTTTAATATTTTTCCATATTTTCTACCTTTAAATAACCATATACAATTTTTTAACAATTTTTTACACATTTGGCAAATTGTTAAGAAATCCTACAAATTATTTGTTATCACTTTTTTACATTGTTTACTTATTGTAAACAGTTAAATTTTTTACAATGTTTGAAATATTTACCTAAAAAAAATTACATTTTCAGCAATTTTTTACATAAGTAGCTGAACATTTTTCTAATTATATATTAATTGTTTACATAAAGTAAAATGTATAAACATTGTTTACATAAAATAAAATATAAAAGTAATGTCTTTTATATACTTAACTTTACACAAAGTAATGTCGTTTGCATTTTTACATTTTACGTTATAAATCAATTGTTTACATAATGTATGCCATAAATCCTTTAAATATTTTAATGATACTTAAGCCTTTATTCTTTGTTACTAAATATGCAATAAACGATAATATGATTTTATAAGTGTCAATTGTTTACCAGATGTAAACAATTAAAAATTAAGACTTGTACGAATTTTTGACAAGTTGATAAGCATTTTATACATCCCTGCTTAGCTGCCAACACTAATTATAAATATTTTTTTGAATTATTATAAAAAAACAATATGTATATTAACAGCCTGATTTATATTAAAATCACATTAAAAAAAAATCCATTAGTAAAAATTAATTGACCAGAAAATTGTTGATAGTTTGGCCTTCAATAAATTGTTAACAATTAAATCAATAAATATCAACAATGCTTGCGGCAATATAATGCAAATATAAATTAAAGTGAAACTAAAGTTTTAATATGAATTATAATGGAATTCACGTGAAAAATTCTAGTCTTGCAACATTGCGAAATGTCAAAATTGCAAAAATATTTGCTTGTTACATCCAGGGTACTCACTTCAGACATTTTTGACCCTAGCAAAAGTGCAATATTGCAACTTAAAAAAAAAAAAAATTTAATAAAATTTGTATTTTTCTATTACCTTTTATATGATGCGTCTTTGCAAGAATATATTCGCAATTTATTTTAATACTAATACAACTGCTTTTATTCACAAAGAAACCAGCAATAAAGTTGCAATTTTGACATTGCGCAATTTTGCAAGACGAACATTTTTGATGTGAATTCCATTATTAAAATAGAAGCAATTATATTACTAGTGAAATAAATTGAGAATATTTTCTTGCAACAATGCATCATGTAAAATGTAATAGAAAAATAAAAATGGAATTCAAATTATCAAATTTAATTTAATAAAAAAGTTGCAATTTTGCACTCTTGCAAGGGTCAAAAAATTCTGTAGTGAATACCCCGAATAACAAATATTGTTTAATTTAAATTAAAAGATGGAAAAAATACTCAGCAAACATTGTTTTTTTTTTTAAGGTCAAACTAAATTGAAAAACTGTGTATTTGGTTTTTTTGATATGAAAGTGTTTTAAACAAACAAATCTGTCAAAATCGATTGATAAACTAAATTAATTTAAAACAACTTGAAATAAATTGAAAATTTTATAGAACACCTTTCCCTAGTGATAAATAAATGTAGGCATAATAAATTTTTATGATTTTTGCACTTAAGAAAACAATTTAATTATTATTTTAAGGATTTTTTTTAAATACACGCCCACAAATGGGGGCGGGCAAAAAAAACGACATTTTATAATCCCCAGAGTCAAGTAGACCATATTAAACTTCTTCCGGCAAAAAATTGTTTCATTTACTTAACAAAAATACAAAAAATTATACAAATATGGTGTTTTTTATATAGGTTTAGTTCTTAAAGGGGACACTTATATCCCCTGGTCCGATTTTGCCCATTATAGAACTTGACCTGCCTAGAAAAATAAGACATCTTTGTACCAAATTTCTGGAGGATCGTTCTACTATTTTGGACTCCATCCTGTATACAAACAGACGGACGTACAGACATTCATAGAACGTCTAAAAATTAATTACTGATCAATAATATATACACTAGCCAGTCCCGAAAATGGCCTTTCTTTGGAATTTCCCTTGATAATAGCTGATAATGGGAAAAATAATCCAAAAAAATCTGGAGGCTGTCATTGCCTCCCTACAACCGGGTAAAGTTTGCAATCGTTGTGTATTCTGTACAAAAAAAAACAGTTTTGACCGCTATTGGTAACAAAATTCGCTAACTGATTAGTACTAAATTACGAGAAAAATATTTAACAAGTTTTTCATGGAATAATTTTGGTCCACCAGAGCATTTAAAAAAAAAAATCGAAGTTTTTGGAAACTTTAAATTTTTATATTGACTCGGATATTACTCAATCAAGTTAAAAAGGGTACTTTAAATCGCATATGTCGAAAAAAAGTCTAAAAAAACATATTTTTTTACTACACTTAAAAAATTATGTCATTAACTGTTTGTAGTTTATTTAAAAAATTTTACGTATAGTCATTCTTAAAAGAAAAAAACATTTCTTTGATGTTTAGTTTTTATTAATGACTACTTCTGTCCTTTGTTTCAAAAATAACACACTAAAAAATAAAGACTTTCATTAACATTTAATTTTTAAAGTCATTTATTTTTGTTCTGTAAGTAAAAACTACTGATTATTCTTTAAATTTTTAATGATTTGTGTAAGTAACTTTTTTTTTGAATTGTTGGTATTTTCTAATGATATATCATAAGTTTTTACCAACACAAGTAGGTTATTTTTAGGTAGAAAAAAAATCAAAAAATTATTTATAGAAATATAAAAACATGTTTGTATCAAGTGACTTTGGCACCATGGGTAGAATGTCTGGCCAGAATGTAGTTGATTGCGGGATCGATTCACCAAAATTTTATTACAAATTTTTAAAAAAATATTTCAATAGAAAATTCTAAAAAATAACCTACGAAATCATTAATTTTTAATGTTTTCGTAGGTTATTTTTTTTGGAGTTTGTTGGTAAAAATAACAGAACTATCATTAGTTTTTAATGTTTTCGTAGGTTATTTTTTTTGGAGTTTGTTGGTAAAAATAACAGAACTATCATTAGTTTTTAATGTTTTCGTAGGTTATTTTTTTTGGAGTTTGTTGGTAAAAATAACAGAACTATCATTAGTTTTTAATGTTTTCGTAGGTTATTTTTTTTGGAGTTTGTTGGTAAAAATAACAGAACTATCATTAGTTTTTAATGTTTTCGTAGGTTTTTTTTTCGAATTTGTTGGTAAAAAAGAATAAAAAAAATGAAATTTTTTATTTTTCCCTTAATGTACTCCACATTCTGCAAATTTTAACACCTATTGCGGCCAAAACAAAAAAATTTTTTTTTTTGGAAAAATTACACTACGGTTGCGAACTACAACCGGTTACAGGGAGGCAAAGACAGACTCCAATTTTGTTTGGATAATTTTTCTAGTTTCAGCTTCCATATTAATTTTATATTATGACAAATTATACGTTATGTCTATTATTATTATTTTTGATTTTATTTAAAATTATTTTCTCCTAAACCGGAACCAATTTAACTTAATCGGAAATACGTTATAAAAATGGTTAACCTTAAATTACATAGTTGATACATGCTTGCCATTAAAAATGACATGAATTTTTAAACTAAACTCTAAATAAATTTAACAAAAAAAAAATTAAATCCTTATTTTATTCTACTCACACATGTATTACACAGTGTTACAAAAATGAATGAAACAGAAAAACCTGGGATGCGATACTTTTTTTCTAGTAGGTGCTGTTGAGTACAACAAGATTCTGTCCTTGAAATTTGCGAAACACCTCCAAAATCTTGAGTTACGGGTAAAAAACCGGTTTTTCGAACTTTTTACACTTATAAGCCAGTAACTTTGTTGAATATTAACCGATTTTGAATTTCTCGACGGTTTTAGAAAGAATAAACTAAAGTCTTTCGAAGTTGAAACATGAAATTTAAGTAATATTAAAACAACTATGCGTATTTTTCCAGCAAACTCAATTTTTCCAAAAAAAATCATTATTTTTAAAGTTTGAAGATGTTTTATCATATTTTTTTATTTAGGAACCGTACCATTTATGCATTTATTAATAAAGTATATTTATTTAAGAGTAAACTACAATCTTGGTTTTAAAATCGGTTAAAAATTGACTGAGTTATTAAACTTTATATAAAAACAAAATTTTGGAATAAATGCCTGCACAATGTTTTTCTACCATCCAACCATAATATGCGGGGTATACTCACTTTGTCATTCTGTGTGAAACACATCGAAATATCGATCTAGGGTCCCATGAAGTATATATTTTTGATCAGTGATCGATTCAAAGACATTCAAGCTTTGTCCGTCTGTCTGACCGTCCGTTTGTCCATCTGTGGAAGACACGAAACTGTCTAAAATAAAAGAGCTAGACTGCTGAAGTTTTGACACGAATATGTGTTATGTTTATAGGACAGTAAAGTTTGTAAATGGGCTAAACCGGACCAGGGGAAAAAAGTTTCCCCTTGGAGAACCAATGCAACCCCAGAAATACACTATTTTATTTTAAAGTTTTTTTGTCTATTTGTTCAACAAATAAAACATTTTTGCGTCATATGAAGTTCATTGACCCGCTGTTGAACCAAGGGGATTAAACAATGCCATTTTTTTGGTCCGCTTTCCATTTAGGTTAAACGAAAAATAAAAAAAAATATAAAATTTTATTATTTGAGTGTAAATATTATAATATATAAATTTGTAAACATTAATCGCTAGGACAAGGTGTTCCCTGACAGCATCACCCACAACCCCCCCCCCCCCCCCACAAACCCGCGAAACGTCCTTGTAGTTTTTTATTTTCATTTATCGCAAGGGAAAGGTGTCCCAGGCAGGCCATACATCCGCGCCGCTGAGTTCCCCGTCTCAACAACAGTTTAGAACAAGAGCTTTCGCAAAACTTTTTTTGCTTTAGAGTTCCATTGTCATTTATACAAGATTTACATTCCACTAAATTATCATGTATTCTACAAGCCGACGTCCGCACATGACGGACATCTCTTCAATGTCTTAGAATCGATCAATGATCAAAAAAATATATACTTTATGGGACTCTAGACCGATATTTCGCCATCTCTATAATGTCTTAGAATCGATCACTGATCAAAAAATTATATTCGATGTGAGACTCTAGACCGATATTTTGATGCGTTTCGCACCGAATGACAAAGTGAATATACCCCGTTCTACGGTTAGAGGGTATAAAAACATTGTGCAGGCATTTATTCCAAAATTTTGTTTTTATTAAAAGTTTAATAACTCGGTCAATTTTTTACCGATTTTAAAATCCAAAGTTGAGTTTTTCTCACAAGTAAATATACTTTTTTTAATAAATTCATAAATAATACGGTTCCTAAACAAAAAAATGTGTAAAAACATCTCCAAAGTTGAAAAATAGAGAAATTTTTTAAAAAAATTGAGTTTGCTGGAGAAATACGCATAGTTGTCTCAACATTACTTAAATATTATGTTCACATCTTCGGAAGGTCTCACTTTCTTCTTTCTAAAACCGTCGATAAATTTAAAATCGGTTGGTTTTCAACAAAGTTACTGGCTTATAAGTGTAAAAAGTTCGAAAAACCGGTTTTTTACCCGTAACTCAAGATTTTGGAGGTGTTTCGCAAATTTCAAGTACATGGTCTTATTGTACTCGACAACACCTACTAGAAAAAAAGTATCGCATCCCAGGTTTTTTTTCGCTGTCACACACACAGAAAAAAAAAAATTGTCAATACAATCAATTTCATTGTTAATACAATTAAACATTTAATTGAAACTGAGCCTACATTGGATTTTGTCAATACAACAATGACATTTGTAACTTTTGAAAAAAAATCAACTTCATTCATTGTTACATTAACAATGAAATTAATTGAAAAATTTGTAAAATATAAAAATAGAATAAAAATAATCTGAAATCTAAAAATAGAATAAAAAATAATCTAAAAATAGAAAAAAAAAGTAAAATAAAAAAAAAAATGTCTACCGCCATCTGGCATCGAACCCGCAACCTTCGTGCTACGCGTCTAGCACACTACCACTGTGCTATCCTTATACATATTTGTATTTGTCTGTATCAGTCTACAATTAGAATGATAAAAAAAAACTAAAATTGGAAATAAAAAAAAAAAAAAAGTTCCGCCAACTGGCGGCGAACCCGCAACCTTCATGATTCGAAGCTAGCACACTACCACCGTGCTATTCCTCATGTATATTTAAAGTTGACTAAATGCGTACATAAGGTGTCTGTGATTTCAATATGCACTTTTTGCGTTTTTAACAATAATAAAAAATGTGGCATTATACATATTTAAAAATAAATAATAATGTTGCATCACACAAATTTAAAAAAAATCTAAAAATAGGATAACAAAAAAATAATCTCAAATAAAAAAAAAAAAAACAAAAATAAAAATAAAAAACTGTTTCGCCAACTGGCAGCGAACCCGAAACCTTCATGATTCGAGTTTAGCACACTACCACCGTGCTATCGTCGCATATATTTGTGCTTGATTAAATGAGTTTATAAATTGTTTGTGTTATTAATGTGAATTTTGTGGAATCTTTAACAATGATTTTAATTCATGCATTTAATTGGAAATAAAACCGGATTTTTGTCACATTAACAATACACATTGTTGATACAATTAAAAACGTTGTTGAACTAGTATTTCGTTGGTAACAATTTGTTTTGTTACTCTTGATTTTACGATATTTTTTTCTGTGCAGTGTTATTTAGTTTTCTATATAATTTTGTCGAAAAATCTGTTTCTAAACCATATGTTTGTTTTATTTTTTTTTTTTCAAAATTAAACAACCACATTTTTTGTTTTATTTCCTCTTGAAATCACCACTTAATTCCGGTTCAGTAATTGTTATACATGTTATGTGTACATATATGTATTAAATGTTTAGTGTTAAACTAGAATTTTGTATATTTTTTAAACGGACAAATACCAATTGGAAATAATGAGGGAGTTGTTAGAGATTTCAAACCATATATTAAAACTGTATAAGAGTTTTTATATACCGGGCGAATTTGTATTCATACATATTTTCATTCTAATAATTTTTAATTGAATTCCTTAAAATATACTATGTGTGTAAGATTACACGTTTAATGTGTAAAAATACAAAATATCTTGTAACTAGTGCCTTTTTATGCAATTTAAATTGATTTTGGCAAATTTGTGCAATTTTACACAGTTAATGTGTATTTTTACACATAATGTGTATTTTTCTATGTATAAGAGTAGTAAATTTCACATTGTAATATTTTAATTTTACGGCGTATTAATACATAATTTCAGTTTTATTCATTTATCATAAAATTTTCATGCTTTAATCTTTCCCGCGAATAAAAAAATGTCCAATTGGGTTAGTTTATAGTATATCCTCTTCTATATGTTAGAATATATGATTTTACTTATATGTAATTTTAGATATCTAACTCTAAAAGCCAGTGCAGTATCATCATGCGTCCGTACTGCAATAATTGCCTATAGTTATAGCACTAACAAATGAGTATTTAAAACGTTTGGATGAGTTTGGAGTTTTTTTTAAATAGTGGTTTTTAGGGCTATTGTAGTACCAAAGGATTTTAAATTAAACACAAGTAAAGTACAAAAAATTAAATTATTTTTTGTTAAATTTATTGTTTTTGCAACTAAAGAACTTTAAATCTAAGATTAAGGATAACTACAACACAAACACTTAAGTCTTATACTCAAACTACTACAATTTTTTTAATCACGATTCTTATACTCATAAGGATTGTGTATTAGACTTTTTTTATATACATAAGGCGTTAGTTTGTATAAGGCGCAAGATAGAGTAAAAGACTTCTGAATAATTATTTTTATCTAACTGAAGTACGATAGATTTCATACAAGGCGTTACATTATATAAAAATTTTAGTTAAGCTAAATGGAGTTGTGAATTAGGCTTAAGTTGGAGTATAAGACTTTTGATTTACTATAAGACTTTAGTTAAAGTATAACGCTTCTGATTGAATACTTATGGTTGAATGATTAAAATATTTTAGCGTATAATTGATGCTCTGAAACTAAATAAACTAAGCATTTAAACTACTAAACTAAGGCCTTTAACGAAATCTAGTGTATTTATCTACATCAAAAGTCTTATACACCATCCATCATATACAAAAATCTTATACTTATTCTACCTAGAATATTCAATCAATTGACTAATATTTTAACTAACATCTTAAAGTAAATCAAAAGTCTTACACACCAATTTATGCCTTACACGCCACCGTATTTATCTAATCTTAACGTCTAAAACAAACTAACACAGAATCTATTTTAGTCAATCAAATGTTGCATCCAACATTCATCATTCACTAAAATCGCATATCTTCTATAGTTAAACAAAAGTCTTTACCTCTATCTTACGCCTGATATACCACCGTAGTTAACTTAAGTTAAACTCTTATACAATATAACGACTTATATAAAATCTATTCACTAAATCAAAGCTCTTATATACAATCCACCATTCGCGTAAATGTTTTTACTTAATCTCGCATAATTGTTACATCAAAAGTCTTATACTTTTAAAGAGCTTAAACTAAGGCCTTTTACGTAATCTACCGTATTTAGGTAAATCAAAAGTCTTATACACCATTAATTATTCACTAAAATATTATACTCACTCTACCTTAAGTATTTAATCAAAAGCGTTATACTTTAACTAACGTCTTACAGTAATTTAAAACTCTTATACTCCAACTTAAGCAAAAAACGGATTAAGCAAAACTTAAATTTTTATACAATCTAACGCCTTGTATGATATCTATCGTATTTAAGTTAAGCAAACGTCTTATACGCCAACCATCATACGCCAAAATCTAATACTTTAAGTTTTTTTTAATTTTTAAATGTTAAGCCTTTGACTTAAACAAACGTACACTAGTTTAAAAATTTTCTATATCTTGCGCCTTAAAAAACCTAACACCTTATATGAAATTTGTTGTACTTCACTTAATCTAAAGTCTAATACACCATTAATCACAAGCTAAAACTTTTTACATAATCTTCCATAATCATTCAATGTAAGAGAAAAAAAGTTAAAAAAGAGTATGAAATGAGGTTGAGATTGCTAGAAATAGAATTGTAGTGTTGGAAATTGTTAAAATTTATTCTGTAGAAACTAAAAATATTCACATATATAAAAAACAATTTCCATTAACAAGACAAACCGACATTTAAAATCCAACTGATGATAACACTAACTGGAGTGTTTGAAACCGGTATGGGAATACCAGAAATGCCTATAATTTTTAGAAATTCAATTTTTCTTCTGCATTTTTTTAACTTGAATCCTTATAAAAGGCTTATACTTTAACCTATGTGGTATAACTAGATAATAAAAAGTCTTATTCTTCACTTTATGCCTGATACACCGGCGTATTAAACTTAACTTAAAGTATTTTACACACTTGCGCTTTCTTTGAAATTCTTTGTATTTCAATAAATTAAAAGTCTTATACATGATGTATACGCTAATATCTTATAATTTTTCCCAGGAACATATTTTTAGTAATCACAACTAATTTTTAATTTTTAATCTAAAATATTTTTTAAAAAAAAACTACTTGCTCTAAAAAACGATTACTTTCGGGACAATTTCAAACAAAAAACATTCATTTGAAATGTTATGTAGAATCGGTTGAAGGGCAATAGGATTCGTTCTGGAACCGATTATTTGAAACGGAAAATTTTGCTAAGCTCTACCGTAAACATTCAATTAAAAGCAATACTCTTAAAATAACTTCATATAGTTAATAAAAGTCTTATACGTAAACTTAAGCCTAATATAACACTGTAGTGAACTCAACTTAAAGTCTGCAAGTACAAACTAAAGTCTTATACGGAATCGTATTTCATCAACACAAAAGTATAATACAATATTCAATATACGCTAAAATGTTATACATTAAAATTATTTTATCAAATGCCTTATACTTACACTTACTTTCATAAAAAGTTGAATTCTCCAGCTTAACCCAACCCAATTAAAAGTTTTATACGACTTAAGCTCATTGTATAAAATCCATTGTGTTTTTGCATACGCTTAAGTCTTATACTTAAACTTCCTTAATTTTACAATTTAAAGTCTTATACAAAATCTAACGTCCTGCAGGCAATAATAAGTCTTATACTTACACCCTGTAGTCAATCAAAACTCTTATACACCATCTTACGCCTTATACACAACTGTTTTAATACTAACATTAATATAATCTATCGTATATCCCACAAACAAAAGTCTTATATACCATCCATCATACGCTCGTATACTCAAACTATCCTAGTTTACTAAATCAAAAGCCATATACTTATATGCTATTTACATATAACCCGAAATCCACATAAATTTGGATTTCAAATCCAATTAAAATCTATACCGTTTACATATGAGGGGGTTAGAGCACAAGGGGTTCAAGTGCCTTATATTTGATAATGAGAAAAAAGAGGTTAAAGTTAAATTGCAATAAAAAATGTTAGATGCTATCTATAATATTATTTTTTAGTTAATAGAGATCCTGAGATATATTTTAATCTAACAAGTTAAAAAAATACCGTCTTTTACACCCTTTTGCACCCAAAAATTGCATCTGAAGTAAGTAAGTCGCACTTATACCCCTTGTGCTCTAACTTTTTTTATAAATTTCTATTTAGAGCACAAGGGGTTCAACTGCCTTATTTTTAATAATGAGAAAAAAGGGGTTAAAGTAAAATTGCAATAAAAAATGTAAGGTGGTATCAAGTATATTATTTTTAAGGTAATAGAGCTCCTGAGATATATTTTAATCTAACAAGTTAAAAAAATACCGTCTTTTACACCCTTTTGCACCCAAAAATTGCATCTGAAGTTAGTAAGTGGCACTTATACCCCTTGTGCTCTAACTTTTTTTTATAAATTTGTAAATTCGTAAAAAGAAAACAACATTTTATTAAGAAAATGTGTAATGGTTCTTTGTTTAATTTTTTAGTCGTCATAATCAGATTCCATGACATCATTGGGCTCATCTTCATCTTCATTAGGGCATCCCGTCAAATCTAAACTTTCGAATTTCGTATCATAATACCTGCCGAAAATTATTTAACCAAATCTGGCTCAAAAATTATGAATTTTTGAGTACTTTATGGGAAAATTTTTTTAAAAATTCCACTTTTGGTCCACAGATGCTGATTTTTAAACATAAAAATTATTTTTAACCAAATTGGTCTTAAAAGTTAAATTTTAATAATTGCTTGGAGCACAAGGGGTTTAAGTGCCTTAAATTTAATAATGGGAAAAAAGAGGTTATAGTTAAATTGCAGTAAAAAATGTTAGATGATATCTAGAATATTATTTTTTAGTTAATATAGATCCTGAGATATATTTTAATCTAACAAGTTAAAAAAATACCATATTTCACAAATACAAGCACCCAAAAATTGCCTCTGAAGTATGTAAGTGGCACTTATACCCCTTGTGCTCTAACTTTTTTTATAAATTTCTAAATTATAAAAAGAATGTTAGTTATTTGTAAAAGGAAAACCACATCTTATTACAAAAGTCTTTAATGGTTCTTTGTTTAATTTTTTAGTCGTCATAATCAGATTCCATGACATCATCGGGCTCATCTTCATCTTCATTAGGGCGTCCCTTGAAATCTAAACTTTCGAATTTCGTGCCGTGATACCTGCCGAACGATGGACATGGAGTTGCTAATTGTGGGAAAATTTATGAAAAATTTTTGCAAGGTCATTTTTAGTCTGCAACCAGCTGTCAAAGTTTAAAAAATTACGTTTTTGGACCAAAATTTATATCTGAAATATTTAACCAAATCTGGGTCAGAAATAAGGAACTTTTGCGCGTTTTATGGGAAAAATATTTAAAAAATTTCAAAATTGCGATTTTGGTCCACAGATGCTGATTTATAAACATAAAAAATATTTTTAACCAAATTTGTCTTAAAAGTCGAAAAATGTTGAGTATTTTATGTGAAAAATTTTAAAAATAAACCCACGATTTTGGTCCAAAAAAGCTGATTAGCATCTGTGTATCAAAATCTTTGATCAGCATTTTTGAACGAAAATCGTGTTTTTTATATTTTTTTAATATTTTTTAGATAACTTGCTTTACATTTTCCAACTTTTGGGACCAATTTGGATAAAAAAAATAATATTTATGTTAAAAATCAGCATCTGTGGACCAATATTTTTTTTTGGGATTTTTTTTTATTTTTCCTATTATGTACGCAAATATTCCTAATTTTTGAGCCCAATTTGGTCAAAAAATTCGGACATGAATTTTGGTCGGAAATCGCCATTTTTTCACACTTTAACCGCTGGTTACAGACTGAAGATGCTCTTGCAAAATTTGATTACTATTACTACAAGAACTTCTCGGCATTCAACCACTTGTCCAAGTGAAAAACTAAATTTTAATAATTGCTTGGAGCACAAGGGGTTTAAGTGCTCATATACCCCTTGTGCTCCAAGCAAAACAGGTATTTTAGTAACAAGAGCTAGAAATGGTCGCCATATCTCGCTAACGGATAAGAATTTCACATTCACCTCTTGTGCTCTGAACTTCTGTGAACTTCACCTACTAATTCCATATGTTAACTCAATTTTTTTAAAAAAGTCACTTGAACCCCTTGTGCTTTGAGCCCCTCATATGCTTTTTTGACATTTAGCGGGATTTTGTTTGTACTAACTCTGTATTTTCTTTTGATTTGTGTACAGGGTTGTTAGTTGGAAAATTACGCAATTTTATAAATATTTCTAAAAACAATGATTTTTCTTTGCCGGAGCCAATATTTTCAATCCCACTAGTATGTGTTAGGACCACAATATCAAAAAATGTGTTATTATGTAGAGCTGCTTCTTTAAATGCAAGAAAATTAACATTTTTGCCAAGTTTGGGGCCGCCACCATTGAGTGTTTTTCTTTGTTAGGAAGACCAAATTGGTCAACTAAATTGTGCGTTTACCATTTGCAATGGTAAATTTTAAATGAAACATTGTTAAACATTGTTTTTATTAATTTTTTAATAGTTTTAAAAAAATAAATTTTAATTGTTTTTTTACTTTATAAAAAAAAACAAGCGTTGTAAAAAAAGCATTAGGGATGATTATTTTGGGAAAACCCATAGTTGTGCAATTAAGTAGTAGAAATTTTTTAGGATTTTAAATTGCGATTTTACGATTTTCCCAAAATCCAAGTTTTTTTTTTGTATGGGATTTGACATTTGAAATCCAAAAAAGTAATTGGATTTACTTGGATTTTCATTGAAATCCCATTTTTTTGGATTTCGAGGTATATGTAAATGGCATATTAAGCCTCTAATGCACAGTGTCGCTTTTAGGCGGCCTTACTTTTTAGGTTTTATTTTCAAATTTGAGCTTCTTAATGGCATGAGCCACATGGAATCGGTGGAAAACACTTTGGAATACACTATTTGTTATATCTGCAATGCATTGTTTGATTCCTGATGCATATTTTTTGAGGCCATAAATACGATTAAAAAGTATTCACAAGAAATAGCTTATGTATTAAGTCTTATAATGTCATGTATGGCTTATACACCAACGTATTTAGACCAATTACAGTGCAGTAATGCTCACAAGCTTCCACATTTTTTCTTAGAATAATCTTTTATGCTCACATTCCTGTCGTGTACTCGGAACTAGGTTTTATTTTGCAATAAAGCCTTAATATCCCATTACACAGAGGTAAACGTCTTATACTGAGACTATTCACTTATACTCTGACTTTTATAATTAGAATTTTAAACAACACTAAGGCCAGTAGTATTCCTGTAATACCGTCATATACATACTTATACTATCAAGTCTTATACATAATATAGCATCTTATACTCAGACTAACGTCTTATACTTAAAACGTCTTCTTTGTTTTATTTACATAATAAATCATTCATAACTCTTTATAATTTTCAAGCGCCTTTAAATTAACTCTTCTAAAACTTTAATAAAAGATTTTCTTTTAAGTTGCTTTGTTTGAAATTTAGTTTCAAAAATATCTCTGCCCCTCAAAAATTAATTGAAATTTTTTTCTTTGCCTTTTTATTTTCCTTAAAACTTAAGAAGATTGTTCATGTTTCATTTAAATTAATTTTTATTTTTGCTTTAGCATCTTTTACCCATTATTTTTTGTTATATTCTCACTCCTAAGTAGCTTTGGTTGGCTTTTTGCTGTAGTCGTTGTCGTACTTGTTGTCTTTAGCTCTCTAAGCCTGTATATTGTTTATTTTACTTATTGTTGGTGACAGCTGTTAGCAAATGTCTCTGTTATCTGTCATTTTGACCAACAGAAAAAAATATAAAATCACACAAAAAAATCTTTGCTGCTTTGTTCTTTTGTTTTGTCAACAATATTTAGCCGGGCCGCTTAGTCGTACAAAAAACAAGTTAATTGTTTTAAGTGTATAGCTGAGAGAAATATATAAAAACTCTATGTAAATGGTAAAAGGCTGGAATAGACTAAAGTTTTTCTTTTTATTTTTTATCGAAATCAAAGTTAATTAATTAAGTTTATGTTTTTCTTTTTTTAAGACAATTGAAAATAAGCTTTTTTGAAGATGATGGGATAATATTAATTATTTAATAGAAAGAACTAATGAAAATTTTATTATAGAAAGCACAAGTTGCAGAAACAAAGCAATATATAGAAAATTTAAACTGAGGATTTGTATTTGCTAAATAGTCTTCACAATGGAATCGGACAAATTCCGAAACACGTGTCGATGAAGTTTTGCAAAAATTACCATAAATAAAATAAATTTAAAACAGAAAAATAATTTTCTTGAAAATTATTCAATGAGAATATCATAGTTTTAATTAGTAAAGGGAATTATGACCTCGAGCTAGAATAAACCTACTCAAAATATAATTTAAACTGATGTTTTTTTCTTTGAATTTGTCTTATACTAAGTCTTGATAGATTAAATTCATCTTATACACACATTTCTCTATTATACGAGTACATTCATCTTATACAAAAATAGTAATGTAATGGTAATAACTTATCCATCTTATACTTAAACATTGAATTTTATAAATTCCAATTGTCTGTACCTTTTTAATCACGTTTTTGAAATTGGCCCACGTTGGGCGCCAATAATACAATGTGAATCGCTTTTAGCTTAAAATTTATTCTGATTGTGTTGTTTTTTAAAACATAAACAATTTATTCTGATAAATTTTTATTAAAAAATAAAAATTGTTGACCTTTAAAATATTATATTTTCAGTAGGTTTATTCTAGCTCGAGGTCATTATTTCCTTTACTAATTAAAACAATGATATTCTCATAGAATAATTATCAAGAAAATTATTTTTCTGTTTTAAATTTATTTATGTTGGTAATTTTTTGAAAGATTTAATCGACATATGTTTCAGAATTTTTCAGATTCCATTGTCAAGATTATTTAGCAAAAATAAAAACCCTATACTACAAGTAGCAAAGGGTTTTTAATGACAAATTTATAATGATCAAACTAAAATATTAACACATATAACACATAACCCATTGGGAATTAGAAGACAAAAATTGTACCATCGTAGTAAGATCACGATCATCAACTAACCAACAAACAAATATTAAAGGCAGACATACATATTGATTTCCCTCGGTAATCCTATATGCATTTTTGTTGTTGAAAATATTTCAATTTTGTATATTCCTAACAAGGTTCATCCTATCCCTTTATGTTTGGCCTCTATCGTGCTCCATACAGACATTCGGAAATTCGACCAGACATAAATTGTTTTTTTTTACGTGAAACGCGACGTAATTTGATTCAGGTAGACTCTTTAATAGATTTGCGTTTTTTTCGAGTTTTATTTTCAAAACAAACCAATTTTCAGATTTCAATTGTCCTCGCCTAAATTATAGTTAATCACTTTTTTACTATTGGCCCCACGTTGGGCGCCAAAAATACAATGTGAATATTTTTAGTTTAAAAGTTATTCTGCTTATATTTTCAACTTTTTAATTAATAAAAACATTAAAACTAAATTTATTTGTAAATGTCTGAATTTGATTCTTAGTTATAACCGCTTTTTATCGTCGTATACTAATGATTTTATCGTATACAAAGACTATTGTTGTATGCCACGATATCAAATTGACGTCTATGCATAGAAGACTATTGTGTAATACCCAGACTACTCAGTTTTTATGCTTTATATTACTATAGCTAGACATTCGAATTATAGTGGGACAACAGTTGTAAACTAAAGTGACTTAGCACCTTTTGCTATGTATTCCAACCCGCTTAAAACTATACAAAGTCTTATACTTTAACAACTCCATACACTTAACATAATGTCTTATACATACCAATGTTGTTTTATCTAGTTAGAAGTAATACATATTTGTTTTCCAGCAAACCTGCTTAAAACTATACAAAGTCTTATACTTTCACAACTTCATACACTTAACATAATGTCTTATACATACTAATGTTGTTTTCTCTAATTAAAAGTAATACATATTTGTTTTCACATCATTAATTCTTATGACTTATTTTGATTTGAGCTATTTTTTTCCTTCATAAGTACCTTCATTTAATCTCATTTTCCAAAGACACTTAAAAATCATTTAATCGTTTTAATGTATAGCATATCTCTAGGCAAAATAATAATTTCCTTTTTTTGTAGTTATGCCATATTATAGGGGCTTTCTTTAATGGGATATATCCCAATGTGAGAAAATACAATGACTTAACAGTATTTTACAAAAAAAAAAATATTGTATGCGATGTTATATTTTTTTGTTACTTTTTCCGTTAAAATGTTAATAAATCAATCATTTTGGGATTAAAGATAAATGTGAAATATGAACAACGAAAAATTTTGTTACTTATTTTTTCTTAAGAAATTGCTCAAGCTTTCACTTATTTTTTGAAAAAGTCAATTACTTAAGGGATTATAAAAGATATTAAGGAAACTAAAATAGTAATTATAGGGAATTCCTTATAATTATGAATTATTTTTATAATTAAAATTTATAAAACAAATTTAATAAAGACATCAAAATTTAAATTCACAGAGTTTAAATTTAAGTTTAGAAAAAACCAAATCGTCTAAATACAATTGAATTTCAAAAAACCTTATTGAAATTCCATTTAAAATTTAAAAATTCTAATGAAAATTAGAAACCCCAAATGAAATTCAGCAAATCCCAATTTAAATTAACAACAGTCCATTTAGATTTTTCTAAATTTCAATTGGAATATCTGGATTTCTTTAAATTTTGTATGAATTTTAGTTAATCACCTTTTTTTACTATTGGCCCCACATTGGGCGCCAATAAGATGTGAATCTCTTTAGTTTAAAAAATTTGGAGGATTGTTTTTTTTATTTACAATTAAAAAAATTGTCTCAAATACATTTAATGACTTTAATTAGGCTTGTCCGAATTTTAGTTGATAAAGATTTTAATACTGGCATGTGGCGCCAATAAGACGATTTTAGACTTTTTTTAGTTCTAATGTTATTTAATTATTGTATTTGTTTTAAAGTTACACAATACAAATTAAACTTAAACTTAAGTTGCTTACATTTTTAATATTGGCCCCACGTTGGGCGCCATTGTCACTTTCTTAATTTTTTTAGTTAAAACTTTGCTTTGACAATATTTGTTTTCTGGCTTTATTATTTTTGGTCGCATTAAGAAAATGTGTCCCCAAGTTGGGCACAAATAACTAAATGTTAATCTGTTAATTTAATATAGCAAGCGAAGTCATGGAACAATTCGCAGGTTCGATTTTACTCAGAACTAACAAGGAAGGTATTTCACAGGGCATCCACCGATTCTCCTGAAACTTAAAAATTGGAATAAGGGGAGAAAAATAAGAATAACCTGTTTTTTTAGCTGCCCAATCTCAAATCTAAAAATGAGTTGCCACCTTATAAAAAATAAGGGTCAGCTTAATTTTAATAGAGATTATATCTCCACTAGCTTACCATCCCGGTACTTCGTTACCGGTTGTGTTGAATACTGGATAATAGAAGGATCAGGATTACTCTATCGATTTTCAAAAAATTCCCCTACGTGGTCTTTTTTTTATTTACTTGTATACGTTTAAGTCTTCCATAAAAAAATATTTCAATGAATAATTTAAACAATAAAATTTGAATAACTTCGCTGGTATGTTATCATGTTCGTTCCGGGGAAAAAAAATATTGACAATTTTCGAGGCCTTATGTCGGGATTTTGGATTTTGAGTGAATAAATATTTCAGTGAAAAAAGAAATTGGAATAATAAAATAAGTTTGAGTGAAAAAAAATATATAGAGGGGAAAAATATGGAGAAAAAACTAAACACGAAAAATTTGAGTAAAAAATATTATTCCATATTGCTCCCTGCTCTATTCCATTTTGTTCCCCATTCTACTCCATTTCATTTCCAATTCCATTTCCATCTTCTAAGGTCATTATTATAGGAACAAAAAAAGTACCAAAAGTACACTTTATTACCCCCTTTGAAAACGGAATTTCCAAAAAGTACCTCTTCCAGAATGTTTTTTCTTCACCGAAGTATCCTATATTCCATATTTCAATTATATAGGATCATTGTTTCAGCAAATATTAAAAGTACTTTTTATCTCCGTTAAGAAACGGAATTTCCAAAAAGTACTTTTCCACATCTTTTTTTTCACCGAAGGATTTTACATTCTAAATTTTAAGTTTCTGTGACCATTATATTTTTTTGAACCTTTTCCAATTTCAAGTTTCTATGATTATTATTTCAGAAAATAAAAAAGTACCAAAAAGTGTACTTTCGGTACTTTTAACAAAACGTACTTTTTATAGAAAGTACTTTTTACAAAAGGTACTTTTTATAAAAGGTACTTTTTATAAAAGGTACTTTTTATAAAAGGTACTTTTTATAAAAGGTACTTTTCATAAAAGGTACTTTTTATAAAAGGTATTTTTTATAAAACCCGAGTAAAAATTTTCTGGTCTAATCATATATAATTTGATACAATCTTATATGAGTTAATATGCTTCCGTATAAATTTATATAAAATTTTATCTATCACTTTGATACGGTTGATCCACTTTATATGGTTAGATATTGCTACATATATGATTAGATTCGTATTTTGGTTTTGCTCATCAAATTATATAAAAATTGATATTATAAGATCAATTTGATCTAATTAGATTTGACCAAATTCAGGATCAAATTGTATCAATTTTTATATTTTTTGATCTAAAGTAATACAATTAGATATTGTTTGATACAACCATTTTACGGATCAAATTAGATCTATTTAGTAAAATTAGCATAATATTTTTACTAGGGAAGGTACTTTTTATAAAAGGTACTTTTTATAAAAGGTACTTTTTATAAAAGGTACTTTTTATAAAAGGTACTTTTTATAAAAGGTACTTTTTATAAAAGGTACTTTTTATAAAAGGTACTTTTTATAAAAGGTACTTTTTATAAAAGGTACTTTTTATAAAAGGTACTTTTTATAAAAGGTACTTTTTATAAAAGGTACTTTTTATAAAAGGTACTTTTTATAAAAGGTACTTTTTATAAAAGGTACTTTTTATAAAAGGTACTTTTTATAAAGCGTACTTTTTATAAAAGGTACTTTTTGTAAAAGGTACTTTTTATAAAATGTACTTTTTATAAAAGGTACTTTTTATAAAAGGTACTTTTTATAAAAGGTACTTTTTATAAAAGGTACTTTTTATAAAAGATACTTTTTATAAAAGTACTTTTTATAAAAGGTACTTTTTATACAAGGTACTTTTTATAAAAGGTACTTTTTATAAAAGGTACTTTTTATAAAAGGTACTTTTTATAAAAGGTACTTTTTATAAAAGGTACTTTTTATAAAATGTACTTTTTATAAAAGGTACTTTTTATAAAAGGTACTTTTTATAAAAGGTACTTTTTATAAAAGGTACTTTTTATAAAAGGTACTTTTTATAAAAGGTACTTTTTATAAAAGGTACTTTTTATAAAAGGTACTTTTTATAAAAGGTACTTTTTATAAAAGGTACTTTTTATAAAAGGTACTTTTTATAAAAGGTACCATTATTTCTGTAAATTAAAAAAAGTACCAAAAGTACACTTTTTTCCATTTTACCCCCCTAGAGTCAACATTGGCAAAAACCCAGCCTTGGTGAATATTTTTTCCGGGAGGTGAACCTACATTGCAAATTTTAAGTTTCTATGACCATTATTTAAGAAAATTTAAAAGGTACCAAAAGTACAGTTTTTTACCCTTTTTACCCCTTAGAATCAACATTGGCAAAATCCAGCCTTAGTATATTTATATTCCGGGAGCTGAACCTGCATTCAAAATTTCAAGTGTCTAGGATCATTATTTAAGGAAATATAAAAGGTACCAAAGGTACATTTTTTTACCCTTTTTACCCCCTTAGAATCAACATTGGCAAAAATCCAGCCTTACTGGATCTATATTCCGGGAGATGAACATACAGTCCAAATTTCAAGTTTCTGTGACCATTATTTCAGGAGATATAAAAAAAGTACCAAAAGTACAGTTTTTTACCCTTTTTGTCCCCTTAGAATCAACATTGGCAAAAATCCGGCCTTACTGGATCTATATTCCAGGAGTTGAACATACAGTCCAAATTTCAAGTCTCTGTGACCATTATTTCAGGAGATATAAAAAGTACCAAAAGTACAGTTTTTTACCCTTTTTGTCCCCTTAGAATCAACATTGACAAAAATCCGCCCTTACTGGATCTATATTCCGGGAGGTGAACATACAGTCCAAATTTCAAGTCTCTATGACCATTATTTCAGGAGATATAAAAAGTACCAAAAGTACAGTTTTTTACCCTTTTTACCCCCTTAGAATCAACATTGGCAAAAATCCAGCCTTAGTGGATCTATATTCCGGGAGGTGGACCTATAGTCCAAATTTCAAGTCTCTAGCTTCAGCGGTTTGGGCTGGGCGATGATGAATGAGTATGTCAGTCAGTCAGTCAGTCAGTCAGTCAGTCAGTCAGTCAGTCAGTCAGTCAGTCAGTCAGTCAGTCAGTCAGTCAGTCAGTCAGTCAGTCAGTCAGTCACATTACTCTTTTATATATATAGATATAAACTACCCCAACGTTTATACATTTTTAACTAAGCCGAATTTGGACACAACAGATACACCATTGAATAGGCCTTTAAAAAACCTTTCGACCTGTATAAAATGTTCATGTAGTTTCTTTTGAAGCAATTTGTTTTAAAATTTGTTATATTTAAATCAAATAATTTTCTAAATTTTATTGTCTGAATTTGAGTTTTTTATTGGGCCCATGTTGGGCGCTAATAAGAGGAAGTGAATTTATTTATATTAAAAAAAGATATTCTAACCGTATTTTTTTTTTAAATTTCTGTGTTTCAAATAAGATTGTTTAAATTTAAGTGAATTCCTTTTTTACAACTGGCCCTACGTAGGGCGCCAATAATTTCAACAATATATTTTAAGCGTATTTAGACTGTTTTGAAACACTAGAATTAGTGATAAGCCCATCATAAAGATATATCCATAGCTTCTACAAACCTGAACTGATTTTCGGAAATTCTATGCTAACCTGACCGGAAAATTATAAAGTAAATAAGCCAAGCTTCAGAAGCCTCAAAAATTAGCATGTTTTCAGTAGAAAAACTAATGGAATTCAAAAGGAATTTCCTTTAAAATAAAAAGAATTGTTTTTTTTGGCGCCTAACATGGGGCCAATATTAAAACAGTAATTTACTGAAATTGAGTAAGACTAATTAAAATCCAGAAATGAATTTTAGAGTTGAAAAATACATAATTATAGTGATGATTAAACGAGGTAGGTTACTGAAACGAATAACGGCACGGTATTTAGTTTGTATAAATTTCCGTCTTCCAGTCTTCTCATCGTTTTCTAAAAATTAAAAATAAAATAAATTTTATAAACATAACTACAGTACAGTGTAGCGATTATTTTTGATACAACCCAGTCAAATAATCTTGTTAATTATTAATTTTCTTCTTTTCAAATTAACTCAAACAAAATTAGCAAACATTTTGCTTAACTAAGTAGCAAAGTTTTTAAACTATTCTAAAAAGAATCTAAGTAATGTCCTAGATAAAATTAAAAAAAAACTTAAGTAATTTTGTCACTTTTAATAAATTCATTTATAACTTTGTCTTAAGAATTCTCTATAAAAAAAATTAACATTTATTATAAAATTTCTAACATTTTACTGCCAACAATCATTATTTATAAGACCCGCCACCTATTGTTGTACGTTGCCACACCATCAATTTTATCATTTAGCTAATTACAATGCAATTAATGCTATCAACAACACAAAAACGACAAACAAAAAATGAACAACAAAACTCCAACAACATTTTAAATCTAGCAAAATGCAAATGTTGTTTACAAACTCGTACTATTTACTATTTTTGCAGTTGGAAGGTACAATCATCATTTGCTTGAAATGATAGTTGCACTTACTGCGTATTCATGAAGTGTTTACACGTATGTCAGTTAGTTTACGTTTTTCTGTTACATTTGCATTCATGTTTTTATTCCTGTCCAGATAACAGAGAAAAAGGTAGTTGGTGTAATGTTTAGATGGTAAACAAAAATAACCCAGTGACATTATTTTGGGAAATAAATTTTTGAAATTTGGAAGAAAATCTAGGGTTTTAAGTATTATAAGTTTTTGGCGCCCAACGTGGGGCAAAAGTTAAAAAAAGTGTTTAACTTATTTAGTAAAAATACTCTAATTGTATTAATGGCGCCCAACGTAGGGTAATAGTTCAATATTGATAAACTAAAAATTTAGACCAAGACAATTGATATCCAAAAAATTTATATGATTTGAAATCGAACAAAGTGAAAGTTGTCTTCTCCCGAGTGCTATTAATAAAATTAGTAAATATTAATAGAGCAGGGAATTTTTTTTTCCAAATAATTATCAAGTTTTTTGGCGCCCAACGTAGGACTAGTGCAAAAAAAAGTGATACATTTTTTTACGAAATATTTTTATATTTGGAAGAAAATCTAGGGTTTTAACAGTTATCATATTTTTTTGGCGCCCATCGTGGGGCCAATGCAAAAAAGTGTTTACCTTATTTACTAAAAATATTCTCACTGTCTCAATGGCACCCACCCTAGGGCAATAGTTCAATATTGATAAACTAAAAATTTTGATCAACCCAATTGATATCCAAAAATGTATATGATTTGAAATCAAACAAAGTGAAAGTTGTCTTCTCCCGAGTGCTATTAATAAAATTAGTAAACATTAATAAATCAGGGAAATTTTTTTTGGAAATAATTATCAAATTTGGAAGAAAATCTAGGGTTTTAGAGTTATTATCACTTTTTTGGCGCCCAATGTAGGACTAGTGCAAAAAAAAGTGATACATTTTTTTACGAAATATTTTTATATTTGGAAGAAAATCTAGGGTTTTAACAGTTATCATAATTTTTTGGCGCCCATCGTAGGGCCAATGCAAAAAAGTGTTTACCTTATTTACTAAAAATATGTTTATAAAACAATATATAAATATGACCATAACAGACTTCCTCACAAACTATCAAAATTGGTTTTGGCAAAAAATATTTTTTGGACAGAAAAAATGAATCAGTTGGGTAACGAATATGATATTAAGTTCGAAAATATGGATGAATCCGAATGGCTCTATAGAGGTGCAAAATTATTGCGAAATCTAAAAACAAAGAGCATAGAAGACGCAAAAGCCAATGCAATTAATAGCAGCACGCGCTTTTATAAGAATCTTGATTACAGTCAAGGTCAAAGTTATATACAGAACACTCTTTGCCAGCATAAGCTAACTATAATATTCAAGGCCCGCTGTGATATCTTGGGATTAAAGTCCAATATTTTTGGAGCTCAATCAAAAACATGTACACTGTGCAACACTCGTGAAGACGAAACTTTAAAACATTTTATGGCAAAATGCCCAGTATTAAGGGAATTCAGCATCAGATATTTTGGGAAATCTTTTTTAAATCAAGATGAGTTAATCGATATTTTAAATGGAAGACTAAGTGATACGTGGAATAAACTTTATAATTATATTTGTGAGGCAATGAAATATAGAAATCTATTAATGTTAGAATATGATTAATTTATTAAAAAAAAAAAAGGAAACTGTAATTTTGCTAAACATAACTAGGTAAATGACAGACGACATTTATGTCATGTCATAAATTTACTTTATCTTTATAAAATTGTAAACTTTGTATTTGCACTTTTTAAATAAAGAATTATTATTATTATTATATTACTAAAAATATTCTCACTGTCTCAATGGCACCCACTTAGGGCAATAGTTCAATATTGATAAACTAAAAATTTTGATCAACCCAATTGATATCCAAAAATTGATATGATTTGAAAACAAACAAAGTGAATGTTGTCTCCTCCCGAGTGCTATTAATAAAATAAGTAAACATTAATAGAGCAGGGATTTTTTTTTCCAAATAATTATCAAGTTTGGAAGAAAATCTAGAGTTTAAAAGTTATCATCAGTTTTTTGGCGCCCAAAGTGGGGCTAGTGCAAAAAAAGTGATTAATTTTCTTACGAAAAATTTTTATATTTGGAAGAAAATCTAGGGTTTTAAGAGTTATTATAATTTTTTGGCGCCCAACGTGGGGCCAATACAAAAAAGTGTTTACCTTATTTACTTAAAATATTCTCACGGTTTTAATGGCGCCCACCGTAGGGCTATAGTTCAACATTGATAAACTAAAAATTTAGACCAACCCAATTGATAGAAAAAATTGATTTGATTTCATAATAAAGTGAAAGTTGTCTCCTCCCGGGTGCTATTAGTGAAATTAGTTAACATTTATAAAGCAGGGAATTTTTTTTTGGAAATAATTATCAAATTTGGAAGAAAATCTAGGGTTTTAGAGTTATCATCACTTTTTTGGCGCCTTACGTGGGGCTAGTGCAAAAAAAGTGAATACATTTTTTATGAAATATTTTTATATTTGGAAGAAAATCTAGGGTCTTAAGAGTTATCATAAGTTTTTGGCGCCCAACGTGGGGCCATCACAAAAATATTCTTACTTTCTTAATGGCACCCACTCTTGGGCAGTAGTTCAATATTGATAAACTAAAAATTTAGATCAACCCAATTGATATCCAAAACTTGACATGATTTGAAATCGAACAAAGTGAAAGTTGTCTTCTCCCGAGTGCTATTAATAAAATTAGTAAACATTAATAAAGCAGGGACATTTTATTTGGTAATAATTATCAAATTTGGAAAAAAACCTTGGGTTTTAGAATTATCATAATTTTTTGGCGTCCAAAGTGGGAAAATGTTAAAAAAGTAATTAAATTTTTTACTAAAAAGATTCATATCATCCTAATAGCGCCCAACATAGGGCAAATAGTAAAACAGTAATAACCTTAAAGTTAGGCAAGCCAAAGTGACATCATAAAATCGATTCAAAAACAAAGGAAAAGTTATCTCCCCCGAGTACTATTAGTTTTTCTTTCGAAATTATAACCACTGCTGGGTTAAGTTTTAAGTGGATGATGACGCTTTGCATCAGCAATAGACTTTGAGGTCTGTTGTGATTGCTGGGTTATTTAGTAAAGCTCGTCTATTTAAAAATGCAAATAGCAATTTTACTATTTAGAACAGGTAACAATTTTAACGTTTTTATTGTTTAGTATACTTTTTGTTGGTTTGACTGTTTTTATTGTTGTTCAAAAGATTTTTTTTTTGTATGCATAATGAGTTTAAATGGCATTTGAATTTTAAACTTATAATAATAATGCAGAAAGGAAAAAGATAAGACAACTAATTTAATAGGAGAACAAACTTAGGCAAAAAGACATAATTAAATGCAAAGGATTATTGAAATAGAATAAATTATGGAAAAAGGTACTTACAAATTAAATGGATTTATACTCTTTGGCGCCCAATGTAGAGAAACCGTCAAAAATTAGCAAAAAGTTAATTAAATACAAAGGATTATCCAAGTAGAATAAATTATGGAAAAATGTAATTAAAAATGAAAAAGATTTGAATGATCTTTCTGGCGCCCAATGTAGGGCATATGTCAAAAATTTACACAAGATCAATTTGTTGTCTTAAATAGGAACATTCTGAAATTTAATGAATTTAAGAAACAAATACAAGTTCAACAACTTTTCAACTAAAAAGATTCACATCGTCTTATTGGCGCCCAACATGGGGCCAGTTTTAAAACTGCTTAAGTCAAATTCATACAAGCCCAATTTAAATTCAGAAATTGTTTTATAATAATTTTTATTAGAAATAACAAAAATTAAAACAAATACCATCCGAATAACTCTTAAACTAAAAAGTTTTTTTATTTCATAGTAAAAAAATCGATATTTTAGTATTTTTTCATGGTGCTAAAGATTTCCCTTATGTTTATTAAACTTCAACCAAAAAGAAAAACTTTATTTATAGCTTTCAATTTATTACTTTGTTTTTGTGTTTTTTCTTTTTGTTATTAATTACCGTAGAAAATTAAAACTAAAACACTTGACCACACTTTTAACAAATAACAAGCCTGCTTATACAAATTTATTTTGTTATTTTTTTTTTTACACTACAAACCACTTATTAAACTTTTCCCTTTTACGAAAAGAAATAAAAAATAGTTTATTTATTATTATATGATTGATTTATTTCAAACAATTTGTTAGAAAAGTGTATATACACTTTAAGAAAAATAACAGTTAAATTACTGCAAGACTTTTTTCTAAATAAACAAAATCAACAAATTTCAATCATATTGTACATTTTGTTTCCATAAATTGGGTAAATTCAAAGAAATTTCTATTAGAATAACACTCCAAATTAAAATTAAAATTTGAGCATTTTGAGGTAGGAATACTGATGTATTCAAAAAGCATAATTTTCACGAAAAACTAGTGTTAAAAGCCTGATATAAGTCTCCTTTAGTTTTCTGTTCATTTAAAGGAAAATGAGTAATGCTACATATTTAATGTGTGAAATTATATATCTCATGAGTAGAATTACACAAATTTTTTATGTATATTTTAATGTCGCATAATGGTAGTACATTTTATTAAAGTGTCAGTGAGGATAGGCAAAAAATAAGCCACTTATTTTCTTTAAGTGTGCGGAAATTAGTTAAACACAAGTAAGAAAATTACAGTCGGTCAAGACCGACCATATAATACCCAACACGAGTGTTTTCTAGAAAATGGGTCCCAAATCCAAACATTGGCCGATAAGATCTATCTTTCGTTAGAACTTTATTAAATGTAAACAAGTAGAAAAGTCAAATTCGACTTGGCCGAATCTACACAGGAAAATTTTTTGGAACACATTCCTGGTTCAATAGATTCTTGAATATAAATATTCTTCGGTAATCAGAACAAAATTTTCTATATAAAATTATTTTTCAAAAAAACTACTTGCTCTACAAAACAATTGCTTTCGGGATAATTTAAAACAAAAATCATTGATTCTGGAATATTAAGTAGAATCGGTTGCAGGGTAAATGATGGGTATGAATACCCTCCACAATACCCATTGTAAGTAATAGTAAATTTTCTAACGTGAAAAAAAAAAATTTTTTGATTAGAATTATTTTATTATGTGTAAAAAAACTTTTTTTAGTAATTTAAAAAAAAAAAAACAAATAATTTACAAAATTTTTTCTTGTGTGTAAAATTTTTTTTGAGTGTAAAATTTTTTTCGAGTGTATATTTTTTTTGTAAAAATATTTTTGAGTGACAAAATATGTTGTAAAATATTTTTGTGCCTTACCAATGTTTTTAAAACATGTTTAACGGGTTTTCAACATATGAATTTAAGGTGAAACTAATCTGAAATTCACAGTTTTGTTAATAACTTTTGAACCACTGCACTATAGGAAATTTAACCCATTTTTTGGCCAAAAGTCAAAATTAAAATTTTTGCAAAGCTTAATTTTTTTTGCTTTAATATAAATAAAATACAACAAAGTAAACATCTCTTTTAAAATTTTTTGACAGAATTTATTTACTGTGACTTTATCAGCTGTTTTTCTTGCAATTTCTAAATTAGTTATCAAATAACGATTGAGTGCAGTAAATTTTGTGATAGTTTCTAATAAAAGTTTTCATAATAAAAATTAATAATTTTTAAAAACTAAAAAATGGAAAATATTGTCGAAGGTGAGTACACTCAAAAAAAAAATATTGTAAAACTAGCAAAAAAAATGGTTAAAATTAGCAAAAAAAACTGTAGTTTTGGACGTTGCAAAAATTTTGGTAATATTAGCAAAAATCCACCTTGTAAAATTATCAAAAAATATGATAATATTACCAAAAAAAATGGTAAAATTGAAATAGATAAAAAAAATTTGTAATTTGGTAAAAAAACTGTTTTATTTAGTAATTTTTTTTTCTCTGATTAGTAGTTGATTTAAAATTTGGTGAATATACTAAAAAAAAATTTGCCTGTTTTTGAGCACCACGTTCTTTAAATGTAGTAATTGCAGCATCAAGTATTACTTCAGTTGTTGGATGGTTTCTTCGGCTTGATGGTGGCAGCATCTTCTTTTGCCTTCTTCTCAGCAGCTGGAGTTGCAGTAACTGGACTTCCAACAACATCAAAATCCAAAATGATTTTTTTTTTCACTTAAACACTTTAAACAAAAAATTTAAAGAACAACACTTCACTTTTTTTATTTTTTTACGTCATTTTTTTAGCTTAAATAGAACAAATGAGAATTGCGTAGTAGTCTACACAAGAAATTTCTTACATTTTCAGGTAAAATTTGTAAAAAATTAACAATTTTTTTTGAATTTTTAATTTTTTTCACATGTATTTAAAAAAAAATAAAAAAAAAACTTTTGGATATTGAAGATTAGATATCTAAATATGTGTTAAAATTAAAAAAAAATGTTTTTCAAAATTATCAACTTTTTATTAACAATTTAGGTGGCAAATTTTAAAAAATGTTCATATAAAATTAGCAAAAAATATGGTAAAATTAGCAAAAAAATATGGTAAAAAATACTAAAAATTGTGTAGCCTATTTTTGTGCGCACATTAAGTTGATGGATGGCTACTTTGCTATGGTGTTGGCAGCATCATCAATCTGCAATGATTTTTTTTCACACTAGAACACTTTAAACAATTTTTTTTTCTTAAAAATAAGAAAAAAAAAATAAAAAGTATTACCATTTCTTTAAGGAAAATACTAATATTTTTGCTAAAATTATAGTAAAATAAAAAAAAAAACTAGCAAGAAAATATAGTAAAAGTACCAAAAAATTGTTGTATTTTACCAATAGTAAATTGCCGAAAAAAAACTGTAAAAGTTAAATTTTTACAATTTTTTTTGCTAAAGTTTGGTTGAAGTAAATTACAACACCTTTTACTAATATTTTGACTAAGTTATTTTTTTGAGTGTACTTTAATGATAAATAGTGAAATGTTGGTGAACTTATCTAGTAGATCGATTAAATTGGAAAAATTGAAGTGACCTTAACTTGAACTTATGGAATTATAAATTGAAATTTTATTTAGACTTACAAAAAAATTATAGCATATGTTAGCTACAAAACCATATAAGTTCTTTAGATCAATCAATTACCTTCCGAATTTAAGTAATTTCAGAGTCGGATATGTGCAAACTTTATTTAAAAACGCATTTTTCCAGGTGACTACTGCGTGCCAAATTCAGAGTTATTCAATATATCACTTAGAAAATTATGTAAGTTACTACTTGTTAGTTGTTTGTATATTTTACAGTAGTTAGTTGTTTTCAACTACAAAGTCAGTTATTTTTGTATGAAGAATATCAAACAACTATTTCTGTTAGTTATTTTAAGTCGTTTTTTTGACTAACTAACAAAAAAGTACTGTAATGTAGTAACAGTTAATTAAAGTAGTTAATTTTATTTTCTTTATTTCTGAAAATTTTTCAAAGTTTTTTCAAAAAAAAAAAAAAAAATTCTCGTTTTTTATTTTACACAACAGTTTTTTTAAAAAAAAAAAACCTGGAAAAAAATTTGGTCTTAAATTTTTTTTTCTGAAAAATTTTTTAAAAAAAAAAATATATATTGTTTATTTTATTTTTACTACATATTAGTTGTATTGACTACAAATATTAGTAATTTTTACTACATAAGTCAGTTGTTGTTTGTCAGTTAAAATAACTAACATTGTTAGTTAATTTAACTAAAAAAGTAGTTGACCCCAAAACAACTTACAAAGTAGTTATTTTAACTGACATTTTCAGTTGATTTTACTAACATAATTTTTTGAGCGATGGCGACAGAAACACAACGAATATTACGAAAGAGCCGCTTTTTGTGCACATTTCTTTTCATATATTGATGAAAGTGATCTTTTCGAAAACTTTAAAAAATATATAAAGGGGCAATCAAGAATATTTTGTTTAAATATAAATATGAAAAGGCTTAAAAAAGTTTTTGAAAAACAGCATGCTGTTTGGCTTAAGGGCAATACTTGGATAAGAAAATGTAAAACGCAGCCTGTCTCCACTAAATCGAAAACTGGGCGACCGCAATTAACTTTTTTGTCAAAATTTGCGAGAACAATAAGACGAGTTACAGCAGAAATCTCTAAAGGTCTGAATAGGGAAGTTGAGCCCCTAGCTCTTGCTTCATCTGCAGCTGCTCGTAGTGGCATTTTGAAATGTAGTTAAAGACTTGGAACTCAAAAATTATTTTTTTTTAATAAAATCCTTATTAAAAAGTAGCTTTGTTTGACACTTCTTAAAATTGTTAAAATAAATTTCTACTGTTATCTTCGAAACACTAAAAAAAAAAATAGTAAAAAACAGTTTAGAAAACCAAATTATCTATAAAAGATCTAAAAAATCTTGGATGCGAAAACTTAAAACTCCGGAATCCCTGTTTTGAACTAATTGTTAGTTAATTTTTTAGTAAATTTACAAAAAAATTTTTTTTGAGTGTATGAAAACTTTATGAGTCACCCCCTCTCTCTAAAGGGTCTTCCAAAAGTCAAATCCAAAAAATCATTCAAATCGGTCCAGCCGTTTGGCTGTAAATAATTTTGGCCAAAAAAGGGGTCAAATTTCCTATAGTGCACTGGACCGATTTGGATAAAATTCAAAACGAACCAGCCCAGAGGAACAACAAATATATATGCCAAGCTTCAGCATCCTCAGAATTGCCTTTCGAAACTTATCGTAAATTCGTAAAAACCCCTTGCTGAAATTCATACTTTTACTTATAACTTTAGAAAAACGGGACCGATTTCGCTGAATTGCAATTCCAAATGTCCAACATACATGCCAAACTTCAGCAGCCTCAGACACATGGCCGGACGGGCAGACATCGATAAAATTGGTCAAGCGTCATGAATATATATATGGGCAATTCCATCATGTCGAACGTGACCGTTTAAGTTGAAAAAAAGTCATAATAAAAATAATTTTTTTCTTGACAATAGGGTAAACTTTTACACACAAAAAATTTTTTTTTCCATGAACGATTTTCATAGTATTTATGAACGAATTCATACAATTTATTACATTGTCATAACATTTATAAACTTTTTCATAGTATGTATGAATAAATCATAATATGTGAAATTTAAGAATTTTTAACATTTTTCATAAATACTATGAAAAACTTTATAAATATTATGAAAAAGTAATAAATTGTATGAATTTGTTCATAAATACTATGAAAATCGTTCATGAAAAAAAAAATTTTGTGTGTAGCTCTTAACTAGCTCTATAATTGGTGCTCAGAACGATTTTGAAAATTGTTTAAACCTTTCGAGATAATCGCAAAAAACACTACCATTCGCACGGGACAAAAAACATAAGTGCTTTTCGCGACTATTAATTAAAACTCTGATTTCAGCGAAACCTGAGGCAATATCACAATGCGACTTATTTTAAAATGTTGGCTAATAATGTCTCTTAAAAGTTGTAAAATTTTACCTCAAAATTATTTCTACTTTTTTTAATTTAACTTAAATCACTGTCGCACGGGACCTTTTTTCCATCATCATATTTATGATTTTTTAGTTGTTCTTTTTTAACAAATTATAAATAAATAAGCTCAGAAACATATTTTTATTCATTCCGTCTTTTCTCTTCAATCATTTCATTACGTCCTTCAGCCATCACTTTCCACGTTTGTCTAGCATTCCGCATTATCTCCTTGTATTTTAATTTATTGTCTTGTAACTTCATTTCATCTTCCTTCAACTTTTCTCTCCTCCGTTTCCATCTTTGTTTATTATTTTCGCCGTTTATACTCATCTATATTTAAGTAATTTAAAAGAATGTATTAAAAGAAGTAAATCATTTATTTAAGAAAAAAATATGTTTGCAAAATTTTAAAATCCACACTTACAATGTCGCACGTGACCAACTTTATATAAAAACCAAGATCACAGATTTTATTATTTTTTAAAAAGTTTTTTTTATTTTAATTGTAATAAAAATCTGTGTTTGTCCTTAATATTTGATGAACTTTCGTCATATCCCCTTGACTCACAAATTACAAATGTTTTTTTTTAATGTCGCACGGGACATCGAAATATGCTATAAAGCATAGTAAAAACTTACCGATATTTTTAATTGCATTTTTTTAAGCTCTTTGTATCTCCAGAAAGATTTTTCAAAAGCAATAGTCAATATTTAATGCTTCTCTTTAAGAACTTTTATCAAAACAAAAAAATTGGCTTGCTCGACTTTATATTCGAATATCTCCAAGTGGGTTATGAATAAATGTAAAATTTGTTTACGTTAATTAAATTTGATTGTTTTCCTATGAAAATATGTTAAATAAAATTGGTTTCAAGAACTTTTGGTTTTTTGGTCTTGGTAGACCTTTCGGAGGAAGTGCCCATATACTTTATGGGGTCCTTGAATTTCTCTTGGAATTATCTGAATTTTTGTTACTCACTTTTTTAATACTGGCCCCACGTTGGGCCAATCGTATTTGTTTTAAAATTTTTAGTTAACAATTGACATTAAAATGTAAAACAAATAAATATCTGGATTTCAATTGGGTTTGTTTAAATTTTAGTTTATCACTTTTTTAAAACTGGCCCCACGTTGGGAGCCAATAAGAATATGAGAATATTTTTTATCTTAAAACAATTAAATTTTAATACAATTGTTTTAAAAATTTTAAATCAGAAATTTTATTGAAATAACATTTAAACAAAAAAGATTCGCATCGCCTTTTTGGCGCCCAACAATGGGCCAATTTTAAAAAAGTGATTATAATCATTTTTTTTTAGTATTACCTAAAATTTTTAAATTTTTTATAACATTATTTAACTTTAAACAACTTCAGTTAATTCAAAAACTGTTATTTTTAATTATTCACATTTAAAATACAAATTCCTAATGTACATACACATTTTAAAACAATCCCAACTTGTACACTACAATAGGCCATGGTAACAATTGCCTAAAAAATCTCTATTATTCTCTCTTATACACATGTTTAGACCATAAAACCAGATCAAAAGGTAAGTAGGCCATCATGTGTAGCAGTAACAATGTTACGATAACAAACAAAAGCTCCTAGTATGGCTAGAAAATTTGTTAGGAACCAAAAACAAAAGTCAACAAAATAAGCATTAAATGTGAAAACAAACACACACTGGTATACAAAGTACACAAAAACATACCTACTCTGGGTATATGGATATATAGAGAACAATTGCTTACACACACACATTGAACCTACACCCACACATGGACATGGCAACACTTGTGTACTTACACTAACTACAATTATATGTGAATGACATAAATACTTACTTTGGAATACACTGTGCAGGAAAAATTTTTAGATTCGGAGATATTTTTTAAATAAACACATTTTTCAGATTCTGAAATATTTTGTTAAACAAAAATCTTTAGAATAATACTACGATTAAGATATTTTCAGAGACCAAATATAACAGTTATATGTGTCTTTTTGTTTTAAAAAAATCATGAAACGAATGTTGTCTAAACTTAGTATTTTATATATGAAAAGACTTCTAAAGATGTCCCGTGTTAAAATTTCCAATAACATTTATTTTTTTGATTCTTTCAATAACAGTAAAAAATAACAGTTATTAAAAACTTTTTGTTCAAACAATCTAAAATAATTTTTATTTTATATTTATTTGAGTAAATAACTGTTATAACAGTTATTTTTAAAAAAATCAATCAAAGTTTATATCTTTAAATCAATGATTGAAGCATTTGATATCAATAGGATTCTTCTGCATGCGTTTATTGTTGTTTTATTTTAATAACTCGAGTTTTTTAAGGATCAAAGAGTTTTTAATAACAGTTATAAAAAATAAAAGTTTTTTATTTCTGTTATTTTGAACAGATATTTATATAAATCATTTTAAACTGTTATTTTTTATTTTTATTTGAAAAAATATTTTTGAACAGTTAAATTTGATTTTTTTCAATAAATCTCATAACTGTTATGGTCTCTGGATATTTTCTTTATATTTTTAGATTCTGAAACATTTTTCCTGCGGAAACTTTTCAGATTCTGAAAGATTTTTTTTTCCACAATTTTTCTTTAGAAAAATGTTTTAAATTTGAGACATTTTTCTAATATTTTGAAGCAGTCTTAGGTTCTGAGACAAAATTTCTACAGAAAAAAATTCAGACCTAAGAACATTTGTATTCTTCCTGATTTCTTTCCAAATTCTTTCTAAGCACATTAAAAAACATCCACTTAATAACAAGTATGGACATTAAAATCAGCCTTGGTGTATCTTAGGATACCCTACACAATATGCAGAAATGATTTTTAATAATATTTAGGAGATCGAAATGGTACCAAATCACACTTAGAATGGGAACGATCAAAAATTAGTTTTACCTGAATTTTTTGCTGGATTATCCCATTATGAAGTTTTTATGGCCATTTGAAGTTCAAAAAAAACTACCAAAGTATACTTTGCAGTTATGCCGGAGATGGGAGTTAGAGAATTTAAGATTTTTGAAGTGTCCCAACATTTTGACCCACTATCTAAAGAGTTACAAATGCTTTGGAAATTTTATATAAACTCTCTTTTACATAGTGAAGGGTATTTAAAACTGAAAATTTTTCCATTCAAGACAAAAATTGACCACGACTCATGAAAACATTGTTTTTTTTTGTGGTTTAGGTATGATAGAAACCAAAAAAGCAATTGTTAAAAGCTTACTTAGTTTTTATGTTTTTACTACTATACACACAATTTTTTAGCAGGAAATTATAATACCACAATTATACTGTTTTTAAAGATAGGAAGTTACATTTTGACTATATAAAAATGGGGGAAGGTGCTCTAAAGAGAGACTACATGAAGATAAAAATAATTGAAGAATATAAATAAATGTACTTTTTTTACCATGACGTATGAAAATGTACATATGGTACATTTTTTTCGCAAAATGGTACTTTTTTCGTAATGTTTTATTTTGCTATAGACTCGTATATTCCAATTATCCAGGTATTATAATCCTTATTTCAGGGTGTCGGAAAATTACCAAAGTACAATTTGTTATCCATTTTTGTCTTTTAGCAATCGAAATTTCCAATTTGTCAAAAGTAAAAAAGTACTTTTTCGGTGTTAATCCTCCATTCAAAATTTTAAGTCTGTTTAACCATTTCCTTAGGAAATAGTAACCAAATAGTACTAAATTTAAATCTGAATTTTCAAAAGGTAGTTTTTTCATAACGATTTGTTTTATTTTAGCGGAAGGTTCTGTTTTCCAAATATCTAGTTTCTATAACAATTACTTAAGGAGTAAGAAAAAGTACCATAGTACACAAATTTCCATCTTTTTGCTTTGTTTTTAGGACCCGAATTTTAAAAAAGTACTTTTTGAAATTTTTTTTTTTGGATTTTCCTGCATTCTAAATTTCTCGGTCCATTATATCTAGCAATATTAAAAGTAGCAAATTATTTTTTCAACAAGTTTTTTCTTAGAATCCGAATTTCCAAAAAGTTTTTTTTACCTATTTTTGCACTTTTGGAATCGGAATTTCGCTGGATTAGCCTTCATTTAAAATTTCAAGTTTGTTTAACCTTTTTTTTAGAAAATAGTAACCAAATAGTACCAAATTTAAATCTGAATTTCCAAAAGGTACTTTTTTCATAACTTTTTGTTTTTTTTTTTAGAAAAGGTCCTACTTTTCAAATATCTAGTTTCTATAACAGTAACTTCAAGAGAAAAAGTACCATAGTTCACAAATTCCTATCTATTTTCTTTGGCTAAGGACCGGAATTTTAAAAAAGTACTTTTTGAATTTTTTTTGTTGGATTTTCCTGCATTCCAAATTTCTCTTAGAATCGGAATTTCCAAAAAGTTTTTTTTACCTATTTTTGCTCTTTTGGAATCGGAATTTTTAAAAAGTACTTTTGTCAAAAGTAAAAAAGTACTTTTTCGCTGGAAATCCTTCATTCAAAATTTCAAGTTTGTTTAACCATTTCTTTAGAAAATAGTAACCAAATAGTACCAAATTTAAATCTGAATTTCCTAAAGATACTTTTTTCATAACGTTTGTTTTTTTTAGTAAGAGGTCCTACTTTTCAAATATCTAGTTTCTATAAAAATTTTTTCAGAAGAAAGAAAAAGTACCATAATACACAAATTCCCATCTTTTTGCTTTGGTTTAGGACCGGAATTTTAAAAAAGTACTTTTTGAAAATTTTTTTGTTGGATTTTCCTGCATTCTAAATTTGCAGTTTCTTGGGCCATTATATCTAGAAATGTTAAAAGTACCGAACTATTGTTTCAACAAATTTTTTTCTTAGAATCGGAATTTCCAAAAAGATTTTTTTTAACCTATTTTTGCTCTTTTGGTATCGGAATTTCCAAAAAGTACTTTTATCAAAAGTAAAAAAGTAATTTTTCGCTGGATAATCCTTCATACAAAATATCAAGTTTGTTTAACCAATTCTTTAGGAAATAGTAACCAAATAGTACCAAATTTAAACCTGAATTTCTAAAGGGTACTTTTTCATAATGTTTTATTTTAGCGGAAGGTCCTGCTTTCCAAATATCTAGTTTCTATAACAATTACTTCAAGAGAAAGAAAAAGTACCAAAGTACACAAATTTCCATCTGTTTGCCTTGTTTTTAGGATCGAAATTTTAAAAAAGTACTTTTTGAGTTTTTTTTGTTGAATTATCCTGCATTCCAAATTTCCAGTTTCTTGGGCCATTATATCTAGAAATGTTAAAAGTACCGTATTATTTTTTAAGCAAATTTTTCTTTTAGAATCGGAATTTCCAAAAAGTGTTTACCTACTTTTCCTCTTTATGAATCGCAATTTCCAAAAAGTACTTTTCAAAAGTAAAAAAAAGTAATTTTTCGCTGGATAATCCTTCATACAAAATTTCAAGTTTAAAAAATAGTAACCAATTCTTTAAAAAATAGTAACCAAATAGTACCAAATTTAAATCTGAATTTTCAAAAGGGACTTTTTTGCTAGCGTATTTTTCAGTGAAATGTTCTGCTTTGCAAATATATTGAATCTAAAAGTATCTTACAATTAGTACACAAATTTCCACAAAGGAATTTCCAAATTATCCTGTATATAATATATAATAATTTTTGATCCAATGATCAGTTTTTATTTATTTTTCCAATTTTTATTTACAACTCATTTTAAAAAATTTTAACCTAACCGAGAACTGGTAACAATGACCGTCGTCTCGTTGTAGCGAAATCGACCAAGGGTTTTGGTGGGAATCGAACCCACGACCCCCTGTTTCATAGGCTAGCACACTACCAACTAGCCTACAGGGGCCCCCAAATTATCCTGTATTCCAAATTTCCGTTTTTTGGGCCATTATTCGATTAGAGTATTATTCTAGCTTGAGGCTCAAAAATATTTCAATTTAAGACTTTCTCATAATAGATTTTTTAATTTATTGCTTTAAATGTACATTTTGGTACTAAAAAAATAAAAAAACCACATGTCTGAAGATATTAATAGTACCGAAGCACACTTTTTTATACCTTTAATGTATGTATTTTCCAACAAATTTTTCATTTAGAATCGGAATTTTCACCAAGTACTTTTTTAGGTACTTTTTGGAGGATCCCGAATTTCTAATTTTAAGTTTCTATTATCATTGGAAAAATTAAAAGTATTTAAGAACTTAAAGTATCAAAGTTATAAAAGTACCAAAATAATTAAAGTACAAAGGTACTAGAATTAAAAAAAAAAGTATTAAAGTATAAAAGTACTAAAAATACCAAAGTTCTAACCCAGCAAAAATAAATCGAGATTTTGGCAACGCAGCTTCATGTTATAGCATACCGTAGCGCATCCAAAGATCGCTATTGCGGTCAGTGTTGCCATATATCAAGATTTATCTTTTTTTGCAAGTTTTTTGAGGTGCTAAAAAGATTTTTTTTCTGAAAAAAAGATTTTTGGAAAGGTAAAAACAAAAATTTAATTTCTAAATAAGCTCAAATTACCTCAGAAATATATATTTTTTATAAATTTAGTATTATTTTTTCATTCTACGCTATACTTTAACTTGTTTTTTATGTTAAAATTGAATTTAAAATACAATTTGGGATTTTTTTAAGTGATTTTAATACTTTTTTCAAAAAAAAGTTTTTTTTTACAAAAAAAAGATTTTTTTTTCAGAAAAAATAAGATTTTTCCAAAAAATATATGGTAACACTGATTGCGGTAAAAGTAAGGGAAACATTGCTAAACTTAGCGCTGAAAAACATATCATACATATCCAGCGCTATCAGCTGGCGTTCTAAACTATGACATCGCCTTAGGGAATCAGGCATAAATTCAGTTGGTTTGGTTGTTTCAGGATTCCTTTCCAAAAGCTGCTGCCGTTTCAGCAAAATTTCTGCTGGTAAAGTACCAAGGTACTAAAAGTATATAAAAGTACCAAAAACAAAAAGTACCAATGTATTATAAGAACAAAAGTACTAAAAATAACAAATTATTAAAAGTAACAAAGTACTAAATGCACCAAGGTACCAAAGTACTAAAAGTAAATTATCTATATACCTTAAGTTTACTTAAAAAAACTCAATGTACCATGGTGCTAAAAGTACAAAAGTACTAAAAGTACCAATGTACTGAAAGTACTAAAAGTACCAAAGTATAAAAGTACCAAATCCATAAAAGTAACAAATTACGTAAAATACCGAAGGACTAAAAGAACCAAAGTACTAAAAGTACCAAAGCACTAAAAGTGACAAAGTACCAAAGCACTTAAAGTATTAACAGTGACACAGTACCAAAGTGCAAAAAGTACCAAAGTATTAAAGTACTAAATTACTAAAAGTATTTAAGCAATGAAAGTAATAAAGTACTAAAAGAACCGAAGGACTGAAAAAACCAAAGTACTGAAAGTACAAAGTACTAAAAGTGTCAAAGTACTTAAAGTAACAAAGTACCTAAAGTAACAAAAAACTAAAAGTAACAAAGTACTAAAAGTAACAAAGTACTAAAAGTAACAAAGAAATAAAAGTAGCAAAGTACTAAGAGTACTTAAGTTTTAAAAGTATCAAAGTACTAAAAATACTAAAGCAATAAAAGTATCAAAAAACTGAAAGTACCGAAGGACTGAAAGTACCACAGTGCTGAAAGTACCAAAGTACTAAATGTAGAAATAGTACTAAAAGTGCCAAAGTACTTAAAGTAACAACTAAAAGTAACAAAGTACTAAACATAAGGAAAAAACAAAAGTAGCAAGGTACTCAAAGTAAAAAAGTTTTAAAAGTATTTAAGTACTAAAGTACTAAAAGAACCAAAGTATTAAAAGTACTAAAATTAATAAAAGTACAACAGTACTAAAAGTGCCAAAAAACTTTATGTACTGAAATATTAAAAGTGCCAAAGTACTAAAAGTACCAAAGTATGAAAAGTACCAAAGTATGAAAAGTACCAAAGTACGAAAAGTACCAAAGTACGAAAAATACCAAAGTACGAAAAGTACCAAAGTACGAAAAGTACCAAAGTACGAAAAGTACCAAAGTATTTAAAGAAGCAAAGTAATAAAAGTACCAAAATACTAAAAGTAACAAAGTGCTAAAAGTGCCAAAGTACTAAAAGTAACAAAGTCCCAAAAAACTACTTAATAGTACCAAATTACTTTATTCAGTGGGTTCTCTCACCTCTACACTAAAAAAAAAAACTTGTAATTTGACAAAAATTCCTAGTAATTTTACAAGCTTTTTATCAATAATTTTGTAATTTTACAAGGTTTTTTCCAATAAAATTGTATATTTACAAATTTTTTGACACGATAAAATTTACAAGGATGTTTCGTAATTTTACTAGATTTTTTGCTGCCTCCTATTGTACGAGAATTCCTAGTAATTTTAAAAGCTTTTTACCAATAATTTTGTAATTTTACAAGCTTTTTACCAATAAAACTGTAAATTTACAGTTTTTTGGCGCAATAGAAATTACAAGGAATTCTCGTGAACTTACTAGATTTGTTTTTGTAAAATTATATTGGAAATTTGTAAAATTGTAAAAAAAATTGTAAAATTACAAAAAAAAAATTTAATTTCGATCCATATTTTAAAAAACAACGAAACTGTCAAATATTGGTAAAATGGGATTACGAAACTTTTCCTAGTAATTTGACAAGGTTTTTTTGTGTGTACACTATAACAAAAAATTACCAGTGCTTTGAACTTGGCAACTTTCCCCTATAACTTTTTCCATGTTACAATTTAATTCAATTTTATTTAAGAGCTACAGAATTATAAAATTTCTCCTACATACATATGTATCTCTTGAAAGCTAAAAAATTATGTGCACACATTGTATATATAAAAAAAATATATAAAAATATTTGCAAAAATGGTTTCATTTAATTTTAATCTTTTTTGAAAATAAAAGTAAGACTAGCAGTATAGAATTTTAGATTGAGGATTTATAATGAAATTGCATTTGCTTTCTTTTTTATTTTTTTTGTTTGGTGGTATTTTAAAATTTTGTGGTTTTAATAATATTAAAAGATTTAGTCAATAGAAATTAAAGGCTCAGTGGAAAAAGTCGTTAGAAAAGATTATAAAGATAACAAAATTACTTATGTATAGGAATTAAAATAGACTAAATAAAACTAAATTAATTGGAAATAAGTAAAAATTTTAAATTATGGTTGTTTGAAACCAGCAGGATCGCCTAGAATTTATTTAAAACCGAGGTTAGATACAAAAAATAAATTTTGAAGGATTTTCAAGGGATTTTTTTTACCTATAACAAAATTTTGACTTAAAATCCTTTAAGTGGAAAAGAAATTGCCTAAAAATTTCAGTTTTTGACTGGTGTTTTTTGAAGCATTTTTGAAAATATTTTGAAACTTGCTCCCATTACACTTATTGCCTCAAAGATGCCCCTAGAGATATCAAATGTATGACCAAACTCCTAAATTTTCCCAAAACAAACCTACCCTCTATTTTCAATACTTAAGGTGGTCCCCATACAAATTTTTATTTTTTTAAACTTATTTTAATAAATCTGCTCCTACCACTTCAAATGTGCCTTCTAGAGGTGCAAAATGTAGGACCGACCTCTATAAATTTTTGCTCGCCAACTTTTTTCTAAAAAAGAAGTTCCCGATTCAACTCAAAAAAGGAACCCAATCCCATTGCCGAACAGGTCCAACATTTTTTTGTGTTAGTATTGAGCCTAAAAGGAACTGGTTCCGGAAAAAAGGAAAAACGAAAAATCGCTCCATCCTAATATACAGTGACTCACAACTTAATTCGAGTAGATATTTAAATTTAAAACGAAGTTTTCCATATCAAACTTTATAATTATCAAACAAGTTTTATTAAAAAAAAATATTGTGTAACTTATCAAGCTCAAATTTAAGCTTGCTAGCGTCTAGATTGAATTAATAATAAATGAAATACGAGGGTCGAACTGAAAAATAAAAATATTAGTAGACATTTTTAAGATAATTTTTAAATATAATTCTTAATTAATTTTTTTTAAATTCGCAAATTTTTAGAAATTTTTTTATACAGTGACTTATATCTTATTTCGTGCAGTACTTATCAATTCGTTTAAAAAAGTAATTGACTAAATAATCCATCCTCGTATTATGGTTTTTAACATTAAATCATATTAAATTGTTTATATTATCAACAACCTAATATTGGTTCGTAGAAGCCTTAACCATTATAATTCCCACAAATTTTCATGTTTGTTTAATGTCTGCTTGCGTGACTGTCTGGAAATTTCAATGCGTTTTTACTTGCTTTTTTTTTTTTTGTTAACATAAACAATGACTTAACATAAACAATAAGCTAAGATGTCATGGAAAAAGTTTTTCATTGGAGATTTTCTACAGAAAATACTAAAAACAAAAAAAAAAATATTATCTTAAGAAGATTAGATTTTTGTTAACAAGAATTTTAATATTATTAACTAAAGGTATTTAGAAGAATAACATGAAACAATTGTAGGAGATGGGATAAATACTAAAAGATAAAAAAGTTTATTGAATAATATGAATTTAAGTTAAAGCGAACTAAAATTTTGTTAATTTTGTACCAAATCAAATAAAATTTTAAATCTTTGAATTAATAAATAAAATTATTAAAATCTTTTTTAAACACACAATTTGTCAATATAATTAAATTGTTTGTTGATAAAACAAAACTTAATTGTTAGAGGTTAAAAACAAGTTTGTCATTCCGTTTGTATTTCATCGAAAAATCGGCCAATATTAAACATGAACCGGATGATATACGTCTGAAAGTAGAGATCAAATGGAGTAAAACTGCATTTACAGTTTTTCATTTCGTGATCCAGTTTCCTTTTTAAATGACTTGAAAATTTTTAAGGATACATTTTTAAAATATTTCTGAAATGTTTGTCTTGTCCTAGAATGCCACTGGTGATGGCAAATGATTTTTCTTATATTAGGATAAAATAATGTGAATAAAGTCCTTTTATCCTTATATGGCATATATGACTTTATCAAAATATTTTGTTAAAAATTTTGAATGATATTGAAGGATAAAGTTTTGAATGGTTGGAACTTACCTCCTTTTTCCTGATATTTAAAAATAATAAAATTGAAAAAATAGGGGAGATCCTCCTCTTTCATTTACTATTACTAGTGGCATCCTAGGACAAGTATAAATATTAAAACAATATTTTAGTCTCAAGTTCCAAACGTATATTATCCATTTCATGTTTGACGACTTGTTTTTTATTTTTGTCGGACGGTGTATTTACAGTGAAGCTAATTTTCCTTTTTTCGAATTTTTTTAAAAATCGTCGTGGTCAGAAAAGCTGCTTTTTAGGGTCAATACTAACACAAAAGAAGTAAAGAAAAGTTAAATTCGACTTGGCCGAATCTTTGAATACCCTACACAATGTGCTTTTTAAGTGATAGTAAATTTTCTAACGTGAAAAAATAACATTTTTGATTAGAAATATTTTATTTTGTGTAAAACAATTTTTTTTAGTAATTTTTGAAAAAAAAATAATTTACTAAATTTTTTTGAGTGTAAAATTTTTTTCGAGTGTATTTTTCTTTGTTTTTAGTTTTAAAAATATTTTTGAGTGACAAAAATACGTTGTAATATATTTTTGTGACTTAGCAATGTTTTTAAAACATTGTTAACGGGTTTTCAACACGTGAATTTAAGGTGAAACTAATCTGAAATTCACGGTGGAACGATAAATATATATGCCAAGCTTCAGCCTCGTCAGAATTGCGTTTCGAAAGTTAGCGTGTTTTTTATCTTATAAATTTACAAAAAACCCTTTCCGAAATTCAGTCTTTTGCTCATAACTTTTGAACCACTGGACCGATTTCGCTGGATTCAATACCAATCTGACCAGCTAAATGCCCAACATATACGCCAAACTTCAGGAGCCTCCGTAAAGCCTTTCAAAAGTTAGCGTGTTTTCAGACAGTCAGACAGACGGACGGACATCGCTAGATCGTCTTAAAATCGACCGAGGATCATGAATATATATACTTTATGGGGTCCTAGACCAATATTTCGAGGTGTGACAAACTTATATATACCATCTTTCACTAGAGTGGAAGGTATAACAAGTAAAAGAAGTTAAATTCGGCCTTGCGGAATGTATTGATACTAGGGATGTCGCGAATATTCGTCACTATTCGGTATTCGGCATATTCGGCATGTTTTTTTAATATTCGGTTAAATAAATATTCGGTAACAGTTTGCCGAATATTTGGCAAAATTAAAATTTGGTTAAAAAACACGTTTTATTAACGTTTGACTTTTTTGCAGTCTTTTTAGTTTGCTTTTTGTCCAAAAAAAACGTGAGCACTTGATTTAAATTCGAGTTGTTAAGGTAACAGAAAAAATAGTGTCAGCAAAAGCGTTGTTGTTTTTTAGTCTGGTACTTTTTTTCAATTGTTTATATAGATAAAATACAGGCGTATGAATAATCAAACTATTCGGCAATATTCGTATCCGGTTCAAGCCGAATACCGAATAGTAAGTATTCGGTAAAATGCCGAATACACTATTCGCGACATCCCTAATTGATACCCTTCACAATGTAAACAAGATTATTTGCCAAAAAAGAAGGTTTGAAAAAAATTTTAGAGGAAAAAAAATTTTTGGTGGAAAAAAAAAATTGTAAAAAATACGTTTGTTCATGTTTAAATACCATTCGGCATTGACTTCTGTTTACAAATGTCAACCAGCAGACGAATTAACGCATTTTGTATTTTTAGGTTATGTGGAATGTAAAAAAATTTTAGAGTTATCCTTTTTTTCAAGACCAAACTTTAACGGCACAGCGGCAGATTGGCTAAAATTTAATAAAAAATAAGTTTTTAGTCCAAATGTAACCATAATTTGTTTAGCATTCGACGAAATTCGGAAGAAAGTCAGTCGTGGCATGACATGCCACCCTATTGATCAGTGATCGATTCTTAAACATTCTAGCGATATCCGTTATTCTCTCAAACTATTACAAAGATATCCTTACATATTTACTTGTTGTTGCCTCGATTAGTTAGTAAGTATTTGAGCGATATCGGTTCAGAGGTTTAATAGTTATGAACGAAAATGTAAGGATACCTCAAAAATGTTTGTATATTCTATATAACCTAAGAATTCAAAAAGCTTTAATTCAGCTGATATTCAACAAATGTGAACAGAATTGGAAACAGAAAGGTATTTAAATAACTACAAACATATATTTTTGCCTTAAAGATTTTTTTGCGGATTTTTTTCATCACATTTTTTTTCGCGGAAACTTTTTTTAAATTTTTTTTTTAAGAATTTTTCAATGGAAGTCGAGGATGTTGATACATTCGGGTCCGAACCCAATGGGGTCCTCAGATGTGTATAAACTAAGTTCAAAAAAAAAAATATTTAGTTAACTAATTATTGGCAAAACATTTTTGCTAACTTTAGCAAAAAAATTGTGGGTTCAAAATCAGCAAATTTTCTTGTAGGTTTACAAGCTTTTTTTGCTAACATTACAGTTTTTTTTTTTTGAGTGTATATATAAGTTTGTCATTCCGTTTGTAGCACATCGAAATATTGGTCTAGGACCCCATAAAGTATATTCAAGATCCTCGTATCGATTTTAAGTCGATATAGCGATATCCGTCTGTCCGTAGAAAACACGCTAAATTTTGAACGACTTTACAGAGACTACTGAAGTTATAAGCAAAACCCGGAATTTCAGATTTGTTTCATCTTAAATGCACGTGTTAAACAAATTTTAAAAGCATTGGTGGTAACTTAGCAATGATTTTCAAACTTTTTTAGTTTTAAAGCAATGCTTTTTAAACTGGTTTAGTTTTAAAAGCTTTGGTAACTTAAAATTACACTCGATAAAAATTTTACACTCAAAAAAAATTTTACACTCAAAAAAAATTTACACCCAAAAAAAAATTTAGTTTATTTTTACAAAAATTACACTATTGTGTGTACATACGTACGTGCTTTCGCTCAGAAATATTTTTACAGTAAAAAAAACATTACACTCGAAAAAATTTTGAACTCAAACAAAAAATTAGTATTTTTTTTTTATGACAAAAAAAAAAGAGTTTTTTACTCAAAACAAAATATTTCTAATCAAAATTGTTAATTTTTTTCACGTTAAAAAATGTACTATCCTTTAAAAAAGGCATTGTGGAGGGTATTTATAGATTCGGTAAAGTCGAGTTTAACTTTTCTACTTGTTTTTAGTTTATTTTTTTAAATCACTACAACATTATGTTTCTTTTTTTTTGTCCTCTCATTTTAATCATGTTCATTTTAAGTACATTTACAAATAAATTTTTAATTTCTGTTTTTCAAACAAACTAATAACTAGGGCAAGTACTTTCATGCATCTAAAAAACGAAAATATGTGCCTATAATATGCGTCTAAAAATCCAAAATATGCACTAAAAACTTCAAAAATATGCATCTAAAAATTATTGTTTTTACTAAAAAAAAAATAACTTGTCAACATAGAATAGGCTTTTTCAAATACTTTAAGGCCCTCGATAATTCTTAAAAATGTTTTATTGTGTGAAAACAATTTTTAATTAGTAAAATAGTTTTTTTGTTTGAGAAGTTTTTTCTTTGAGTCACTAAATATTTCTGAAGCAAAATATTTTATAAAAGAAAAAGAATAGTAAAATACAATATTTTGTAGAACAAGTTATTTTTCAATACTTTTTAATCTTTATTCTAAAAAAAAAAAATATTTTTAAAATATTTTTTGTCACTTTTTTCGGAATTTTAAGTCAAAAAATTAACTCAAAATCAAAAAACGCAATTTTCCTGTAAAAAAAATCTTAAATTTGAAAACATTTTTTCTTACCGGTTAGTAAAATGTGTCAGAATAGAAACATTTTAAATAGGAAACATTTCTCAGAATCTAAAAATTATTCTTCCAAAATCTTATTTCTTTAAAAAATGCATCAGAATATGATTTCTATAAATAAATACATTTTTCTATAAGACATAGGCGATATGTTCTTAATTTTCCTAAGGACGTTTTGAAAAAATATTGATGAAATTTAAAAAAAGTGCTATTTATATGAAAATATGCAAAAATATGCATTTATACCAAAATATGCAAAAATATGCAACTACAAATCAATGCCATTTTATTGCAAATTCATTGATTCGGATATATATTTAATATATGTTATGTTTACAATGCTGAGTAAAAATATGCATTTTCATGAAAGTACTTGCCCTACTAATAACATTAAACGATGATGTTCCATATTACTTTCATATAACAAATTGTGTCATCAATTATTTAATGTTCATATATTTAATTAGTCTATTTGTGTTTTTTTTTTATAAAACACACAATTTTTTACACTATTTCTTATCAAAATTTTGAAAATAACAAAATTATAAATTGTTGGCTTAAAGTGCAAACCACGATAAGTCCACTTGTGTATATATTGCTGAAGACACAAAAACTCTTTAAAATCTCGTGCTTTGAATATTTAAAAAATCTGCAAAGCAAATTTCTGCCTTCTTTGGACCCGGTTTGAAATACAAAACATTCTATCTACCTACAAGCTATTTTGTGACATAGCACATTTTCTGTTTTTTATTTTAATTTTTTCCATGGACTTAGCACATTTTCTTGGTTGCCTTTTTAAATCTGATTAAAATCACACCCACACTTTTCTATTTTTTATTTCTTTTTGTGTTCGTGATTTTGTATTTAAACGATTTTTTAAACGTTATTGTAATTCGCACTTATTTTTATATATAAAGCAGACATTTAGTATTAGCGATTTTTTTAAACTCTTTAAATCTCTTGCTCTGAATATTTTTAAAATCTGGAAAAGCAAATTTTTGCTATCCTTGGCCCTGGTTTGAAATGCAAAAAATGCGGAAGTAAAAAAAATCGGTCGATCTACAGGTTGTTTTGTGACATCACATTTTCAGTTTTTTTTATTTTATTATTTTCCGTGGACTATGTACTAGCGATTTTTATTGTATTTTTAATTTTGCGTTTTTTTTATTTAACCGTCTTTAAATTTTGTCAGATTTTTTAGTTTCGCTCTTTTTTTAAAAATAGTTTTTATCCATTTTCTATGCAGCGCTTTTTATTTTAACTTGGCGCTTTTTCTTTTTACCTTTTTTTTAATTATACAGGATTTTTTTTTTATTCCACGCTTCCAAATTTCTGTTAGAAACGGTGCCGCCATTACACACTAACACACAAATATTTCATAAGTGTATCTATGTATCCACTTACATTTCTATAACATACACAGTTTTCGTCGTTATACGCATAAATATTTAACATATTTAGTTTTGTTTATGGGAATTTGTGCACATGAATTTTGACATAATTCATTCAATGTTTTGCAATTAAGTACTTAATTTTAATGTAAAATGCGTTAAAATTCTAACAGTCACATATTACAGTAGCAGTGAGTAAAAGTACCTACGCACAGTTGGCTCAAAACTTAATTCGTGCAAAAGATAGTAAGCAAAAATTCGCTACAGACAAAGTAAACAATATCAAATCTTATTTTAAGCAAATGAGTATTATTTTTAGAAATGCTGGGTAGGTAATTTATCAAGGTTTACTTTAAGCTTAATAGCGTCCAGAATATCTGAGTCGATTTTTTTCAAATTCGAAATTTTGTTTTTCAGAAAAGACAGATTGGGCGTATTCAGTTACCAAATTTTTTTTTTTTTTAAAACCCAAAAATAAATTAAAATAATTTTTTGTTTGTTTTAATTATGTTTGCATTTATTTTATTTTATTTGATTTTATTTTATTTTATTTTATTTTATTTTATTTTATTTTATTTTATTTTATTTTATTTTATTTTATTTTATTTTATTTTATTTTATTTTATTTTATTTTATTTTATTTTATTTTATTTTATTTTATTTTATTTTATTTTATTTTATTTTATTTTGTTTTGTTTAATTTTATTTTATTTTGTTTTTTTAAATTACTTTAAATAATTTCACTTTCTAGTTGCAGATTTATAATTAATTCAATCTCGACGTAACTAACAAAGTTCAATCATTTCTACTAGAAATACAAAATTGCGAATTTGAAAAAAAAAAATAAAAAAGTGTCTTTAAATAATTTCCAGTTTGCCCCCTGCAAGACATTTATTATTTACTCAATCTGAAGGCCATTAGGCTTAAATTAACGCTTGAAGCTTTCTCTTTAACGAATCGCTTTTTACTATTTATGAGTCATTACTAATTTGAATAAAATCGACTTGAAAACAATTTTATAATAATTTTTAAAATTATTTCAATTTGAAATTCGTCCCTCGTAGCTAATTTATTATCAATTCAATCCTCAATGCCATCAAGCTTATATTAAAGCTTGAAAACATATATTTTTTTTTAATAAATGTTGTTTAATTTTGTCTTTAACAAATTGTCATCATCTATCTGCTGCCCGAAATCTTATGTGAGCCACTGTATGTTTAAATCAGGTTTATGGGGTAATGCATTTAAAAATCATTAAAACATTTGTTATGGGAATTTTTCGGGAAGGAAAAACTTGTAAATTTTTTTTGTTTGCTACCTCCTATTTGACAAAAATTCCTACACTAAAAAAAAAAAAAACTGTAATGTTAGCGAAAAAAGCTTGTAAACCTACAAGAAAATTTGCTGATTTTGAACCCACAATTGTTTTGGTAAAGTTAGCAAAAATGTTTTGCCAAAAATTAGTTAACTGATTTTTTTTTATTTCAACTTAGTTGATACACATTTGAGGACCCCATTGGGTTCGGAACCGATAGGTCCAGACCACGATGGGCCTAAACCTAGTTGGGTTACTTAAAAATCGTCATAGTTTTTGATCCAAAATTTGTGTTCGTTTTGCTCTACCTTGCTTAGTTCTTGAGACACGTGATTTTAGGGGACCACCGGGGTTTTGAGAATTACAAGACTCGATAACTTCAAAAATATTACTCGGAGAGCTTTTGATTATTTTGCGGTCTTGTTCTACGTGTTGAGAGCTACAAAAATGCTTTTGGAATTTTTGTTGTGTCGGCAATATTTAGCGAGATATGGGCATTTTAAAATTTTTGGGAATGCTAACTTTTTTGGATCCAAAGTTAGGACCCATTAGGGTCTACTCATGTTAAGAGGACCGGCGAACCAAAAGTGGTCTCCATTTTGCTCTATCTGGCTTAGTTTTCGAGATAGCGCCATTTTAAGTTTTCTGAAAATAAAAAAAAAAAAATTACCATTTATTAGCAAAAAAGCATGTAAAAATTTGGTCAACTAAATTTTAAATTTAGCAAAAAAAATTAGTTCAAATTTTGTTTAAAATTGCTAATGCGCTAAATGAAGTTTACAAGATATTTTTGGTTACATGCTAATCTCAACTAAAAAGTTGCTAAAAGTTAGCTAACCAGCTTTAGCAAAAAAAAAAATTAGTAAATCTTCTAATGTATTATTTTGAGTGTAGTAATTTTACAAGCTTTTTACCAATAATTTTGTTATTTTACAAATTTTGTAATTTTTACCAATTAAATTGTAAATTTAAAAATTTTTGGACAGGATAAAATTTACAAGGAGGTTTCGTAATTTTACTAGATTTTTTGCTAACTCCTTTTTTACGAGAATTCCTAGTAATTTTACCAAGCTTTTTACCAATAATTTTGTAATTTTACAAGCTTTTTACCAATAAAATTTTATATTTACCGTTTTTTTTAGGGCAATTAAAATTACAAGGAATTCTCGTGAATTTACTAGATTTTTTTTGTAAAACTATCTTGGAACTTTGTAAAATTACAAAAAAAAAATGTAAAATTACAAAAAAAATTTAAATTTTGATCCAAATTTGTTTGTTAAAAAACAAGGAAAACTGTGAAATATTAGTAAAATGGGATTACGAGACTTTTCCTAGTAATTTGACAAAGTTTTTTTTTTTTTTTGTAGCTTAAAGAGCTTTCAAGCATTAAGGAGGTACATTCTAAGTGACTTTTTGTTATATCGGCATTGTTTACCGAGCTTTTGGCGTTTCAAACTTTGTAAAGCCAAAAAAAAATCCAATTTAATGGCTTCAAGAAAATTATTATTTTTTTTTTTTTTTAAGTTTCTCAGAATATAAAAAAATTTCTTTTGTTAAATTGGATTGCAAAATTTGTCAGAATCTTAGAATTGTTAAAATTCTTTAAGCTTTTCGAAGAAAAATTTTTTTTCCATGCAGGAAAAAGTTAAGATTGTGGGTTTCGTTGGAGAAAACATCAAAGCTGTGACTGTTGGACAGTAACTTTTACTGTCTTTGAAGTAGATTTTCATGTGAAATATCTCATATGTAAATTATGTTGTTGTGCAAATATTTAAAAATACACAGTATTTTGTTCATTTTAGAATTAATGTCACTTGAAATATTAATGAAGCCTTTATGTTAAACACATTAACATGCACAAAAAAAATTATAATGACGCTAAAAGAAGTTTTCAAGGAAAAAAAAGAATTTCGAAAAAAATCAACATATTTCGAAAAAAATCAACATAGCTTATATTCAAAACCCTCTATCTCACATTATTACGAAAATTTAATTTTAATGGCTTCAATCAAATCCAATTATACAACCCTCATCTAAGATAACGGGTTTAAAATTAAAATATTTTCGGTATATTTCTATCTCACTCATATAGTTTTTCTAAATGCAAAACCCTCTATTTCATCAAAACATTTTTCTCCGAAAAACCTGCCTCCTTTAAATGATTTCTTAGTTATTTTAGCATGATTACTTTCACAGAAAAATTTCTTAAATCGGTGAAATTTAATATCAATTTGACCGGGACACTGAAATCTATATATGCCCAGCTTCAGCAGCTTCAGATTTGTCTTTAGAAATTTCGCATGTTTTCAACAAAAATACAAATGGATGGACTTCCCTATGTCGGTTTAAAATTATTTGAGAATCTTGGAGTCCTAGACCGTTATTTCGACATGTTAAAAACGGAATAACAAACTTATATTCGCCCTCTATCACTAATTGTAAGTGGAGAGTATAAAAAAACGTATAGTCCCCTTATTTATGTAAATTTGTTATTTAAATGCTAATTAGTGTAAAAAAATAAAAAAAAACCAACCAAAAACGCAAAAAAAAATTAAATATAATTACTTATTATTCCGGATTAAACTCATAAAAAACTCAACAATGCGACAAATACAACTCATGAAATGAACAAATTTATAACAACAGCAGCAGGACAACGACAAGGACAATAACTTTTATACAAAAATGTAAGTTAAACAACAGGCCGACAAAAAAAAATGAAACAAAGCAACATAAAAAAATACTATGTTCATTCTGCTTTACCGGAAACGGAATATATAAAGATAGTACCAGCTTAGCTAAAACAAGCACAAAGTCAAATTAGGTTTTAACGAAGCCGGGAATACCCTACACAGACTTAAGGATTCTTTCCTTTCCTTTTCCTTTGTCAAAAAAAATATGGAAAAGAATTAAGAAAAAAATAATCGACTTAAAAATATTTTTAAAAAGCTGTCTAAAAATTATGCTATAAATGATATCATTTTCCAGTTCGACCCTTGTAGCTAATTTTTTATTATCTCAATCTGGACGCTATCCAGCTTAAATTAGAGCTAGGTTTGGTATAGTTAACTTTGTGTTTATACTTTATATCGATACTAATCCCATATTGATTTTTCGATCAGTTACAAAAGTAATGACAAACTTATTAAGCCCTATTTTTGACTAAGTGTAGGGTGCAGAAAATGGGATTACAATGTTACTATAGCAAAGAACAATAAAAATGTTAGTTATGTTGGTGTCTCATTTTGATGTTAGTATGTAGTAATATTTTAATGTAAATTTATGTAAACAAAATAATATAACAAAGCAACCAGAGGTATAGCAAATAAAACAAGTAAACAAAGTTAAATTCGGTCGTACCGAATGTATTGATACCCTTCACAATGCAAAAAGATCATTAAAAAAAAATCGAAAAAATTTTCCGCGGCGTAAAAATTTATGTTTGTGATTGTTTAAGTATCATTCGGCATCAAATTCTTTTTACATATGTATGTCAACCAGAAGCGAATTAAAGCATTTTTTATTTTAAGGTTATGTGCACTGAAAGAAATATTGTTCGTAATATCTATGAACAAATTTCATTAAACCAAATTCATAGAATCTATGAGACAATTCATTGGCTGAATGAATATTCATTAGTAGGGATGAGATTTCCATGCAAATGCATGTTTTTTGTAGATAGCCTAAAAACGGTATCGACCAATTATCTTTCCAAATCAAGAAATTTCCGTTAAAATGGCATCGATTTGTTTTTGCATATTTTTGCATATTTTGGTAAAAATGCATATTTTTGCATATTTTGATTTTAAATGCATATTTTGTGCATATTTGTAACTTTTAAGTGAATATTTTTGCATATTTTGACATAAATTATCAAAAACACAAATTAAAACTTATTTTTTTCAAAAACTATTTTAAATTTTAAAAAATTATTTTGAAAATAAAAAAAAATATTTTTTTTTAATATTTTTTTTATAGATTTTCTTTTATTTCCAAAAAAAATCTTGCGGTTTTAAATGTTACTATTAAAAGTCGGCATTGTTTTTTGCTTTTTACGGAGTTTTTCTTATGAAAACAATATTTTTATTGTACACATTTTATTTTTTAGTGCATATTTTAAGGTTTTTTAGTGCATATTTTTAATTTTTTAGTGCATATTTTAAGCGCATATTTTCGATTTTTTAGTGCATGAAAATCTCATCCCTATTCGTTAGTATTGCGAAATATTTCATAGAATTTTATTCATAGATTTTGTTAAATTCATAGAAAAAATTCATAGAATAAATATCATCAATAAGTCTTTTAACTTTTTTAATAATTAAAATAATGTTACTATAATTAAAAAAATTTAATAAAAATACTAAAAAAAAATGTAAACACATAAAAAATGTTAAAAAAAATATTGCTGCCCTGGCGGGATTCGAACCCAAGACCTACCGGCTGTGGAAATTATTGTCGACGCCTTAGCAATCATCTCCACCAAAGGAGAAAAATCTCGCCAACTATCACTTAGTTTTATAACGTTCGTTTTTATACCCTACACCACTCTGTGGTACAGGTTATAATGAGTTTGTGCTGATGTTTGTAACTACCCGAAATATTGGTCCTAGACCTACCTTCAAGAATACCGATCGACTCACAATTACTTTTTGAGTCGATTTAGCGATGTCCGTCATCCGTCCGTCTGTCCGTCCGTCCGTCCATCCGTCCGCCCGTTCGCCCGCATGTCCATCTATCGGTTTAAGCACGATACAGGTCGCAATTTTCAATCAATTTACTTGAAATTTGAAAATTAAGCATCTTTTGGCCCAAGGACGAAGCCTCTTGAAATTGGAGAAAATCGGTCCATGTTTAGACCTATCCGCCATACAAACGCCCCCTTGGGATTCGGCTTAAATGACTCTTATAACCATATTATAATAGATATCGCTTTCGCTACAAACGCAACCATAGAATTCGGCTTAAATGACTCTAATAACCGTATTATAATAGAATTCAGCAGGTACTCAAATTTTGTATGCACAAATCACCATTCCAAATTTCAAAGGAATCGGGTTAGTCCTTCTGGTAGTTCCCACACAAACCACCTTCCCGATATTCACATAATTCCCTCAGAATTCATAAAAATGGAAATACAAATTTAATTTTTAGGTGTTAAACGTGTACTTTAGTAACCTAATCAAATCGGAATATAATTGGACCATTTTTGGACTTAGTCCCCATTTAAGAATTTCGACCGATATTTAGTTAAATTGGTCTATTGACAAAAAAAAAAATTGATCTGTGGACCATTTTTGGACTTAGTCCCCATATAAGAATTTCGACCGATATTTAGTTAAATTGGTCTATTGACAAAAAAAAAATTGATCTGTGTGTGTTTTCCACACTCAATAAAGATCTTACAATAAAGATCTTACAAAAGACAGATACAATCGGTCCATGTTTGGACTTGGGACCCATTTTCCGGAAAGCACTGGTGTACATATGGTCGGTCTTGAGCGACTATAACTTTCTTACTTGTTTTTTCTTTATAATTTTTTTTTTTTTTTCATCAAAAAATTTTTTTTTCATCAATTTTTTTTTTTTTTTTTATTTTTTTTTACCGATTTTTTTTTATCATTTTTATACCCTCCAACCACAGTATGGGGGTATACTCACTTTGTCGTTCCGTGTGTAACTCATAAAAATATAGGTCGGGGACCCAACAGAGTATATATAATATTGATCATTGATAGAATTTAAGACATTCTAGCGATGTCCGTCCGTCCGTCTGTAGAAACCACAATGCAGTCCAAACTAAAAGAGCTGGAGCCCCGAAGTTTGGCAAGAACATCTATTATCTTACTGATAAGGTTCGAAGATGGGCTTAATCAGACCAGGGGAAAGAAAGTTCCCCCTAGAAGAACTAAAAAACCCCTGAAAAACACGATTTTTTGACAATTTTTTTTTGTAATTTTTGCCCAACAAATGTAACATTTTTATGCCATATGATGTTCATAGACCTGCACTTGAACCAACGGGATTAGAAAACTCGATTTTTTCCGTCCGCCCCCCTTTTTGCCCAACAAATGTAACATTTTTATGCCATATGATGTTCATAGACCTGCACTTGAACCAACGGGATTAGAAAACTAGATTTTTTTACCAAAAAAGGGTTTTTTTCACAAAATATTTGTTTTTCATCAAACAATTTTTAATTTTTTTTTTTTTCACCAAAACTACTTTTTAACCAAGTCTAATTATCGGACATAAAAATGTTCCATTTGTTTTGCCAATGTACAAAAAACAAATGAGAGTGTTAAATTTTTCTGTGTCGGATCATTTATTCTCTCCAAAATGTAAAAAAAAACTTTTTGCACATAAGTAATGCACTCATTTACCAAATTTACAACTCCTTTGGTTTAGACTGCATTTTGCTTTCCGAAGACAGATGGACGGATCTATATCGATTGATTTTCTTAGAAATAAATCAATAGTATGTAAACTTAATGGGGTCCTCGACCGTTATTTCAATTCGTTTTGCATGGAATGTTGAATGCTAATATTCGTTTAAAAGTAAAGATCAAATGAAGTAAAACTGTATTAACAGTTTTTTCATTTCGTGATCCTGTTTCCTTTTAAAAGGACTTTAAAGGATACATTTTGTAAAATATTTTTGAAATATTTGTACTTGTCCTAGGATGACACTGGTGATGGCAAATGAAAGAGGAGGATCTCCCTCAATTTTTTTTTTTTTTTTTGCCATATCAGAATAAAAGGATGTGAATAAAGTCATTTATAAACTTTATCAAAATATTTTGTTGAACATTTTGAATGATATTGAAGAACAAATTTTTGAAAGGACGTTACTTACCTCATTTTTTGCTGAAGTGTCAAAATAATAAAATATGAAATTTAGGGGAGATCATCCATCACAAGTGGCATCTTAGCAGAAGTGTAAATTAATAAAAAATATTTTACAAAATTTAATCCTCTAAAACTTTGAAGTCCTTTTAAAAGAAAACAGAATCACGAAATGAAAAACTGTAAATGCGGTTTTACTACATTTTGTCTCTAGTTTCAAATGTATTGTATGCAGTTCGTGTTTAATAAGTTATTTCTTTTTGTCGGATGGTGTAATGAAACTGATATTTCCGACATTTATAAAGTAAAAAATTTAATAAATTTTTTTCATAAGTAAGCATGTTTTTTACAAACACATGTACGGACTGACACCGCTTAATAATAGTAACAACGATCGGGAGATTTGAAAATATATGTTTTGAGGTATGCAAGTCTGATATTTTAAGGTGTCACCAACGGACAATCAAATTTATATATACTCTCTATTACTATGTGCAGGGTACTAAAATAATCCCCCTTTCATAATTTCAATTGCTTTAAAATTACAAAAAATAAAAATAAAAAAAATAATAACAAAAACTCCTCCACAAATATTATCATAATAATATTTACCCACCCTGCTTCTCTAGAGAATCCTATGGACACCGTGTCTATGATATTAATGTTATGCTAGTGAAAACATCAGTAAAATCCCTAGAAGAGGAACAATAAATATGTATGAGAAAAACCAACAATGAAAGAAAGAGAAAAAAACATTTTATCATATATTAAATTTTATGTATATTTTTACAATTAACATTTTTATTTTTTTTTTCTCTGTAGACTCTATTTGTTACACAGTAGGTTGTTAACAACATAATGCCCTGTTTATTATAATGGTTGGTGGTTAGAGAGTTGGTAACATAACGCAACGTGATACAAGTTGATACTTGCTGATAGCCCAAGTACTTATTACAAATGGTTTTACATTTTTTTTTTAACTTTTGAATAATTTATAAACATTTAAACACAAATTATGCTTTATTCAATTTATAAATTCATACCTGCAAGGAGGGGACAGGATTACAAGTTACTTTGGAGATTTTTTACCTTCCGCTAAATATAGAGGACTTTTTTGGACAGAACTCTTCCTTGCAAAAATTACCAACATAAATAAATTTAAAAGAGAAAAATAATTTTCTTGAAAATTATTCTACTTAAGAGAGTATCATGGTTTTAATTAGTAAAGAAAATAATTGGCCTCGAGCTAGAATAAACTTACTCAACATATAATAAACAACAAGTGATAGCGTTAAATTCGGCTGTGCCGAATCTTTTATACCCTCCAAAATGTAAAAAAATTAAAAAAAATAATTTTTTTCAGTCCCGAGTAAAAATTTTTATATGATACAATATATAATGATATGAAACACAATATATATTTATACGCAATTTGATCCCAATAATGCTGGATGTTTTTGCATTAAAAAAGATCAACTTGTATAAAATATGATTTGATTTCATCCGAGTTTTGACTAGACATTGCCATATATTAGTGGATCTAATTAGATCTAATTGCATAAAAACATGTAAAATCCTGGTGTTTTTTGGTTTGGGTTGAGTTACACCACAGGTCAACGATACATTCACCCATTTTTTTTTGGGGGGAGGATTATGGGGGTCAGTGGGGGACTCTGAGAGCCCCTTCCCATCGCGATAAATATACCAAATGTTTCATTTATTTAACCAAAATGCAAAAAACATGTAAAAAATTATATTTTTTCAGATGTTGCTTCAGTTCTTCAAGGGGGATTTTTTTCCCCTGGTCCGATTTTCCCCATTCACGAACTTAACCTGCCTATGAACAGTTTTATTTTGGACTGCATTGTGTTATCTACAGACAGACGGACGGACAGACGGACATTCACAGAATGTCTTAGAATCGATCATAGATCAATAATATATGGGGCATTCCATGCCAAATCGGACAATTTGAAATTTTTTTTTAGATTTTGCCAATTTGTTTACAGTTTTTAGTACAATTCGAAAACTCCTTCGTGGCAAATTTTCAGATTTTTTTGATGACCCGTTCAAAAGATATCGAATTTTTAAAAATTGGTAGTTCGTTCCTTTTACCTACGCCCTATCTCCACTCTCTAAGTAGGCTTCCATTCAAAATTACATTTTTATTAAATTTGCTCTTTATTTGTATGGGACCCTACTAAGGGAGTGTAGATAGGACGTAGGTATGTTTTAAAAAAATGTTGTAGGGTAAAAATAAATGGGGGTCGGTCTCACTAATGACCCCTCTCGGACGCACCATTGAACCGGTAGAAGCTGATTAAATAAAACAAATTTACAAAAAATTAAAAAAAATTGTATGGAGACCACCTTAAAAATTAGAGATAGAGGGTAGGTGTGTTCAGAAAAAATGTTTGAACTAAAAAAATATTGTGGGTCGGTCATACATTTTGTTGATCTAAAGGCACTATTAGGGCAGTTAGGGCAGTTGGAGCAAATTTTAAAAAATGTCGTTTTGTGTGGGAGTCCCCTTAGAAATTGGATATGGGGTATTAGTTTGTTTCAAAGAAATGTTAAGACGTAAAAATTAATGGGGGTTGGTCTTATAAATGACCCCTCTATGACGCACCATTGGAGCAGTAGAAATGATTTTAAGATTGGAAAATTACAATAAAATTTTTTCAAAAAATTTAAAAAAATAGTAATAATCGTTATCCCATGATCCTCCTGGGCAAAAAATTTGTAGAATCAATAGAAGTTTTACACAAAAAAATTTCAAAAAAATCGAAGAGTACAAACATTTTTAAAAATGTACTATAGCGCTTTTAAGAATTTTTTGGGTTTTTATTTAAAAGTACGTAAAAAACAAAAAATTTAGAAAAAAAAAAATTGAAATTTGGACTATTATTGAAGAAGTTATGAGGAAAAGACGTTTGAGTAAAGGAACAAATTCCCAATTTTTAAAAATTTGATATCTTTTGAACGGGTCATCAAAAAAATCTGAAAATTTACCACGAAGGAGTTTTCGAATGGTACTAAAAACTGTAAACAAAATGGGAAAATCTAAAAAAAAAAATGTCAAAGTGTCCGATTTGACATGGAATGCCCAATATATACTTTATGGGGTCCCCAAAAGATATTTCGATGCGTTACAAACGGAATGACAAAGTGAGTATACCCCCATACTGTGGTTGGAGGGTATAAAAACATTTAATAAAAGGATCAGAAATTATTAAATATTTAAATTTGAAATTATTGATCGAGTGTTTTTTTTATATTTGTAACATATCGCAATATATGTCTGTTGTAATCACTTTATTGGAAAAACTATCATCATTTAAAGCCTGATTTTTATTTTAAAATAATCAACATAAATCTGAAATGTCTGTATGTAAAAGTTATACAGATCGTACATGTTTAGGAAAATCAGAGAAAAATTCTAAAAAAATAAAGCCTTAAACCTATTAAATATAATAAAAAATGTTTACTAAAATAATTTTTTTAAAACTTTAGATTTATTTTTGCAGAAAAGAGATATGATCGTGACTACCATAATAAAAGAATGTCATATTATGATTAAAAACTTTATCGCAACTTGTTTGTAGCAACCATAAAACTTTTACAGCAATCATGTTATGATCATAAATATTCGAAAAATGATAATTTAGAACCATGATTACAACAAAAATGTTATGACTGCTATAAACATATTATGATACAATTTTCAATAATAATATGACGCTTTTAAAATATAGTTGCCACAATCATATCTCTTCTCTGACAATGAGTGTAAATATATTTTATCTGAATTCTGTCATACTTTATTGAAACCCCAAAAAAAAGTAGTATTTATGTTGGCTTATTTCTATATACGCTCTATATAATTTCATTATTTGCTATTATGTTTATAATCGCTTTAAATATGTATAGAAATGTTTAAATATAGCTACACATGTATATTATATTACCAAGGGAAGAATTTTCACAACGCAATGCGTATAATTGAAATTTATCCACAAATATATGTACAATTTTAAGTGAAAATTGCTGTGGTTACGCATTGTTAATGTTTATGTGTTAATTTTTGTGAATATAAACATAGCAAATTTTCATACATACATATAAAATGTCTGTCTGGAATTTGAGAAGACGAAAAGAAACTGTAGTTATATATTTACACCTATTCTGAACTAGAAATATAAAATTTTTTTTAAATGGTACTTTTTTAAATTGGTACTTTTAAAAATGGTACTAAATTAAATTTGATATTTATAAAGTTCGACCTTTTTAAAACATGACATTAAAGGGGATTTTTAATAAAATGATCTGCAAAAATATGATTTATTTAAAAAAAGTACTTTAATAACAGAATTCCTTAAAACAAATTAAGTATTAGTACTTTTTTTAAAATGGTACTTTGGAAAATGGTACTTTTTGAAACGGTTCATTAAAAAAATAAAATTTTTATTATGAGATACTAAATGGTTCACTTATAAAATGGTAGTTTATAAATTTTCTTGAAAATTTTTCTATGAGAATATCATAATTTTAATTAGTAAAGGAAATAATGACCTCGAGCTAGAATAAACCTACACAAAATATAATATATTAAAGGTCAAATAAAACAATTTTTATTTTTTAATAAAAATTAATCAGAATTTAAATCAAATATATTTAATTAAAATTTGTAAACTTTCAGAGTTTTTTTACACATAATTCTGTAAATTTACATATTTTTTTGTCGAAATCATTTTACAGAGTTTTCTTCGTAAAATAACAAAAAAATGTTGCTGGTTGGAAATCTGTGGTATTATTTGCTGGCTCAACAGATCATCTCTGTATTAAAACAGAGCGATTATTTTAAGTGCATAGTCTTGCCAGATTTGTCTTAGACATCTTTATCTGCTTGAGTTTTTCACAAATATGTTAATACTTGACACATTTAAATTAAAATCTACCTGTGGACAGTTGTATCTGCAAACACCATTATTTCAATAAGTGTTAAAGAATTTTAATTGATTTTGTGTGATAATTAAATTAAAATAAAATTAAATTATTTTTTTTTTAACATATGTACAAACTATTTAAAAAATAAAATTTCTAGAGGAAAATTTTCAAAACAAATTTGACACATTTTGAGTGTGACAAAACAAAGAGTGCTGACGTGGGAAGGTTGACTTCTTCCGAAAAACATTTTAGCGATGTCAGTATATCCGCTTCAACGGCAAATGGGACGGAGTATCACTGGCGCTTTGAGAACAACATCAGCCGACTCTATCGACACTTTATTGCACTTATTACCAATTGATCTCTTTGCTAAGGGATCTCAAAGAGTCAAATTGGTTCAAGTATCGCAACTTTGGACACAGTAACATTGCTAATATGGACCGTATTGACCCTGATTACACAGTGTCCAAACTATTTTTCGACCGGAAATATGAAGTTAGATTTCCGGATCGAGAATTCTGGTCGACCTGGCAGAGCCCTCCTGCGAACTCAATAAATATCTTTACTGATGGATCGAAGCAATCGCATGGTGTTGGAGCTGGTTTCACGATACTGGAACTAGACCAACACTTATCTTTAGATTACCCGTGGACTCGAGTATCTTTCAGGCTGAGATAGCTGCTATATCAAAAGCTGTGGAATATGTGGCAAAGGAAAAAGGTGCCACCCTTAATTTCTACGTGGATAGTCAAGCTGTTCTAAAGGCACTCTTGAGCTACCAAATTAAATCGAAAACGGTTTCAAAGTGTTACGAGAATTTAAAACAACTTTGCTTAAATAATGAAGTTATCTTATTATGGGTACCAGGGCACGAAGGAATAGAAGGAAACGAGAAAGCAGATGAACTCGCGAAACTTGGAGCAGATGGCATAGGTACCACCATAATGCTCTCACCGCCACTCCAGCATTTCAAACTAAAACGAAATACCCTTACTGTCGCCAAAGCAAATCGAAGATGGATGGAACTTGGGACAAGTCGTATAAGCAGAATTTTATGGCCACGCTATGATTTAGGAAGAACTAAATTCTTACTTACACTTACGAGAATAGAATGTCGTATGTTGACAGGTTTAATAACGGGACACTGTCTTGTCGGAAAACATGCCAAGAACATGAATCTTATTACGTACGCAAGCTGTAAAAGGTGCGAGACACCAGACGTCGAAGAGACCATTGAACACATCCTGTGTCCCTGCCCGGCTTTGGCACGAACTCGACTATCAATTATAGGAAGTTCACAGTTCGAGACTTTGGAGGAAATTACGAGGATAGACCTGAAGAGCTTGAAACAATTCGCAATGAAGGTCAATGTATTTAGTTTACATCGATAAAAGGAAAAAGTTTTGTGGTATCGCTATGGACCAATTGGTCTATGCGGAGTGCCCATCTGGCACCGCCACCCTAACCTAACCAGTCTATCCGCCTGTCTGTTGAAACTGCAATCACCGCCAAAATATTGCACAGATGTGACTGTTACTTTACACATTTACTTGTTGTTACTTTGAAAAGTTTGGTATTGCATTTGGGCAATATTGGTTCAGCAGTTCAAAAGTTATGAACGAAAATATAAGACCGCCTTGAAAATTTTAGTATATTTTACGTAACCTAAAAATGGTTTAAATTGTCTGCTGGTTGACATATGTGATCAGAATTGTATACCAAAAAGTATTTAAACTAGAAAAAATACCCCAAAAACTTTTCGCGGACTTTTTTTTCACCAAGAACTTTTTCCGCCAAAATTCTTGTTCAAAAAAAAAAAAAATTCTAAAGAAAAACCTTTTACTAATTTTTTTACTTCAATAATTTTGTTTACCAAAATAGTTTTTTTTTCGAAATTTTTTTTAACAAATATTTGGGTTTAAAATACATTCAGCAAGGCCAAATTTGAAATTTTTTGACTTCCTGTCAACATTTAGGGATTTCGATACACCGATACGGGACTATTTTTTTGTCATTACATTGGCTATTTATTGATTTGTTTTCTTTATTAAAGTGATTGCTTTTACAATTCTTTGACATCTTTCGTATTTTTTGATCATTTTGTTATATTCTGTTTATCTAGTTTTTGCGATAAAAGGAGTTTTATAATGGTTGTAATCTTTTTAAACTAAAAACGTTACATATGTAGCGTACCACAGAGAAAAATAATGTTAAAATTTCCCAGAAAATCTTTCTATTGCAAAAAGGTGTCCGAACCTGAGATTTTTCTAATACCCTACACCTTCAATAATTATGTAGACATAAAGCAACAAACACAATACAATAACAAATTTTTGTTTGTTGTTGTTGTTTTGTGTGTGCTTGTTGCTTTATGTCTGAATAATTATGGAAGGTGTAGCAGGAGGGTTATAGAAAAATTACAGGATCGGAAACATTTTTTCTGTAGAAAGATTTTCTGGGAAATTTTTAATTTTTTAAAGCCAAAGTGTCTTAAATAAGAAATTAAAATTTTTAAACAAACATATGAAACGCTTCATATTTTTTCATCAACTATTTCATCAGATTGCAATTATTTTCTCTGTCAACATTATTATTCAAAGGACTCATATACTGAGCACCCATTCTGTATAAAAAAAAATCCCCAAAAAGAATTTTTTGTATTAAAAAAAAAAAAAATGCATGTATATTAGGGGGTTAAATTTTTGGATTATGTTTTTAATAAATATTTTTCTATTTTGATTATTTTACAACTCATTTTTAATAAATTCAACCTAACCGAGAACTGGTAACAATGACCGTCGTCTCGTTGTAGCGAAAAAAACCAAGGGCTCTGGTGGGAATCGAACCCACGACCCCCACGTTCAAAGGTTAGCACGCTACTAACTAGCCTACGGGTGCCCCTATTTGAATAGGACAATTCTAGTTAGAGGCTCTCTTTCTTTACTAATTAACTTCAGTTTATCAAAGATTCGGCACATCCAAATTTAACATTCTCACTTGTTTTTTTTTTTTTGTTCTGAACTTTCCACAATCTTTTGAAAAATTCTGTTTTATTAATTTTCTGAATTATTTTGCTATACTTTTACAACATTTTTCTGAATTTTCCTATGCTTTTCTATATTTAACTGGACTTTTCTGATTTTTGCAAAACTTTCCTATTTTTTAATTTTTCCGATATTTTAGGCAATATTCTGATATTTTCCATTTTTTTTTTTCAAAATTTTTCTCAATAATTTTAAATTTTTAAAATTCTGATAGTTTTTATTAAAAATAAAAATTATTTTATTCGACCTTTAAAATATTATATTCTGAATAGACGTATACTAGCTCGAGGTAATTTTTCTTTACTAATTACAAACATGGAATTTATATAACTTTCAAGAAAAATATTTTTCTGTTTTAAATCTATTTATGATGGTCATAAAAACTACAAAAAAATTACCAACATAAATAAATTTAAAACAGGAAAATAAGTTTCTTGAAAATTATCCTACCATGGTTGTAATTAGTAAAGAAAAATTACCTCGAGCTAGAATAACACAGCTTAAAAAATGTTTTTAATATTTTTAGGCAATATTCAATTTTTCTTAATCTTTCTGTCTTTTTACATTTTCCTTTCTCTTTTTTTAGATTTTCTAAAGTTTTCAGAATCCTTTTATCTAAGTTTTACGAATTTTTTCTAAATTTATGAGAATTTTTCCGAATTTGTTTAAACTTTCTTAAATTTTCTTGAAGTTTTCTTAATTATTATAAAAAAATTTTGAATATCAAATAAAAATATTAATTTCCTCAATTTTTCAAAAATTTTCAAACTTTTTTTTAAATTTCCAAATTTATAAGTTTTTCTGAAATATTTTGAGTAGGTTTATTCTAGCTCGAGGTCATTTTTTTAAGAAAATTATTTAAAACTATGATATCCTCATAGAATAATTTTCAAGAAAATTATTTTTTTGTTTTAAATTTATTTATGTTGGTCATTTTTGCAAGGCTTAACCGACACGTGTTTCGCAATTTGTCAGATTCCATTGTCAAGATTATTTAGCAAAAATAAAGACCTTATACTACAAGTAGCACAGAGTCTTTAATGACAATCGTTAATGATCAAACTAAAATATAAATACATATTCGACTCTACTCCCATTGGGAATTAGAAGACGAAAATTGTACCATCGTAGTAAGATCACGATCGTCAACTAACCAACAAACAAATATTAAAAACAGTAATACATATAATGTATGACTGTTTAAAACAGTCATAATGACAATGGAATCTGACAAATTCCGAAACAATAAATTTAAAAAAGAAAAATAATTTTCTTGAAAACCATTCTATGAGAATATCATAGTTTTAATTAGTAAAGACAATAATGACCTCGAGCTAGAATTAACCTTATTAAAATAATAATATTTTAAAGGTCGAATAAAACAATTTTTATATTTTTTTAATAAAAATTTATCAGAATTTGAAAAAAATGGTAAGCACGCCATGGTGAATACCCCTAATGTGGTATTACACACGCAAATAGAAACATTTGCAACAACAAAAATGCATATAGGATAACCAAGGGTAGTCAATATGCATGACTGTTTTTAATATTTGTTTTTTATGAGAATATCATAGTTTTAATTATTAAAGGAAATACCGACCACGAACTAGAATAAACCTACTCAAAATATAATATTTTAAAGGTCGAATAAAACAATTTTTATTTTTTTAATAAAAATTAATCAGAGTTTTTCTGAAATTTTTAGAATTCTAGTTTATTAGTTTTGTTCGGCTTGTGGTTGTGGATGTAGTTCTTTAGAATTTTTCTAAATTTCTTCTCGTTTTGACTTAATTTTTATAAACTTTTCTTTATTATTAGGCATTTTCTGAATTTTTCTGAATTTCTTGGCTTTTTATTTATTTTTTATAATTTTTTCAGAGTTTTCAAAACATTTTTCTGAATTTTCAGAATTTTTGCCAAACTTTCAAAATTTTTCTGAGTTTTCTAAAATTTTTCTGAATTTTCTATAACTTTTCTGAATTTTAACGATTTTTCCCAACTCTCAACAGCTTTTCTGATTTTTATATTTTGTTAATTTTTTCTATATTTTTGAAATTCTGAATTCGCAAAATTTCGAAAAATACCTAATAATAATGAAGAGTGTATAAAAATTTTGGAAAAACGAGAAGATATTTAGAAAAATTCTAAAGAAATAAATCCATGACCTCATGCCGCACAAAGCTTTTTAGTTAGAATTCTGAAAATTTCAGAAAATCTCTGATTAATTTTTATTGAAAAAATAAAAATTGCTTTATGTGACCTTAAAAATATTAAATTTTAAGTAGGTTTATACTAGCTCCAGGTCATTATTTTCTTTACTAATTCTCTCTACCACCCTAATGCTCATATTTTTATCTTTGTAAATTTTTCCATACGTTTTTTTCCTCTATAAACCATCATATTTTTCAATTGAAATTTCTATTAACATTATTTTTTTTTTTTTTTGTGTTGATTTAATTTTAGATCTGCAGTGGTGATATTTAAATGACATGAACAAGTAAGTACTTCCAAACATATATTTTAAAATAATTAAATATGAATATGAGAAATGAGATAAAACCACAATTGTTAAAATATCAATCAAAAAAAAATGCTGTCAAGTGTAGAAGAAGATTAAAACTATTTTCAAAAAGGGATTTTTAAGTCTTTGTAAAATATTCATATAAAACGAAAAACTATTAAAACTGGGGGAAAATTAAAATGTTTTTCTTTAAAGAATTTCTTAATAAAGAAATTATAGTTAACATGTTGTGTTAATTTATAATGGGGAAAATAAATGACCTCGAACATAAATAAAATCTTTAACGATATATATTTTGATTAGCACTAAACATTATTTAAAAGACATTGGAAAACCACAAAAATATGTTCACCATTTTTTAGTAACTCATACAAAATTGTACACTCAAAAACAAAATTACACTCGAAAAAAATTTTACACTAAAAAAAATTATTAAAAATTTCGATTAATTTTTATTAAATGATATTGTTTTATTCGACCTTTAAAATATTATATTTTGAGGATGTTTATTCTGGCTCGAGGTCAATTTTTTCTTTACTAAATAAAACTATGATATTCTCATAGTAAAATTTTTAAGAAAATTATCTTTCTTGTTTTAAATTTATTTATGTTGGTCATTTTTGCAAGACTTAATCGACATGTGTTTCGGAATTCGTCAGATTCCATTATCAAGATTATTTAGCAAAAATAGAAACGATTTACTACAAAGTAGCAAACTAGTCTAATGACAAATCGTTTGTGCACGAACTAAAATATTAATACATATTCGACACTATCCACAATGGGAATTAGAAAGATAAAGAAATTATACTATGTATGTATACTAGTAAGGCAACGATTGTCAATAACCAACAAAAATACTTAAAACATTTTTACATATGATAGTCCATTGGACTACAACAATATGCTTTTTGTTGTTGTGAGTGTAATAATACCACATTTGGGTTATTCATCACTATGGTTGGCACCCATTATGTTAAAATTCTGATTAGATTTTATTAAACAATAAAAATTGTTTTATTTGACCTCTAAAATATAATATTTTGGGAATGTTTTTTCTAGCTCGAGGTCATTATTTTATTTACTAAGTAAAACCATGATATTCTCATAGTATAATTTTCAAGAAAATTATATTTCTTGTTTTAAATTTATTTATGTTGGTCATTTTTGCAAGACTTAATCGACACGTGTTTCGGAATTTGTCAGATTCCATTGTCAAGATTATTTAGCCAAAATAGAAACGATTTACTACAAAGTAGCAAACGAGTCTAATGACAAATCGTTTGTGCACGAACTAAAATATTAATACATATTCGACACTATCCACAATGGGAATTAGAAAGACAAAGAAATTGTACTATACTAGTAAGGCAACGATTGTCAGTAACCAACAAAAATATTTAAAACATTTTTACATATGATAGTCCATTGGACTACAACAATATGTTATTTGTTGTTGTGAGTGTAATAATACCACATAAGGGTTATTCATCACTATGATTGGCACCCATTATGTTCAAATTGTGATTAGTTTTTATTAAACAATAAAACTTGTTTTATTCGACCTTTAAAATATTATATTTTGAGGATGTTTATTCTGGCTCGAGGTCATTATTTCTTTACTAATTAAAACCATGATATTCTCATTGCATAATTTTCAAGAAAATTATTTTTTGTTTTAAATTTATTTATGTTGGTAATTTTTGCAAGACTTAATCGACACGTGCCCCTGTAGGTTAGTAGGTAGCGTGCTAGCCTATGAAACAGGGGGTCGTGTGTTCGATTCCCACCAAAACCCTTGGTCGATTTCGCTACAACGAGACGACGGTCATTGTTACCAGTTCTCGGTTAGGTTAAAATTATTTAAAATGAGTTGTAAATAAAAATTGGAAGAATAAATAAAAACTGATCATTGGATCAAATTATTATTATTATTATTAATCGACACGTGTTTCGGAATTTGTCAGATTCCATTGTCAAGATTATTTAGCAAAAATAGAAACGATTTACTACAAAGTAGCAAACTAGTCTAATGACAAATCGTTTGTGACTCGACTCTATCCACAATGGGAATTAGAAAGACGAAGAAATTGTACTATACTAGTAAGGCAACGATTGTCAATAACCAACAAAAATATTTAAAACCATTTTACATATGCTAGTCCATTGGTTATTGACAATTGTTGCCTTACTAGTATAGTACAATTTCTTCGTCTTTCTAATTCCCATTGTGGATAGAGTCGAATATGTATTAATATTTTAGTTTGTGCACAACCGATTTGTCATTAGACTCGTTTGCTACTTTGTAGTAAATCGTTTCTATTTTTGCTAAATAATCTTGACAATGGAATCTGACAAGTTCCGAAACACGTGTCGATTAAGTCTTGCTAAAATGAATAACATAAATAAATTTAAAACAATAAATATAATTTTCTTGAAAATTATGCTATGAGAATATCATGGTTTTAATTAGTAAAGAAAATAACGACCTCGAGCCAGAATAAACATCCTCAAAATATAATATTAAAAATTACTAAAAAAAAAAATTTTATAATTGTTGCAAACACTAAAAAATCAAATTCATTTGTATTCAACATATTTTAGGTATTCTTCCATTTAAATTTAATTTTATCTCATTTTTTTTTATTGTTTTTTATTATTTTTCATGGATTCGGTCAAGTCTATTTTATTTTTTATTTGTTATTCTCAAAAAAAAATTTTTTTTTTCTATTATTAATTTAATTTTTCTTTAACAAAACCAAAAGCCATGAATAACAAAACAAATATTATTCAAAAACCAAAATTACAAAACATTAATCCCTAATTTATGCTAATTAGTTGTAAAATACATCAAAACCTTAAATGTAAATATATACTGGTAAATATAAAGGCTCGAGGCAATAACATAAAACAAAAATTGTTTTAACAAAGCAAAAAACTTTTTTCTTTATGGTTAAGTATGAATTTTTAAATCAAGCTTTTTTTTTTTAATAAAATTCAAAAAAGTTAATACTTATTAACAAAATAAAATATAAAATTTTTATTAAAAATCTTCTAAGACAAAATTAAGAAACTTTTGTTGTTTTTATTAAAAAAATTGCGTATTTACATTTTTCATTTTGTCAGTTCTTTGTGGCCATTTATTTATGTTAATCAACAATTTCTAGTATTCATTTTACATCTATTTATGCAAATGTTTTAAATTGTATTATAAAATATAGCATATTTTTAGAACAAATTTACTTTACTTTTTGTTTTTTAATATCAAGTAACAGTATTGTTTTTAACTGATATTAGTTGTACAATTTTTAGTGATTTAATATTTTTGTAAAATTAAATTTTAAATTAAAGTTGTTTTTTTTTACCTTCCAATTTAGTTATAAATACAAAATGTTTGAGCTCGAGGCCGGGGTTTTTTTATTAAAATTCTTATTTATTTAATTCCAATATTTCGCCACTCTTCAAAAAGCATCATCAGGGATTTTAGTGAATTTCAAAAATTGTTATATTAATTTATGCTGACTAGCTCTAAACAACGTTAATATATTAAAATTTTTGTTTTAAATTAAAATCCACATTACTCCCTGAAGATGCTACTCAAAGATTTGCGAAACATTGGAGATAAATAAAGAAGAATTTAAATACAAAAAAAAATCAGGCCTCGAGCTCAAACATTTTATTTTGATAATTTTTCTTAAAATTTTAAATTTCAAATCTGATTAATTTTTATTCAAAAAAAATGGTTTATTCGATCGAAAAAAAAATCAGGCCTGGATCTCAAACATTTCATTTTTATAAAATTTTTCTAAAATCTTTAAATTTCAATTCTGATTAATTTTTATTAAAAAATAACAATTGTTTTATTTGACATTTAAAATATCATATTTTGATTAGGTTTATTCTAGCTCGAGTTCATTATTTCCTTTACTAATTAAAACTATGATCTTCTCAAAGAATAACTTTTAAGAAAATTATTTTTCTATTTTAAATTTATTTATGTTGGTCTTTGTGTTGCAAGATTCCATTGATCAAGATTGATTAGCAAAAATAAAAACCCTTCAAGTAACTACAATTTTCGTCTTCTAATTCGCAATGTGATTAGAGTCGAATATGTATTAATATTTTAGTTTGCTACTTGTAGTATAGGGTTTTTATTTTTGCTACATAAGCTTGACAATGGGATCTGACAAGTTCCGAAACACGTGTCGATTAAGTCTTGAAAAAAAAAAATGACCAACATACATAAATTTAACACAGAAAAATTATTTTCTTGAAAATTATTCTATGAAAATATCACAGTTTTAATTAGTAAAGCAAATAATGACCTCGACCTAGAATAAACCTACTCAAAATATATCATTAAATTTATAAGCAAAATTTTCTGAGACTTTTTTTATAGAAATATTTTCAAATGCTGAGACAATATTCATAGATTCCGAATAATTGTTCCTGTAAAATAAGTGGCTGCTTGTGAAATTTTTCCGTTCACAGATTCTAAGTCAAATAATTCTCACTATCTAAGACATTTGTACCAAACAAAAATTTTCGGAAGCTGAATTAATAAGATTTTTTAAAATATTTTTTCATTTAATTATGCAAAATTTCCGAATTTTTGAGTCGGATTTGGTTTAAAAATGCGGACATGAATTTTGGTCGAAATACGTATTTTTTTCCAATTTTGACCGCTGATTGCCGACTGAAGATGATCTTGCAAAAAATTTTTCATAAAATTTCCAATATTCAGCTCTCAAATGGCCATAGTTTGGCTGGTATTACGATACGAAATTTTGTATTTGCAGAAACTTTTGTAATTATTAAAATATGATTTTTAGTAATATAATAAAATTATCATAAAATTCTGTTTAAGTTTTATCAAAAAATAAAAAAATGTTTTATTCGACCTTTAAAATATCATATTTTGCGGAGGTTTTTTTCTAGCTCGAGGTCATTATTTCCTTTACCAACTAAAACTATGATATTCTCATAGAATAAATTTCAAGAAAATTATTTTTCTGTTTTAAATTTATTTATGTTGGTCATTTTGTGGCAAAACTTAATCGACACGTGTTTCGGAATTTGTCAGATCCCATTGCCAAGATAATTTAGCAAAAAAAAAACCCTATACTTCAAGTATACTACAATTTTCGTTTTCTAGTTCCCAATGGGAGTAGTGTCAAATATGTATTCATATTTTAGTTTGATCAGTAACGATTTGTCATTAAAAACCCTTTGTCATTGTCAAGATTATTTATTTTTGCTACATAATCTTGACAATGGGACCTGACAAGTTCCGAAACACGCGTCGATTAAGTCTTGCAAAAAATTACAAATATACATAAATTTGAAACAGAAAAATTATTATCTTGAAAATTATTCTATGAAAATATCATAGTTTTAATTAGAAATAATGACCTCGACCTAGAATAAACCTACTCAAAATATATCTTTAAATTTATAAGCTAAATTTTTTGAGACTTTTTTTTATAGAAATATTTTTAAATGTTCATACAATATTCATAGATTCCGAAAAATTGTTCCTACCCGAGCAAAAATTTTCTGATATAATCATATATAATTTGATACAATCTTATATGAGTTAATATGCTTCTATATAAATTTATATAAAATTATATCTATTACCTTGATTTGGTAGATTCACTTCACGAGTAAAAAAGTTTTTGATATAATTATATATAATTTGATAAAATTATATCAAATTATATATAATTATATAAAATTACATATAGAGAAAAAATTTTCCAAAAAGTTGGATAAAATAATATAAAATTATATATAATTTGATAAAATTATATATAATTATATTCAGGATTTGGTGGATATAATTATATAAAATTATATATAATTTGATAAAATTTTATAAAATTGGATAAAATTATATAAAATTATATATAATTTGATATAATTTTATATAATTATATCCACCAAATCCTGGATACAATTATATATAATTTTATCAAATTATATATAATTTTATATAATTTTATCCAACTTTTTGAAGAATTTAACCTTTTTATATAATTTTTATATAATTATATATAACTTGATATAATTTTATCAAATTATATATAATTATATAAAAAAAACTTTTTTACTCGGGTAATTATATATAATTTGATATAATTTTATCAAATTATATATAATTATATAAAAACTTTTTACTCGGGTTTATATGGTTAGATATTGCTCCATATATGATTAGATTCATATTTTGGTTTTGCTCATCAAATTATATACAAATAGATATTATAAGATCAATTTGATATAATAAGATTTGACCAAATTCCGGATCAAATTGTATACATTTTTATATTTTTTGATCTAAAGTAAAACAATTAGATATTATTTGATACAACCATTTTACGGATCAAATTAAATCTATTTAGTAAAATTATCATAATATTTTTTTCTTTTTTTTATGGTATACAATAAATAAGTGGCAGATTGTGACATTTTTCCGTTCACAGATTATAAGTCCTGTTTCTTATAAAATAATTCTCTGAATCTAAGAAATTTTTCCTAGACAAAAAATTTTTAGATTCTGAAAAAATAAGATTTGTTTGTGTTTTTTATAAATTTTTTAATATTATTCCAATTAAGTATGCCAAATTTCTGAATTTTTGAACCGGATTTGGATAAAAAATTCGGACACGAATTTTGGTCGAAATACGGATTATTTTTTCAACTTTGACCGCTGGTTGCCGTCTGAAGATAATCTTGCAAAATTTTTTTCATAAATTTTCCCATACTCAGTTCTAATGTGGCCATCGTTTGGCAGGTATTACAATACGAAATTTGAAAGTTTACATTTAACGGGACGCTCTATTGTGTAATTCAGAAACTTTTTTAATTAATAAAATATGATTTTTAGTACTTAAATAAAATTATCATAAAATTACATTTTTTTTCAAATCTTTTTTGAATTTTTAAAAGAATGTTGGTCATTAAAGTAGCAAATGAAATTTTTAAAAACACATAATTTTTTATAGTTAAGAATTTTTAACATTAATTATTAAAAATAACATATTTTGAGGATGTTTATTCTGGCTCGAGGTCATTATTTTCTTCACTAATTAAAACCATGATATTCTCATAGCATAATTTCCAAGAAAATTATTTTTCTGTTTTAAATTTATTTATGCTGGTCATTTTTGCAAAACTTAATCGACAAGTGTTTCGGAATTTGTCATTTTACATTGTCAAGATTATCATATGTTAATCTGTTTTTAATATTTTTGTTGGTTATTGACAATCCGTGTCTTATTAGTATAGTAGAATTTCTTCGTCTTTCTAATTCCCATTGTGGAGAGAGAGAATATGTATTAATATTTAAGTTTGTGCGCAAACGATTTGTCATTAGACTTGTTTGCTACTTTGTAGTAAATCGTTTCTATTTTTGCTTAATAATCTTGACAATGGAATCTGACAAATTGCGAAACACGGGTCGATTAAGTCTTGCAAAAATGACAAGCATAAATAAATTAAAACATAAAAATAATTGTCTTGAAAATTATGCTATGACAATATCATGGTTTTAATTAGTAAAGAAAAAATTGACTTCGAGCCAGAATAAACATCCTCAAAATATAATATTTTAAAGGCCGAATAAAACAATTTTTATTTTTTTAATAAAAAGTTAATCAGAATTATTAAAAATATTTCATTTAAGAAAATTTCTATATTTTACTAATTATACCTTAAAATTTTACTTTTCTTAAGAATTTCTTTAAACTTTTATTCGTACAAATTCTTCTTCATCACTTTTTTCTTAATTTTTTTTCTTCTAGTTAACCTTTAACATTTTTATGTCTAATTTACAATTTTGTGAAAATCATTTTCCATCATTTAACTTTAAGGTTTTTTGGTATTTAGCAAAAAAAAATTTTAATGGTCATCATTGTATTAGGTTTTTTCTTTACAAAAAAAAGCAAAATATAATGACTACCTTTATGGATAATAATGGAAAAACCGTTGATTTTTTTTTTCACAATTTTTCAGCTCAATGAAGCATATAACCAAACGTAATTAACGATAACGTTAACTTTTAAGTTTTGTGTTTAAATTAAATTATGATTAATATGAAGAAAATTTAAGGCAACAAAACTGATTTAGAAACTAAAAATTAAAGGGAAAATGAATTTAAAACGGTACAATTTTTCGATTTTAGCATTATTTTTTTAAAGAAACATTTTTTCAAATTCTGATTAATTTTTATTAAAAAAAAGTGGTTTTTATACGACCGTTAAAATATTATATTTCTAGTAGGTTTATTTTAGCTCGAGGTCATTATTTCCTTTACGAATTAAAACTTTGATATTCTCATAGAATAATTTTAAAGAAAATTACACTGTGCTACAAAAAACGTAATAACAAATATACTTTTTAAATGAGGTAGTTAAGGTAGTAGGTCTAGTTGAAAAGATCACAAAAATGCCCATCACACTTGCCAGACACCCTCAAATTTTAAAGTTATTGTCAAAAAACGATTTTTTGGGACTTTTCTCACTAAACCACGTGTAACTTAAACATTTTTCAACCGATTTTCAATTTTTCAACTGTTTTGGATAGAAGAAGGATAGGGCTTTTTATGTGTGTGAATTGGTCCATACATATAAAAAAGATATGCATTGATTTTTTCAACAATATCTAATTTATTGTTATTTTTTTTAAATTTTTTGAGTTTTTCGATTTTTTTCTGTTATAGTTCGTTCAACAACATTTATATTTATAAACGTATTCTTAAAGAAAATTTAATTGTGAATACGATGAGCTTTATGCCGAAATAATCGGATAATAATTGACAGAGTTGTGATAATTTTTCTAAAAAAGAAAATTAAGATTTTGCTTGAAATTGTCGTTTGGATAACCCAGGCAAAAAAAATAAAAAAATAAACGAACATACTAAGAGGTCGCGTATCATTATTTTAAAGGTTTTTGGCCTCCTGAATTAGAATTTGACCTTGAAATTGCGCTATCTTATCAAGTTTTTGATATATCAATTCATGTTAAATATCTCAAAAACCTGACTAGATAGAGCAATTTGAAGGCCAGATTCGAATTCAGAGTGCCAAAAACCTTTAAAAATATTGTACATGACCTCTTTTGATAAAATTATTTTTTTTGTCTGGAATATCTGAACGCGATTTCCTGCAAAATCTTAATTTTCTTTTTTAGAAAAATTATCACAACTCTGTCAATTGTTATCCGATTTCTTCAGGATAAAGCTTATCGTATTCAGAATCAAATTTTCTTTAAAAATGCTTTTATAAATATAAAGGTTGTTAAACGAACTATAGCAGAAAAAAATCGATAAACTCGAAAAATTTCCAAAAAATAACAAAAAAATTATATTTTATAGAAAAAATCAATAAATCCCAGCAAAACTTAGATTACCAAATAAGGTATAAAATAAGGTATAGGATCTCTTATTTTATACATTGCAGCATTGATGATTTTAACAGGCGATGAGACTCAAAGTAATGCATCCACATTATCACAAAGAATACCAGTAAGGTATAAAGTAAGTCATAAATTTATAACGAAGAATACGAGTAAGGTGTAAAATATATGATATTTTATAGGTTACAAGAAATGAAATAATATAGCATACCAGAAGATAATATATAAGGTGTTACGAGTAGTGAAAAAGTAATTTTGTATTAAATTTACTCACGTGATTGTAAGTGAGTGTCAGTAGATAAAATATGCTCGTGAGTGTGTGTCGTTAGAAATTTCCTGTCGTGAGCCCATCTCTAGTTTAAACTTATGAATTTTTTAAAAAATAATTATTTTTTATGTTATTGTAATGCATTATGCACCCAATTATAAATAATGCATTATTTCAAACTTTCATTTCAAATAATACATAATGTAACCAAATATAAGTCATCCATGATTTAATGTTTAGAAATAATAAATATGAAATACATTTTTTCCAATAATCATGCATTACGTAGCAAATTATTAGTAATGCATTATTTTTCACTTAAAAATAATACGTTGTGTAACAAATGTTTGGTAAGACATCCAAAAATAATGCTACAAATAAGGTATATACATTACCTGGTAATGTGTTATATAATCACTACCCATTACCAAAGTTTTGCTGGGATATCTTTCTTATATGTATAGACCAATTCACACGCATGGAAATCACCATCATTCTTCTATCAAAAACAGTTAAAAAATTTAAAATCGGTTGAAAATTTTCTGAATTACAAAAGGTTTAGTGAGAAAAGTTCCAAAAAAAAAACGTTTTTTGACCATAACTCTAAAATTGAGGGCATCTGGCAAATTTAATGGCCATTTTTGTGATCTACTTGACAAGACCAACAACCTATACTATGTCACATCAGAAGTATTTTTTCACTGTAGCACAGTGTTATTTTTCTGTTTATTCTATGAGAAAATCATAGTTTTAATTAGTAAAGGAAATAATGACCTCGAGCTAGAATAAACCAAATCAAAATATAGTATTTTAAAGGTCGAATAAAACATTTTTTATTTTTTTATAAAAATTAATCAGATTTTGAACAAAATGTTTAGCACGCCATGGTTAATACCCCAAATATGGTATTATAACGTAAATAAAATTATTTGCAACAACAACAAAATGCATATAGGATTATCGAGGGTAATCAGTGTTTTAATATTTGATTGTTTGTTAGTGGATGATCGTGATCTTCCTTCGATGGTACAATTTTCGTCTTCTAATTCGCAATAGGAGTAGAGTCGAATATGTATTAATATTTTAGTATGATCATTACCGATTGCAATTAAAAACCATTAGCTACTTGTAGTAAAAGGTTTTTATTTTGACAAATCCCGAAACACGTGTCGATTAAGTCTTGCATTAAATGAACAACATAAATAAATTTAAAACAAAAAAAATAATTTTCTTGAAAATTATGCTATGAGAATATCATGGTTTTAATTGGTAAAGAAAATAATGACCTCGAGCTAGAATAAACCTACTCAAAAAAAAAAATATATATATATTTTTTTTTAATTTTTAAAAATATTTTTGCTATTTTTTCAGGAATGTTCAAATTTGTAACACAGTCAAAAGAAACTAAAATTTACTGTTTCTTTCATAACTTCTAAAGCCCTTTACCGATTTTGTTGATATTGAATAGCAACTTGACCAGTGAAATTGCAAATATAAATGCCAGGTTCCAGTAGCCTTCAAGATGGCTTTAGAAAGTAAACGTGTTTTCAACAGACAGAATCTGATGCTTGGCAAAACTGATATAAACCCCACCATTGCGTATGATTAATAAATAGCGTTTAAATATTACTTATACGCATTTATATCATTTATTTCTTTCTTAAAACTTTAACCCTTTCAATACAAAGTTTCCCAGCAAAACTTTGGTAATGGGTGGTGATTATATAACACATTACCAGGTAATGTATATATCTTATTTGTAGCATTATTTTATGATGTCTTACCAAACATTTGTTCCACAACGTATTATTTTAAAGTGAAAAATAATACATTACTAATAATTAGCTACGTAATGCATGATTATTGGAAAAAATGTATTTCATATTTATTATTTCTAAACATTAAATCATGGATGACTTATATTTGGTTACATTATGTATTATTTCAAAGTTTGAAATAATGCATTATTTATAATTGAATACATAATGCATTACAATAACATAAAAAATAAATATTTTATAAAAAAATGCATAAGTTTAAACTAGAGATGGATTCACGACAGAAATTTGTTAATGACACACACTCACCCAGGAGTATATTTTATCTCGCTTACAATCACGTGAGTAAATTTAATACAAAATTACTTTTTCACTACTCGTAACACCTTATATATTACGTTCTGGTATGCTATATTATATACCTTACTCGTAACCTATAAAATATCATATATTTTACACCTTACTCGTATTCTTTGTTATAAATTTATGACTTATTTTATACCTTACCGGTATTCTTTGTGATAATGTATATGCATTACTTTTAGTCTCATCGCCTGTTAAAATCATCAATGCTGCAATGCATAAAATAAGAGATCTTATACCTTATTTTATACCTTATATGGTAAGGTAAGTTTTGCTGGGTTAATACAAAAATACCATGTTTTAAATGAAAACATTGACGTTTTAAACAACGAAAACACACAATAAATACAACAATATCTTGCTTTATACAATTTCCGTACTTCCAAACCATAAATAATGTTAAAATAATACATAAATAAGTCCCTCATCTATAAAGTTTATTCATTTACATGCTATAACATACAACAACTTTGACACAAATAGTCAGTCATACACAGAAAGAGTGTGTGGCATTCATATGACATGGCACCGCAACCTTTTTTTGTACTCTTACTTAAGAGAGAGGGTATATAAGAGTTTGTCATTATGTTTGTAACATTTATAAATTTATGATCCCCGAACGATTTTAAGACGATTTTGAGATATATGTCTGTTAAAATCACGATAACTTTTGAAAAACAAGTTCGGGATTCCTGATATTTACCATATATATGAGGAGTTCCGGCTAAGACTTAAATTTTGAGGTAAAAAAGATGTGATTTTTGTTTTGATGGCACATCGATGAAAGTTGGCGTAAATGTTAGAAGCTATTTAAGAATAAGAAATTCGTTCGCGTCAATTAAATCGCGCAAGGGGGTCAAAAGTTATGGCGGTTTTAAGATTTAGCGGTTTTAAAAAATCTTAAAAATATTTTAAATATTTTTTTTCTACACATTTGTTGCATGCGTTATTAAAACATGCCAGGATATATCATTTCTTCTAAAATATATGATATAAATTTAACCCTTTAATGACCAAACGATCTAAAAAAAAAATATCTAAGTACCTAAAATCGCGATTAATTAAAAAGTCAAAAAGCAAATCAGTTCTACTCGTTAAGGCACGTCTTTTGGTGTATTAAAATGAACATGATGCATTAATTGCTACTAAAAAAAATTGGAAACAGATTTGCAAATTTCGCACAATTTTCAAAAATGCCATAAAATTTTTGCAATTTATTTTTTATAAACCCGCCAGTGATTTTTTTATGTAAACTCCTAAAAAACTCGGTTTACGCAAGAGTCCACCAATTTTCGAATGAAACCGCGAATGTGCCTCGCGAAAAACTGGTATTTTAAAAAAATTACGTTATTTCTTTCGAACTTTGATCTGCTGAAACTCCTTAACTATTCGTGGCACATTAACGGGATTAATTCCAAAATGTTAAGAATTACAACAGCTACCATCTTTAGTTCAACTTTTTTCATTTTATAGAGGGGGCCGAAATCCCTCATCAAAAAACCTCGAAAATTTAAAAACTCTTAATTTTTGGTTTCAAAACTTAACCGTCTTATAACTTCTTACCAAGCGATGAAGCATCTATCAAGCTAACATTAAAATAATCTCTTATATATACTGACTTTGTGTTATGCCGGAAAAGATTGAAATATAAGGAGAACTTAAAAAAAAAAGCGAAAGAAGGTAAAAACTATGGATTATTTCAAGCCATTTTTATCGATTTTTCAACTTTAACCCTCTGTAACTTTTACGGATAAAGTGGGGTAATCCTTAAACATTGCTCAGTGATGGTTCAAGGTCTTGTTTACACAACTGCATTTATAGTTTTTCTAAATTCCAAAAACTGACGGTTTTTTTAAACATTTTTTTCAGTTTCACTGAGTTGAAATTTAAAAAAGATTTCATGATATACATATGTCATAGTCCCAGTCAAATTGGTATTTCATTTCAGCAAAGTCGGTCAAGTGGTTAAAAAGTTATGAGGGCAAATGTAAGGCTACCTTGACAACTATAGTAAGTTTCTGAATTTTCTGTGGTAAGCTACAAAAATATTTTACATCGTGAGTTTGTCACTGAAACTAATTTTGTACTCAAAAAATACTAAAAGAAAAACAAATCAACAAAAATAAGTTAAATACAAATTTCTTTCAAAATAAAATTAGGATTTTTTTTTATTATCAAAATGTAAAACAATACAAAAAAATGTTTCTTCTGAAATAAAATTTTATTATATAAAAAAATAATTAATAGTAAATAATCAAGCTCGAGGTCTTTCTTTTATATAAAAATCTTTTTAAATAAAATAAAGACCTCGAGCTTGATTTATTATAAAAATAAAAAGGTCGAATAACAACTAACTTATTTATATAAAAAATTACCAACTTGAAGTTTTTTTTTTGTTTTCGAAAACTCCACTAAAATAATTTTTTTTAGAAAAAAATTTCATTCAAAATTTTTTTTATCAATATTTTTTTTTTTTTTTAATTTTCTGGACATTGTGTAGGGCATTCCTTAGTTCGTTTATGCATGTCTTAACTGTAACTTCGTTTATTTTTTGTTGTTTTGTCTGGCACTTTACAACATTAATGCATGAGTAAATTTTGCCTCATATCTTTACCATAAAATGCAGAATTCAGTTCGTTTAATGTCTATATAGAGAAAATGAAACTTTTTGGTAGAATATTTTTTTTAAGCAAAAACAAAAAATACGCATAAAGAGAAAATCTGTAATTTTTTATGTTAAAACGACATGTTTACATTAAGGTGGCACTACCATATTTAATATTGTCACATTTTGAGTAGGTTTATTCTAGCTCGAGGTCATTATTTTCTTTACTTATTAAAACTATGAAATTCTCTTAGAATATCATTATTTGTTTATTGGTTATTTAACGATCGTGATCTTACAACGATAACAATTTTCGTCTTTTAATTTTTAAGGGGAGTAGAGTCGAATATGTATTAATATTTCAGTTTGATCATTAACGATTTTTCATTTAAATTTCTTTGCTATTTGTAGTATACGGTTTTTATATTTGCTAAATAATCTTGACAATGGAATCTGACAAATTCTGAAGCACGTGTCGATTAGGTCTTGCAAAAATTACCAACATAAATAAATTTAAAACAGAAAAATAATTTTCTTGAAAATTATTCTATGAAATATCATAGTTTTAATTAGTAAAGGAAATTATGACCTCGAGCTAGAATAAACCTACTCAAAATATAAAATTTTAAAGGTCGAACAAAACAATTTTTATTTTTTTAAAAATATAATCAAAATTCAGAAATATCTTGTCACTTTAAAATTTCGATATCCATCTCGGCGGTTTATACCACCTCTGCTTGATGGTTTAAAGATAGTTTTGGAGATGTCTCATGACTTCAATTAAAGTCATCCTAAGAAATAGAATATAATGTGACATGTTATTGAGCAAGTTTGCAAGAAAGTTTTATTCAGGAATTTCGTCAGTAATTGGTTCGAATATGATAATAAGGGCTGAGATTATCATGCAATCGCATGTGCGCTAAAATATTCACTAAAAAACCTAAAAATATGCACTTAAAAATATAATGTGTACAATAAAAATTTTGTTTTCATACGAAAAACTTCTTAAAATGCGAAAAATAACACCGGACTTAAATATTAAGATTTAAGACTTTATATAAGCAAGATTTTTTTTAGGCATTCAATCTAAAAAAAAATATATAAGATTTTTTTTATGGTTTACAAAATAAATTTTTAGAATTTAAAATTGTTTTTGAAAAAATAAATAAAAATTTTGCATATTTTGGTATAAATTGCTAATATATTAGGGTGTTCAATTAATCGGGTTTTTTTATTGTTCGATTAAACGATTAATCGAAATTTGCCATTTTTAAATTATTCGATTAAACGAATAATATTTTAAAATTGTTCGATTAATCGAAAAATTACAAATTCAGAAATTTTCGAAATTACAAAATTTTTTTTCGACAATTTTAGAAAAAATTGGTACTTTAGTAAATAAACAATATTGATTCCAATATTAAAACAAAGCGAAATTTAAGTTTTCTGCTAGTTTGAGAAAAAAAATTTTGGAGATTTGAAAAATGTGTAGAATTCCAAAACAATGTTTTTGCCAAATTTATATGTATTATCGATATCACAAAAAAAAATTATTTGACATTTGGGAAAATCTTAAACAAAAACTCGGAACTTTGACCGATTTTAGCGCGGTCATATAGTTAACTGATTTGGCCCAAAATTTGGCAGCGAAAATCCGAAAAGGTTTAAAGTAAGGACCACTCAAGTTAACATGAATGCTTCTTTTTTTAATTCCAACGGCCACATACATTTAGTTTGTTTATTGGATTAAAAACTTTTAAAAATTATACATATTTCCAGAAAAACTATATATTATTATTATTCGATTAATCGACATAAATTCTTCGATTAATCCTTTAATCGAAATTAGCAATTTTAAATTAATCGAACAATTATTCGTCTAAAATTATTCGATTAATCGAACAAGAATTATTCGACTGAACACCCTATAATATATACCAAAATATGCAAAAAATATGCACTTAAGAGTTGGAAATATGCACAAAATATACACCTAAAACCAAAATATTCACAAAATATGCAGTTAATCCCAAAATATGCAAAAATATGCATTTTCACCAAAATATGCAAAAACAAATCGATGCCATTTTAACGTAAATTTCTTGATTCGGAAAAATAATTGGTCGATATCGACAAAAAAACATGCATTTGCATGAAAATCACATCCCTAATGATGATACTTGAATTAATTTAAGGGTTTTGTTCATCATCCTTCTTAGAATTATACAAAAAAAAAAAATTTAACAATTCGATTGTAAAAATATTCCATACATAATAAACTTCCACCCTAATACACATGGATACAAAAACGATCATTGCTTTCAACATACTTTATGTTGATTACATCGTATCAAGATGAATATAGTATGTGTGTATCAATACAATTTATACTATATACAGTAGCTCACACCTTAATTCGTTCAGCAATTACTAAATAGCACATCGTTAAAAACAAAGGTAAAACTATCAAATAAAATAATAAATTTAATGTTGTATATATTCGACCTTCAAATTTGTAATGTAAATGAAATAATTAAGCTCGAGGTCTGTTGTTTTAATTATTTTTTATTTTATTTCTCAGATATTTCGAAATTCATCGAATTTCATCCTCAGGGACACTTGTAAAAATTACTCAAACAAAATAAACTTTAAGCTATAGTTGTTTTAACATCGTCGTATAGTATTGTACTGATCCGACGATGTTAAAACAACTACAGCTCGAGATCGAGTAAAGTTAGTAAGGGTTTAAGTTAAAAAAATGCAGAAGAAAATTGAATTTCTAAAAATTATAGACATTTCGGGTATTTCCATACCGGTTTAAAGCACTCCAGTTAGTAATATCATCAGCAGAAACATTTTTTTTATATATATGAATATTTACAGTTTTTACAGAATAAATTTTGACAGTTTCCAACACTAAAATTCTATTTCTTGCAATCTCAAACTTACTTCATACTTTCTTTTATCTTTTTTGTCTCTTACATTATATCGCAAGGGTGACCAACATGATCTGGAATTGCAGATACACAAATGAAGGAATTTGTATTTTCTGTTTCGGAGACGTGCCTAATGGCGACATATATTAAGACAAAAAAGTTTGAAGGAAAGTATGAATTGAGGTTGAGATTGCTAGAAATAGAATCGTAGTGTTGGAAACTGACAAAATATTTCGCAAGATCATATTGGTAACCCTTGCAAAATAATGCAAGAGACAAAAAAATTGAAAGAAAGTATGAATTGAGGCTGAGATTGCTAGAAATAGAATTGTAGCGTTGGAAACTGTAAAATTTTGTTCTGTACAAACTTTAAATATTCACATATATAAAAAACACTTTTCCATTAACAAGACCAACCGTCATTTAAAATCCTACTGATGATAACACTAACTGGAGTGTTTGAAAGCGGTATGGGAATTATAGAAATGTCTATAATTTTGGAAATTAAAATTTTCTGCATTGTTTCACTTTCCTTATCATTTTCTAAGGAAAAAGTATTATCTCAAATATTTTTTAAAAAAAAAAGTCTCAGTATTTCAGACTTTATCTTTAGAACATATTTTGATACTTATTTGACTCTGAATGTGAGAATTTTTCGATTGAAAAATTTTCTTAAAATTTAGGAAAAATCTCTTATTACTTTTCAATAGGAAAAAAATCCCAAGCAACCTAGAATTTTTCCTTAAAAAATGTTTTCTGGAAAAAAAAATTACAGTATCTGATGACATTGATAGCTACAGCGAAGCGTCTCAGATTCTAATTGTAAGTTTTTCCATTGGAAAAAATATTTCCAAATCTTGAAATTTTTTTTGAGGAAAAATTTTTAATTATGTATATGAGAAGTTCTATGTTTTAAATTTATTACAACCCAGTTGGAAAATGTGTCACTGAGGAAATTTCCACAGTGATTCCTTGAGGAAATGTCTTCAGGTTCTGACAAATCATAGGCAATCATTGATGACATGTCCTAGCATTGTCAGCACTGAATGTTTGCTTTAAGAGTGTGGACAATTCCTCTAAGACGTCTAAAAGGAAATGTCTTCAGAATAGCAGTATATTAAATTAGATTTTTAAATCTGAACAACTCTTCAATTTCCAAGAAAAAGATGGCAATATTATCGACTTAATTAAAATAAAATCAAAATCTACCAAGTAGAATAAAAGTAATAAATAGACAAACAATTTTAAAAATAAAGTTTGGAACAAGTGGTTAAGTGTGGGACTAATAAACTGGAGGTTCCAGGTTCAAATCCAGTTGGGACTAAAAAAGGCGAAAAGTTTTTTCTAAATATGAGAAAGATAATTTATAAAGGAAAATGGATAAAAGTAAAAACTAAAGGAAATACGAAAATTTTTGTATTTTCGCATGACCTATGTCAGACATTTCCCCAAAGAAGTCTTAGGTGACATGTCCCCAGAAGGTCAGCCCTGACCACTGCTGACTTTGAGTGAGGACATTTTGAAAATTTGTATGAAACTGTCCTCAAGCCAGTACATAGAGATGTCTTGTGGATGTCAGGTCTGACTCTGACATGTCATCGCTCCGTCACTGAGGATGGCTCGAGGACGTTGCCAACTGGGAATCTGCGAATTTTTCTATAGGAAAAGCTTATTAAAATTAATGACTTTTTTTAAAGGAAAAATGTTTGAGAACTTTTCTATAGAAAACTATATCAAAACCTGAGATTTTCATACAAAAATAAATTTAAAAACTGTCAAAAAACTATTATAAATATTTACATAATTTTTAGAAATTCAATTTTTAGTTCGACCTTCGTGGCACTTTAATTATATTCTCAATCTGGAAGCCAGTAAGCTTTAATTGAAAGTATTTTTTTAATAACACCGCTCAACACTCATTTTCCGGTTTGAATTCTGATGATCAATTTTAGTAGACTTTGATCTCCTGATTCCAAATCTGTTCTCCAAATTTTCCCATCACGTCCAGATTTTTAGTTATTCACGAAAAATTAAGATTTTTTCATTATTTAAAAGCTTGCACAGCAGCTATTCAGTGGAATACAAATCTGGTATAAAGCGCAAAAGTATAATTTGGTCTCCAACATGGTCTATGGTCTCCAACATAGAACACAATTTTTTTCAAATTATTGCGTTTGGGTGTGCTTTACTTGCGTTTTAAAATGATACTGTTAAAATTACCATTTTTGTAAAATTTACCTTAGTTTTTTGATATTTTTCAAAGAAAAACTCAAAAAAAAATAAATATTTTACAAAATTAAGCTTTCTGTGTTATTTTTTGTATAAACCGGAAGATATCTTGAATGGGTTTAAAAGTCTATAAGAAAGAATGAACTTTTGCCGAAATTTTGAGCTCTCGCAGTAAAGATTGATAATCTGGTTTTTGTTTTAGAGCCTTTTAAAAATGGTGCTTTTTCAAATTTTTTTGACAGAGTTTTTTTTAAATGCATGTTTATAATAGTGCAACAACTTAAAATGTTTTTGCTTATATTTTTGAGATTATAGTTCAATTCTACGCTCATGCTTTATACCAGATTTTTACTCCACCCAACGGCTGCTGTGCAGGCTTTCAAAAAAAGGAAAAAATCGCTTTTTTCGCATTTTCAACCGGGAATAATTAAAATTCTAGACGTGATGAAAAAATTTGAAGCACGGATTTGGAATCAGCGAGTCAAAATCTTTTAAAATTTTTTATGAAACTTCAAACAGGAGCCAAAAACCTTCGATTTGTTGAGCGATGTAACCTACACAACATTTTTAAGGTATTATAATAGTTTGTTTACTACCTGACTTGAAGTGCGATCTACTGTAATTTGATATGAATGAATATAATAGTGAGATTTAAGTATATCGTTAAACTATATTCAATTTGAGCTATCTAAAAAAACATAACTTTTTAGTAGAGCAAAAAAACCGTCGCATTCGCGTATTTTTTAACTTTTTGTCGGCCGATCTTTTACAATATTAATTAATAATTACTAGTAAATTTTACACGTGCTTTGTTTGTAAAAATTCGTATTATTCGCTGAGTTACAGCAGATAGCTCAACCTTTTTTATTTGAAATTAATCCACCTAAGCAGATAGCTCATTAAATATAGACTTTAAAGCTTTATAACTTTTTAACGGATTATGATAAAAATGTGAATTTGGTACCATATTTCTCAGTTTTTAAAGCCCTTCCATTACAGCTGTTAAAAAAAATACTTTTTAATTTTTTTTTAAATCATCGATTTTTTCGCGCATTCTCGCCATTATTTGGAACCTTTATGAAGCTTGCGAAAAATGTCATAACACTTGTGTTAGCTGTACAATCGAATGGGCAAATAAAATATGCAAAAAGTTTAACCGGTTTTGCTCCGCATCGAAATATGGGTCAAAAACCGCGTTTTTAACCGCGGAAAGGAGTTGAAACTTTCAAAAAAAAAAAACTGCCATTATTTTTATTGATGGAAAAAGTGATAATAAAAAAAAATAAATTTAAAAGTTTACCGTAGTAAACTATACTGTAGATAGCTCAAATTTTTATTTATAAAAAAACATGGTTTCACATAGCTCATGCTATTTTTGCAATAAAATAGCCTTAAAATAATTTTTTTGTTCTGAAATTAATACCATATATGACACTTATGCCAGCGAACATTTTACCATCAAAAACTCATTTTCGTCAACCGAGCAGATAGCTCAAATTGAATATAGTTCCACGATATGCATAAATTGTAAAGAAAATCTTTACAGAGATTTTTTAAAAAGAACAAAAACGAAATTAAGCTGATAAAATAGGAGAAATTCTTATTAATCAATGGTTATTTTTCGCTATAAAAGTCATTTAAAAAAAGTTATAATTACAAAATGATTTTTTATAAAGCGGTTTATTCTTTAAGAAAGTTTCTCAGAACCAGAGAATATTTTGCTCATTTACTTGTATAATGTCATAACTCAAAATATTTGGTTTTGCAGAAATCGACTTTAAAGTTTATTATTTAAACAGGGTTTCCATTGAAAAAGGCCGATACATTAAGAATGTAATAATGGCGTGTTCTCTTCTCAAACGGTGAGTTTTAAAGATGTTAATACGAATTTTTGACACAATTTAAAGCATGATATAACAAATAATTGTGCATCATTAACTTAAAAATCGCATTTTTTGAGTTATGACGTTATACAACCAAAGGAGCGACTTGCACAGCAAACAATAACTGTTTTAGTTAATACATGTTTCATTTTTCTAAGTTAAAAAATATGCATGTTTTTAAATAAGTTTTCAGAAAGAAAAATGCCTGAGGAAAGATTATGAATAAATTATGAATCAAAATTTCCTTTTTTGTTTGGTTTGTTAAAAAAATTAGTTGAATACTGAATAAAAACTATTGGACCCATTTTTAAATTTTTAATGTTTGAACTTAGAAAAAATCGACTCAGAAATATTTCTAAAAAATTTTCAGAAAAATGTCTATAAATAATTTTATTTTCCAGATCGACCCTCGTTGCACTTTTATTATTTACTCAATCTAGACGCTATCAAGCTTAAATTAAAGCTTTATAAATTACCTACATAATATTTTTTTTTTTAAATTTTACTCGTTTTATAATCATAACCTTGGGTATTTGTCTTTAACAAATTGCAGTTACTATAGAAAAGTTTCTTATTAGTTGGCAACTAGTGTATGTCCATAAAAACAACGAATTTCCCAGAAGTTGTTGTTCAATTAAAAATCAAAATATACTCGTGTATAAATATTCTACGAATTCTTAAACCGAATCTCATTCAATTTTTTATGGTTATGATTCCTGGAAAATATTATTTGTTTGAGAACCAAACGCATGTTAACAATTCTCGTTTTTTGCGAGTGGCTAAAATAAACATATGCATACCCGAGTAAAAATAAACATATATAACAATATATAACTTGATACAAACATAATAAATCATATATAATTATACATCCGTGAGATATTTTCTAAATTTTTTAAATGCAGTCATATGTAGTAATATATAATTTAATCACGATTCGGATTAAGAGGTATACGGTTTATATCAATATATGAAATAATATGAGGGTCAATACAAAATTTGTTTTTCTGTATAATTTAATATAAAATTAGATATACATTTTATTCTGTTCCATATATAACTATATAAATGTTTCAAATTAACCAAAAATTTTCTAAGATTTTTAGGCAAAGTATAAGAAACTTTTAAAATGTTCCTAAACATTTCCTTGTTAGGGTTATGTATATCACCTATCTGGTTCGAAGCGTACCCAAAGAATTTTTTTGTTTTAGAAAATTATATGTTTGGTGAATGTATCGTTGACCTGTGGTGTAACTCACCCAAACCAAAACACACCAAGATTTTATATGTTTTTATGCAATTATATCTAATTGGATCCACTTAAATATGGCAATGTCTGGTCAAAACTCGGATGAAATCGAATCATATTTTATACAAGTTGATCTTTTTTAATGCAAAAACATCCACCAATATTCGGATTAAATTGCGTATAAATATATATTGTGTTGTATATCATTATATATTGCATCATATAAAAATTTTTACTCGCCCGAGTAAAAAAGAGTTACATATAGCAGTGACAAATTAGATCCCAAATATGGTGGACAGAATTGTTTCAAATATTATCTTCGGTTATCCTACAAGATCTGAACAGATAGCCTTATATATAATATGATACGTAAAATGGGTCTATCTGGTTTTATCAGTTTGATCCGGACTGATACAATATAAAATAAATTGAGACTATAAGACATAAATATATATGGTTAGATATTGCACTACATAAAGAACATATTTTTGTATATAACATTACATAAAGTGCATATTATTATATATAATGTTATCCAACTTATATGACAATATAAGGAGCAATATATGATCAGTTATAATGGGTTTAAATTATATTTAATCGTATAAGTTTTCTCCAACTGATATAATTATATAGACCCAATTCACGTATCACATTATATATAAGGTTATCCCACTAGATCATAAAATATACCCGTAGATAATTATTAAAGTAATTGTATCCGCCATATTTGGGATATAATTAGTCATGAACTTTTTTTCTTTTTTTACTAGGGCGGGTATATTACCCATAGGAATATAATCCGAGCAAAAAAAGTTTTTTATATAATTATATATAATTTGATATAATTATATTAAATTATATATAATTATATTAAATTATATATAATTATATAAAATTATATACAGGTTAAATTTTCCAAAAAATTTTTATAAAATTAGATAAAATTATATGTAATTTGATAAAATTAGATTAAATTATATATAATTTGATAAAATTAGATTAAATTATATCCAGGATTTGGTGGATATAATTTTATAAAATTATATCTAATTTGCCCTAATTTTATAAAATTATGGTAGATTTAATTTTATAAAATTATAGCAAATTATATATAATTCGATCTAATTTTATAAAATTATATCCACCAAATCCTGGATATAATTTTATATCCAGAATTTTTTTATATATAATTTTTATAAAATTATATCCACCAAATCCTGGATATAATTATATTTATATAATTTTATCAAATTATATATGGATAAGTTAATTTTGTATAATTATATATAAACTTTTTTACTCGGGAACTCGCTTTATTTTGTAATATTATCAACTATTCCGCATGTTTCCAACATCCCACATTTTTCAGTTATTATTTTCAAATAGTAATTTCCATGTTGTGATGCAAATTTGAAATTGTTCCTTTTTATACCCTTCACTCTAGTGATAGGTATATATAAGTTTGTCATTCCGTTTGTAACACTTCGAAAGATTGGTATAGGATCCCATAAAGTGTATATATTCATGATCCTCGATCGATTTTAAGACGATCTAGCGATGTCCGTCCGTCTGTCTGTCCGTCTGTCTGTCCGTCTGTCTGTCTGTTGAAACCACACTAACTTTTGAAAGACTATACGAAGGCTCCTGAAGTTTGGCATAAATGTTGGTCATTTACCTGGTCAAGTTGGTATTGTAATCCAGCAAAATCAGTCGAGTGGTTCAAAAGTCATAAGCAAAAGACTGAATTTCGGCAAGGGTTTTTCGTGAATTTACGAGATAAAACCCACGCTAACTTTTGAAAGGCAAGGATGCTGAAGCTTGTCATATATATTTGCCATTCCCCAGGCCTGGTTCGTATTGAGTTTCAGCCAAATCGGTCTAGTGGTTCAAAAGTTATTAGTAAAACCGTGAATTTCAGATTAGTTTCACCTTAAATTCAAGTGTTGACAACCCGTTAAACATGTTTTAAAAACATTAATAAGTCACAAAAATATTTTTTTGTCACTCAAAAATTTTTTTATAGTAAAAAAAAAATACACTCGAAAAAAATTTTACACTCAAAAAAATTTTACACAGAAAAAAAAATTACGCTCAAAAAAAATTTGACACTCAAAAAAAATTTTTGTAAATTATTTCTTTTTTTCGAAAATTACTTCAAAAAAAGTTTTTTTCAAAAAATAAAATATTTCTAATCAAAAATTTTATTTTTTTCACGTAAGAACATTTGCTATCTCTAAAAAAGGGCATTGTGGAGGGTATTCATAGATTCGGCCAGGTCGAATTTAACTTTTCTACTTGTTAAATCTCAGCAGAATATGATGACAAAAAAAATTCTATAGAATTAATCAAAGGTTTTTATCATTTATTTGAGTTTTGCAAATGCAGAAACTATATACGACTTGCAATTAATTTTGTTTGATGTAAAAATAAACTTGTAGTGGGAGTAAAACTCATAAAACAAGTGTAATGTTAATGTTTTGATAGAAATTGAAAACCCGTTTTTTATACAATAAGCAAACAATTTTAAAATACTTGAAAGGGAAAGGGTTAGCATACTCCTAGAAAAAACCTTGTCAAATTACTAGAAAAAGCTTCGAAATCCCATTTTACTAATATATTTTTTTTTATATTTTTTATATTTTTTTTTATATATTTTTTAATATATTATATTTAAAATTTTTATTTTCTTGCTTTTAACAACAAAATTTTGATCGAAATTTACATTTTTTCTTGTAATTTTACATTTTTTTGTGTAATTTTACAAATTTCCGAGGCAATTTTACAAAACAAATCTAGTAAACTCACGAGAATTCTTTGTAAGTTTTATTGCGTCAAAAAAAATGTAACTTTACATATTTTTGCTAAAAATCTTGTAAAATTACAAAAAAGCTTGTAATTTGACTAGAAATTCTTGTCAAATAGGAGGAATCAAAAAATCTAGTAAAGTCACGCGAACACCTTGTAAATTTTATCGCGTCAAAAAAGTTGTTAATTTACAATTTTATTGGTAAAAATCTTGTAAAATTACAAAATTATTTTTAAAAGGCTTGTAAATTTACTAGGAATTCTCCTCAAGTAGGGGTTAGCAAAAAATAAAAAATTTTTCTTGTCATTTTATAAGGTTTTTTTATGAGTGTAATATTACTAAATAGTCCCGTAATCCCATTTTACTAATATTTTACAGTTTTTCTTGTTTTTAAACAAAAAAAATTTGATCGAAATTTACATTTTTTCTTGTAATTTTTACCTTTTTTTTTTTAATTTTACAAATTTTCTAGGTAATTTTACAAAAAAAAATCTAGTAAATTCACGAGAATTCCTTGTAAGTTTTATTGCGCCAAAAAAGTTGTAAATTTACTATTTATTGGTAAAAATCTTGTAAAATTACTAAATTATTAGTAAAAAGTTTGTAAATTTACTAGGAATTCTCGTAGGGGGTGGCAAAAAATAAATCTAACAATTTTTTTTTTTGTTATTTTACAACGCTTTTTTTTATGAGACTAATATTACTAAATAGGAACTTCAAAAAACCTTGTAAAATTACAAAAAAGCTTGTAATTTGACTACGAAATCTTGTAAAAAAGAGGAATCAAAAAATCTAGTAAAGTCACGAGAACTCCTTGTAAATTTTATCGCGTCAAAAAAGTTGTAAATTTACTATTTATTGGTAAAAATCTTGTAAAATTACTAAATTATTAGTAAAAAGTTTGTAAATTTACTAGGAATTCTCGTAGGGGGTGGCAAAAAATAAATCTAACAAATTTTTTTTTTTGTTATTTTACAACGCTTTTTTTTATGAGACTAATATTACTAAATAGGAACTTCAAAAATTATTTACTTAAATTTTCGTAGTATTTTTACATTTTCACTCATATTTTTTTATCCGCTTTAACAATTTTTCTGAAATGTAAAAGCAACCCTAGCAGCGTTATATTTAATATATATGCCAAGCATCAGCTGTCTTACACTTGTCATTCAAAAGTTAGCGTGATTACAACTGACAAACGGACGGACAAATATCGCTTGATTGTCTTACAACTAATAGGGGATCTTAAATACACACAACTTATGTAGTCCTCGACCTATACTTTTTGGTATTTTCAACATTTTGATTTATTTTACATATTTTTAACATTTTGATTTATTTTACATATTTGTAATATACAATCCCGATTTTTTTAGTGTTTTCGGTACTTTAGAGAAAATAAGAAAATATAATTTTCTTAAAGTGCAAATGTAAATCATCAATTTATATATTTTATATTTTTTTTATACAAATACATTTTTAGTTTTTTTCTGTTTTTATGACAGTAAGAAAAATTTCTTTTACTGACATAATCTTTATGAGTGTAGATTTTTTTGTTTCTATCTTTAATAATACTCGTTAAAAACCAACAATAAATCCTTTTTGTTAATTAGAAAAAGACAAGGGGAACAAAAAACCCAATATGTCGCCTCTCCGCAAGCAAAAGATGAAAACAAAAATATTGAGACTTAATACGATATTACCAGGGAATTAATATTTAGTCTGTTAAGACAGTTTATGGATCAGGGGTGATCGTTTTCTCGGTCCTTTAGTATTTTAGGAATGTTGGGATATTTTTTGGTTTTGATTTTAACCAGGGTAAGGAATGGCACACACATGTGCTGCACATCACATTTTACTAATGTGCCATGTGCCAATAATTGGCACACGGCACACGGGCCATGTGCCATGTGCTGGCACACGGCACATTTCAGGTGTGCCATGTGCCATACACATGGCACACGGCACATCTGAAATGTGCCGTGTGCTCTAGTATGACACATGGCACATCTGAAATGTGCCGTGTGCCAGCACATGGCACATGGCCCGTGTGCCGTGTGCCAATTATTGGCACATGGCCCGTGTGCCGTGTGCCAATTATTGGCACATGGCACATTTCAAATGTTTTTTTTTGAATAATTGTTTTTAGAAATAAAATACTTTTTTCAGAAAAAATACTACTTTTTTAGAAAAAAAACTTATTTTTTTTTTGAAAAAAAAGTACTTTTTTTAAAAAATAGTACTTTTTAGAAAAAATTTTACTTTTTTAGAAAAAGTAGTACTTTTTTGAAAAAATAGTACTTTTTTAGAAAAAAGAGTACTTTTTAGATAAAAAAAGTACTTTTTTAGAAAAAATACTACTTTTTTGAAAAAATTTTACTTTTTTAGAAACAAAGTACTTTTTTAGAAAAAAAGGTACTTTTTAAGAAAAAAAAGTACTTTTAAGATAAAAAAGTACTTTTTTAGAAAAAATAGTACTTTTTAGAAAAAAATTTACTTTTTTTTAGAAAAACTAGTACTTTTTTAAGAAATTCTATTACTTTATTTGAAAAAATATTACTGTTTTAGAAAAATTATTACTTTTTTAGAAAAATTATTACTTTTTTTTAGAAAAAAGTACTTTTTTAAAATAATAGTATTTTTTTTAAAAAAAAAAGTACTTTCTTAGAAAAATAGCACTTTTTAGAAAAACATCACATATTTTGCTCTATTTTTGCTCTATTTGTAAGATATAATTATAATACCAAATTAACGTCCTTTTGCTTGTATCTTAATTATTTAAGAAGTTATTTGCAATTTAAAAATCTAGCAAAGATAAAATTGATCTGTAAACGATTAAGTGATTATGGAGGGGTAAAAATGACAAAAATATAATTTATTTTGCTCTATCTCGATTAGTTTTTGAGATATAAATAAAATACCAGATTTACGCCCTTTTGCTTGTATTTTAATTATTTAAGAAGTTATTTGCAATTTTAGAATCTAGCAAAGATAAAATATATATGGGATCGCTAAAGGGGTTATGGAGGGATAAAAATGGCAAAAATATCATCTATTTTGATGTATATCGATTAGTTTTTGATATAATTAATATACCAAAATAACGTTATTTTGCTTGTATCTTAATTATTTTAAAAGTTTTTCATATTTTTAAATTAAGCAAAGATAAAATTGATCTGGGAACGCTAAAGTGATTATGGAGGGTTAAAAATTACAAAAATGTCATCTATTTTGCTCTAAATCGATAAGTTTTTGAGATACAATTAAATTACCAAAATAAAGTCCTTTTGCTTGTATCTTAATTATTTAAGAAATTATTTGCAATTTAAAAAACCAACAACGAAAAAATTTAAAGGTTACGGAGGGGTAAAAACTAAAAAAATTTCAAACATTTTTTATCTATTTCGATTAGTTTTTGGTATTTTAGTTATATTATAATTTGGTATTTTAACTATATCTCAAAAACTAATCGATATAGAACAAAATAGATGATATTTTTGTCCTTTTTAACCTCTATAACCCTTTTAGGGTTCCAGATCAATTTTATCTTTGCTAGATTTTAAAATTGCGAATAATAATCTGATATTTTACTTATATCTCAAAAACTAATCGAGATAGAGTAAAATATATGTTATTTTTGTAATTTTTACCCCTCCATAATCACTTTAGCGATCCCAGATCAATTTTATATCTGCTAGATTTTTAAATTGCAAATAACTTCTTAAATAATTAAGATACAAGCCAAAGGACGTTAATTTGGTATTTTATTTATATCTCGAAAACTAATCGAGATAGAGTAAAATATATGTTATTTTTGTAATTTTTACCCCTCCATAATCACTTTAGCGATCCCAGATCAATTTTATCTTAGCTAGATTTTTAAATTGCAAATAATTTCTTAAATAATTAAGATACAAGCAAAAGGACGTTAATTTGGTATTTTATTTATATCTCGAAAACTAATCGAGATAGAGCAAAATAGATGTTATTTTTGTAATTTTTACCCCTCCATAATCACTTTAGCGATCCCAGACCAATTTTATATCTGCTAGATTTTTAAATTGCAAATAACTTCTTAAATAATTAAGATACAAGCAAAAGGACGTTAATTTGGTACTTTATTTATATCTCGAAAACTAATCGAGATAGAGCAAAATAGATGATGTTTTTGTAATTTTTACCCCTCCATAACCCATTTAGCGATCCCAGATAAATTTTATCTCTGCTAGATTTTTAAATTGCAAATAACTTCTTAAATAATAAAGATACAAGCAAAAGGACGTAAATCTGGTATTTTACTTATATCTCAAAAACTAATCGAGATAGAGCAAAATAAATTATATTTTTGTCATTTTTACCCCTCCATAATCACTTAATCGATTACAGATCAATTTTATCTTTGCTAGATTTTTAAATTGCAAATAACTTCTTAAATAATTAAGATACAAGCAAAAGGACGTTAATTTGGTATTATAATTATATCTTACAAATAGAGCAAAAATAGAGCATAATATATGATGTTTTTCTAAAAAGTGCTATTTTTCTAAGAAAGTACTTTTTTTTTAAAAAAATACTATTATTTTAAAAAAGTACTTTTTTCTAAAAAAAGTAATAATTTTTCTAAAAAAGTAATAATTTTTCTAAAACAGTAATATTTTTTCAAATAAAGTATTAGAATTTCTAAAAAAAGTACCTAGTTTTTCTGAAAAAGTACTTTTTTCCTACAAGTACTAATTTTTCTAAAAAAAGTAATAATTTTTCTAAAAAAGTAATAATTTTTCTAAAACAGTAATATTTTTTCAAATAAAGTATTAGAATTTCTAAAAAAAAGTACCTAGTTTTTCTAAAAAAGTACTTTTTTCCTACAAGTACTAATTTTTCTAAAAAGTACTAATTTTTGAAAAAGTAAAGATTTTTCGAAAAAACACAATTTTTTTTAAAAAAGTACTCTTTTTTCTTAAAAGGTAAAAAAGTACTATTTTTTTAAAAAAGTACTATTTTTTCTTAAAAAGTAATATGTTCTAAAAAGTAAGTTTTTTTCTAAAAAGTACTATTTTTCTAAAAAAGTATGTTTTTTATCTAAAAAGTACTTTTTTATCTAAAAAGTATTTTTTTTTCTAAAAAAGTACTATTTTTTCTAAAAAAAGTACTATTTTTTCTACAAAAGTACTATTTATTCTAAAAAGTTTTTTTTTGTTCTAAAAAAAGTACTAACTTTTCCGAAAATGTACTTTTTTCTAAAAAGTACTGTTTTTTCTAAAAAAGTACTATTTTTTCTAAAAAATTAAAATTTTTTCTAAAAAGTAAAAGTTTTTCTAAAAGTACTATTTTTTCTAAAAAAGTCCTTCTTTTGATAAAAAAAAATAATTTTTTTTCTAAAATGTACTATTTTTTCTAAAAAAGTTATTAATTTTTATAAAAAGTACTATATTTTCAAAAAAGTACTATTTTTTCAAAAAAGTACTATTTTTTCTAAAAAGTACTATTTTTTCAAAAAAAAATACTTTTTTTTAAAAAAGCTAAATTTTTTCTAAGAAGTACTATTTTTTCTAAAAAAGTACTTTTTATCTAAAAAGTACTTTTTTATCTAAGAAGTACTTTTTTTTCTAAAAAAGTACTATTTTTTCTAAAAAAAGTACTATTTTTTCTACAAAAGTACTATTTTTTCTAAAAAGTACTTTTTTTTCTAAAAAAAGCACTAACTTTTCCGAAAATGTACTTTTTTCTAAAAAGTACTATTTTTTAAAATAGTACTATTTTTTCTTAAAAAGTACTATTTTTTCTTAAAAAGTACTATTTTTTCTTAAAAAGTAATTTGTTCTAAAAAAGTAAGTTTTTTTCTAAAAAGTACTTTTTTTTCTAAAAAAAGTACTAACTTTTCCGAAAATGTACTTTTTTCTAAAAAGTACTGTTTTTTCTAAAAAAGTACTATTTTTTCTAAAAAAGTAAAATTTTTTCTAAAAAGTAAAAGTTTTTCTAAAAAGTACTATTTTTTCTAAAAAAGTCCTTCTTTTGATAAAAAAAAAATAATTTTTTTTCTAAAATGTACTATTTTTTCTAAAAAAGTTACTAATTTTTATAAAAAGTACTATTTTTTCAAATAAGTACTATTTTTTCAAAAAAGTACTATTTTTTCTAAAAAGTACTATTTTTTCAAAAAAAAATACTTTTTTTAAAAAAGCTAAATTTTTTCTAAAAAGTACTATTTTTTCTAAGAAAGTACTTCTTATCTAAAAAGTACTATTTTTTCCAAAAAAGTACTATTTTTTCTAAAAAGTACTTTTTTTTCTAAAAAGTATTTTTTTTTTTCTAAAATGTGCTATTTTTTCCAAAAAAGTACTATTTTTTCTAAAAAGTACTAGTTTTTCTAAAAAAGTACTATTTTTTCTAAAAAGTACTTTTTTCCAAAAAAATACTAATTTTTCTAAAAAGTACTATTTTTTTTCTAAAAAAGTACTATTTTTCTAAAAAAGTACTATTTTTTGTAAAAAAGTACTTTTTTTTTTTTAAAAAGTACTATTTTTTCTAAAAAGTACTATTTTTTTTCAAAAAAGTACTATTTTTTCTAAAAAGTACTATTTTTTCAAAAAATTACTATTTTTTCTAAAAAGTACTATTTTTTCTAAAAAAAATACTATTTTTTCTAAAACGTCCTTTTTTTTCAAAAAAGTACTAATTTTTCTAAAAAGTACTATTTTTTCTAATAAGTACTTTTTTTTCTAAAAAAGTAGTATTTTTTCTGAAAAAAGTACTTTATTTCTAAAAACAATTATTGAACAAAAAAAACATCTAAAATGTGCCATGTGCCAATAATTGGCACACGGCACACTGGCCATGTGCCATGTGCTGGCACACGGCGCATTTCAGATGTGCCATGTGTCATACTAGGACACATTGCACATTTCAGATGTGCCGTGTGCCATATGTATGGCACATGGCACACCTGAAATGTGCCATGTGCCAGCACATGGCACACGGCCCATGTGTCGTGTGCCAATAATTGGCACACGGCACACGTTTTAGATGTGCTATGTGCCAAATGTGCGCACATGTGCCCTGGGCACGTGTGCCATTCCTTACCCTGATTTTAACGCAAGATTTGTATCTGGTGGTTTAGGTCTTTTATCTAGAAAAATTTATTAGGAGATTTTCTAAATTTTTCTATTCTGAAAAACAAATGGGTTCTATTTGTTTTATGCAAATCAAAAGAACAGATATGTATCTAGGTTCGGCAAGTTTTTAGTAGTTTAAAGTTTTCGTATATTTAAATTTTAACGGTATAACAGTGTTGATTGCATTGATCACTGGAATATTAAGTCGAAACCAAAGTATCTCTCAGCTGATATGCTACTGACAGATTTTGAGAACAGACTAATTAATGACTACTATTGCTTCTCACAAATTCGAGTCGCCTCCCATGGATGTAAAAATCTTTCTTTCCGGTTATTTAAAAAAAAAACAACAAAAATAGTTAAAAGTCTTCACCTTTTGCATAAAAGCTAATAAATCGTTGCATTGATCAATGTCAAAACATCACATGGTTTTCTTCGACCTTTATATGGTAATTATAACCTTAATTCTTGGAATTTTTTTCTACTTATTTTTGTAAAAATATATAATTTAATTTTTACAGATTATTGTTTGAATAAAAATTATTGGAAATTTCAACAAATCACCCTGAATTTAATAAGTTAAATGGTGCAAAATTTAATTTAAATAAATACAATTCATTAGGCACCCATCTACGGTTGAAATCACCTTATATCAGATCGTTAATTAAAATCCGGAAAGATATCTTGGTTTATTTGGCAAAAATCAAATTTTTTGTATAAAAATCATCAGGTTTATAAACTTCCTATTTTTTTAAAAAGAAAAAAAGGTAACTAAATTTTTTTATATAAAAAAAAAAATTTGCTAAAACCAGATACAATCTATCAAATTCGAATTTTTAGAGGGCATAAAAAAAGACCAGTTTTTTTTCTCTACCAGAGAAAACATCCCTTTGGGCTCAGTCCATAGCAACAGGGCTGTATTAATATTGTTCCTAAAATTTGGATGGCAGAAAAAGGTAAAGAACAAAATAAAATCAATTTTAGTCTCTTGGTTCTCATAACCAAAATCTTCTCTTAATTTTTAATAGTGATCTCCTTGTCCACCTGGAAATTCCATAAACAAACTCTATTTTTTTATAACATCAAAAGAAGAAGCAAACTGGTCTAAGCAGATGAAAAAAATTCCAATACTTCAGTCGTCTTATTGCTATGAAAGGGACAATTTAAAATCCTAAAAGTCGGAGTGCGTAGAATAAAAGAGAATTTCCCTTTATTCGCTGAGTAAAAATAGTTTAACAAATTAATAATTAAAAGAATAGTTAAAATTAGTGAATAGTTAGTATAGTGATTGAAGGTAAAGTGAATTTCATAGAAATTTTAAATATTTAAGTGAAAAAAATTAAAACATACAGTTATTACAGTGTAACAAAAATTTGCACAGTGTCGTGATTCGGGTAAATTTCGGGTTTATTTTTTTTTTGTCGGAAAATAAAATCGTATAAAACGGAATTTTGAAAATTAAAATTTAAAAAAAAAACTATTATTTTAAATTTACGGAAACGTCGAATTTAAATAAAGTGCCATCTCCTCATAAAGTGGTTTTTTGAAACAAATACATTTTGTTAAATAGTAAAGTGATTATAGGATTAAAAATATCACAGTTTTTTTTTTAATCATTGCACAAAAGTTAACGTAAAATTAAAGTTAAAAAAAAAACAAAATCTAAAAACATTAAAACAAAAAAATAAACAAATGAATCTAAAAACAGTATCTCTTTTGCTGGAAATATTTATATCAGGAAAATATCGATTGAAATCCAATTTTTAATTACGAAGAAAAAAAAACAATTATTTTTGTCATAATTTTTTTTGATATAAATATCGCCACTATCGTGATACTGTGCATAAAAAAGTCAATTTTAAGAAATATAAGAAAGTGTAAAAAAAAAAATAAGGAAATACTGGTAAAAGAAGAAACAAAAAAATTTGCATAACAGTAGTTTTGCAAATAATTAAATTTGGTAAAATTTAACAACAAATTCCTCAAGAAGGAATTACTTAATAAGGAGAGCAAAGCTACTTCAAACCATCAGAGCAACAAGACCAGCATCATATTCATCGATGGAAGGCCTTTCACCGTGCATATGTCAGTAAGTCTGTATTAATTTTTTTATTCTTCTTTGTACCAGCTCTGTTAGTTTAACATAACTATGTTAACTTATGTTAACTAGAAATTTGGTGTTCTATTAAACTTTACAAAGGCTGGTTTATTTATTTTATATGTCTTCATAATTGCTGGTAAAATTTGAGAGAAAAAAAAAAAAAGACAAAATAATTAAAATAATGTTTTTATATGCATTCGTGGTTTTCTTCGGAAATCATTAAGAAAAAAATATAAAGTAAAATAACAGCTAAATTCAGATTTTTTTCTAATGAATTAAATTTTAATAAAGTTTAATTTTTTTAATTAAATATAATAAAGCAATTATGGTTTCATTATAATTATTTCTTTTGTTTTATACATTTTCTTATTCGCGATATCGATATTTTTCCTTCGTCAGTTATCGGTCGTAATCAAAATAAAACCAAAAATTTATTTTTTTCTTACAAAGGGCATTGAACCCTAGTGCAAAACGTAAAATCCATTTATTTTTAATATGTAAAAATCCACTTATTGAAAAGAGATGAATATACAGTGTCGCGAAAACTAAACTTTATTAAATTTGTATACCCTACGTTTTTCGGTCGGTAATATCACTTTCGTACATCAATAAACCTTGTGCAAATTTTTATTTTTTTAAATCAATCTAAATCTCATTTTGGATGAATATTAATATTTAAAAGCAATCCTCATAAATATTTTATAAGCGTTGTAATGAATTATTAGGTGTTTATAAATATGTGTAGTTTTTTTTAACTTTCGAATCCTAGATAAGCAATCTAAAACTTAAAATTTTCAATGTTCACCTACTTGAATTTTTCATACTTTTTGTCATTCCTAAATTAAGTAATTTTTAGATTTATTATATACAACATAATTTTTCTTTTGGCAAATAAAATGAATTTTAAGTGAATTATATAAATTAAACATAATGTCGTGCTAAATTCTTTTTAGACTTTCCTTTGAGAATGTAGGGTAACTTCCGATAAGGGTTCTCCAAAATTTTGTACCAAATGTTATGGAGGACAAGGTTGGGAGGGTTTTGAAACATGGGGACTTAACATCTGTATCCCCTTCTTTCTTGCATAGTATACCTTCAGTAAATTTAATTTTTAATCTGTGATACTACTTTAACGGGGAATTTAATAACAATAGTTTAGTTTACCGGTTCGTTTTCCATTTTTATTTTCAAATTCATTTATTAGGGACTCTGTAATAAAAGAGTAATGTACAGTTTGGAATGGTAGGGTCAAGAACCTCCCCAACCACTGATTGCTAGCTGCAGAGACGGGTCCCGCAGACCCTTTCCATCCAAACCGTGGTGTAGAAATTAAATATACTGAATAGTTGAATGATTTACGAATTTTAAAATGCCCTGTTTATTTGTGTTGTGGTTGACTTTCACGCTACTGGCAGTAGTTTTGGCCTGTGTTCGTTTATGGGGTTTTAATATCATAGTCTTTCAGCATTTTTTTTGGTTATTGTTTTTCTACCTTCCTACCACAACGTCAGCTGTGAGATATCATATCCCCATTTTGCACATTACATATTCTCTACCTAAATCTATTTACCTAAATTTTTCCCTCAAATAAATATTTTTCCACCCAAATAAAATTTAAGCTTATAATGCATTATATTTGTTCAAGTCTAATTAAAATTTGTTTGTTGAATTTTTAAACAACATACATATTAATATTTGCTGATCAGATATTCTTTTACATGTAAAATTTACTTTGAACAACTCCAACATCCTGTTAATGAAATGTTTCTATTTCGTTAGAAAGAAAGCAAAGTCTAAAAAGTTTATATTAAAATAACCTCTAGTGACTTATAAAATTAACAAATTTACATATAATTTGGCAACATATACAATATTTTTTATTTTTTTTTTTGATAAACTTTTTTACAACATGAACAGAAATTGATTTAGGGTAGTGAGGGGCACATTCGCCAGTGGGGCACATTTGCCAGTCGGGCACATTTGCCAATAGGGCACATTTGCCAGTCGGGCACATTTGCCAATAGGGCACATTTGCCAGTCGGGCACATTTGCCAATAGGGCACATTTGCCATCCCCACTTATCTCTTAAACTAACTATAAGAGAGGTATCAAATTGTGACAATGGAGTCAAATGTGTATTTATAGATCTTCTTTCACACTATGAACTTTGACCGTTCTACTTTACACGTGCCCCCATGGGGCACATTAGGATTGATACGCCACTTAGAATAAGGTAGTTTGCTGCCGAATGTGCTTTTCAAAAAAATTATGTTTTTAAATAATGCTTTCAAAAAATGATAGTGTTAACGAATTTCTAGAAATTTTATTTCTTGTCGATTATGCCCTATACTCTTGGCACATGTGCCCCTTGAATGGGGCAGTTTCGCCGATTTGGATTTCTTAAAAATGTAACAAAAATTAAGGTGTTTAATTTTTACAGCACTTCAAAAAAAGTAAAGCTTGCGAATGTGCCCCTATCTACCGTATAATTTCTTTGCAAAACCCTAAACAAATTACACTGTGTAACAAAAAAATTAGCTTCAATGGCTCCAAAGAAAACAGACCATTCAATTGAATTACGGCATTCGATATTGAAATTTAACTTTCGAAATCAATTTTTAATTTTCTAAAATAGGAAAAATTCCAGTCTAACCTGATCAAAATTTTTAAAAAAAAAATTTAACCAACACGGCAAATAAAAGTACATTTTAGAGTAATGTGAAATTGTATGACAGTTATTTTCCTAGAACATATTAACACCCTAACTGTCATTTTGAGGGGTCATTTTAGTCCTTTTTGAAAAACTAAACACAAAAGCCTAATAAAACGTCCATTTAAGGGGTTAAAATGTTCTGAAAAAACTCTCCTCATAAAATTTCAGTAGGGGTTGTCAAAGTTTGAAAGTTTTTGCAACATGCAAAAAATGCTTAAAATGTAAAAAATAATAAAGAATAATAAAGAATTAAATTTTTATTGAATTTTTATACTTTGGAAAGCCCTTTGGTGATCCAATATATTTTGCACAGTGTAATAAGTAGGGATGAGAGTTTCATGTATTAAAAAATTAAAAATATGCGCTAAAAAATTCGAAATATGCACTAAAAAACCTAAAAATATGCAATAAAAATCTTGTTTTCATCAATGAAACTTCTTTATAAGCAAAAAATAACACCGGATTTAAATCGTAACAGTTGAAACTTTATTTAAACAAGATTTTTATGGGAATTAAGACAATCTATAAAAAAAATAAAAAAAATATAATATTTTTACTTATTTTCAAAATAATTTTTTAAAATTTTAATTAGTTTTTGAAACAAATAAATTTCAATTTGTGTTTTTGATAATTTATAACAAAATATGCAAAGACAAGCATTTAAAATTTTCAAATATGCAAAAAAAAAGCATTTAAAATTTGGAAATATGCAAAAAAATATGCATTTCAAACCAAATATGCAAACAATTTTCATTTTCACCAAAATATGAAAAATATGCAAAAACAAATCGATACCAGTTTAACGATTTTTTTTTTAATCGGAAAGAAAATTGGTCGATATACACTCAAAAAAAAACTGTAATGTTAGCAAAAAAAGCTTGTAAACCTACAAGAAAATTTGCTGCTTTTGAACCCACATTTTTTTTGCTAAAGTTAGCATAAATGTTTTGCCAATAATTAGTTAACAAAAAAAATTTTTTTTTTTGAACTTAGTTCATACACATCTGAGGACCCCATTGGGTTCGGACCCGATAGGTCCAGACCCCGATGGGCCTAGACCTAGTTGGGTTCCTTAAAAATCGTCATAGTTTTTGATCCAAAATTTGTGTCCGTTTCGCTCTACCTTGCTTAGTTTTTGAGATACGTGATTATAGGGGACCACTGGGGTCTTGAGAATTGAAAAACTCGATAACTTTAAAAATATTACTCGGAGAGCTTTTCACTATTTTGCGGTCTTGTTCTACGTGTTGAGAGCTACAAAAATGCTTTTGGACTTTTTGTTGTGTCGGCAATATTTACCGAGATATGAGCATTTTAAAATTTTCGGGAATGCTAACTTTTTTGGATCCAAAGTTAGGGCCCATTAGGGTCCACACATGTGAAGAGGACCGGCGATACTATGGAGAGCTCGAGAACCAAAAATGGCCTCCATTTTGCTCTATCTGGCTTAGTTTCCGAGATAGCGCCATTTTAAGTTTTCTGAAAATAAAAAAAAAATTACCATTTATTTTGCTAATATTAGCAAAAAAGCTTGTAAAAATTTGGTCAACTCAATTTTAAATCTAGCAAAAAAAATTAGTTCAAAATTTGTTTAAAATTGCTTATGCGCTAAATGAAGTTTAAAAGATATTTTTGCTAACATGCTAATCTCAATTAAAAATTTGCTAAAAGTTAGCTAACCAGCATTAGCAAAAAAAAATTAGTAAATCTACTAATGTATTATTTTGAGTGTAGTATTTAGACTATTTTAAAAATTTTATATTTAATTAATTTTTTAAAATTCTAATTAGTTTTTGAAAGATATAAATTTCAATTTGTGATTTTGATAATTTATGCAAAAAAATGTATATAAAATTTGGAAATGTGCAAAAAATATGCAAAAACCAACATATGCAAAAATATGCATATCAAACCAAAATATGCTAAAATATGCAAAAACAAATTGATGCCATTTTAACGAACATTTTTTGATTCGGAAAGATAACTGAAATATGCAAAAACAAATTGATGCCATTTTAACGAACATTTTTTGATTCGGAAAGATAACTGGTCGATATAGTTCTTAGACTATTTTAAAAATTTTATATTTAATTAATTTTTTAAAATTTTAATTAGTTTTTGAAACAAATAAATTTCAATTTGAGTTTTTGATAATTTATGCAAAAATATGCAAAAATATGCACTTTAAAATTGGAAATATGAAAAAAATATGCAATTAAAACCAAAATTCAGAAAAATATGCATTTTCACCAAAATATGCAAAAAATATGCATTTAAAACCAAAACATGCAAAAATATGCATTTTCACTAAAATATGCAAAAATATTCAAAAATATGCAAAAACAAAACGATGCCATTTTAACGAAAATTCTTTGATTCGGAAAGGTAATTGGTCGATATAGTTTTTAGACTATCGACAAAAAATATGCATTTGCATGGAAATCAAATCCTTAGTAATAAGTGTAAAACTTTTTTTATTGAATTTTTTCGCTTTAGTGTAAACATTTTTTTTTTTTTTTTTTTTTGAAGAAACGTTTAAGATTTTTTGATTTCTGCATTTTTTTCTTATTGTTAGTTTAAATATTTTTAGTGACAAAAACAGTGTTTAAATACTATTGCGGCATACCTATGCGTTTTTGAGTATATCTGTAAATATTCTCAAAAATTCTGTAAAATTCAGTAAAATTAAAAAAAAAAATTATAAAATTCATAAAAATCTCAATATTAAAAAATTTTCTGAAAAATAATTCAAAAAACTTTATAAAATAAAAAAAAAAATTGGAAAAAATAAAAAGAAATTATTTTAGGAATTTAAGAAAAACTTTCAAATTTTCAGAAAAATTCAGGAAATTTAAAACTCAAAATCTCTAGAAATTCTAAAAAATTAAGGAAATTTGAAAAAAAATTTTTAAAAATTCAGAAAATTTTTGATTCGTTTTAGCCGAATATAAAATTTTTACTTGCTTTTTCAATCTTAATGCAAATATATTTTTGAAAATGAATATCTCAATCATAAGACAACAATGTGTTGAATACTAAAAAACCCAACTAAATGCTGTGGGTATTGTTGCATATATGGATGAGCATAAGATGGGAAAAACCGCAGATGCATATCAAAATACTTAAAAAAAAATTTAACACTATGAGCAAAAAGTAGAAAACAATGAAAAAAAATATTTATTACAAAAAAATTGCAAATTGGAAATTTTAAAAATATTTTAAGGGGAATTTAAAATCAAAAATTTTTTTTTATTTTATTTTTTTATTTTATTTTATTAAGAATTACCATATAAAGACAAATCATATACTAATTTTACCTAACCGAGAACTGGAAACAATGACCTTCGTCTCGTTGTAGCGAATCAGACCAAGGCCTCTGGGGGGAATCGAACCCACGACCCCCAGACTCATAGGCTACTTAGTACGCTACCAACTAGCCTACTGGGGCGCCTAATTTTAAATCAAAGATTTAATTTAACACATGAAATAATTTCTTGACAGAATATTAGTCATCGTTAGGGCAACAGAAACTAGCAATTATAAATTTATTTTGAGGCCTAAAACTATGCTATACAAATCAAGTGTATTGCAAAATGAAATAAATAAAAGCAAATTTTTTTAGTTGAAGTTACACATTATAAATCTTTGAAAAGGAGCAAATCAGGGCAATCCTTTATAATTTTTAATTGCTTTCAATCAAATTTTAATGAAAAATATGTTGGAAATTTGACTGCTGTTTCAAAAATATTGTTGCATAGTTTCAGGCCTTAAAATAAATTCATAACTGCTAGGTTTCTGTTGCCTTAGTCATCGTACTATATGACCATAGTGTGTTTTCGACTGCAAGTATAGTAAAATCGTAAAATTGTATTTAAGGCACCATAGCTATAAAAAGTTAAATCATAAAATTGTTTTTAGTGTGAAGATATTTAACAAACTAAAATTGTAAAACTGTAATAAAATATTACTTATGATAAGGAATAAAAAATAGATACAATCATAAAAATAGTATCTGAAAGTGGAAACTAAGAAATTATTTTTAAATTAAATTTTAACAAGCATACAGAAAATCTATCCCTCAGTTATTCTAATGGAACAGGTCCAAAGTATTTTCAGTTTTTAATTCTTAGAAATCACAGTTTTATTTACAAACCTCTTGAATTTGATGGAAAATATAAATAATAGTAAATAATCTAGCTCGAGGTCATTATTTTATTTAAAAATTTTCTTTATTTCATTACTCCAATATTTCGTTATTCATTGAATAACATCATCAGGGACAGTACAAAAATTCTTATAAGCTAGTGCGTTGCTGTTGCTACTAAGTATCATCGTCATAACAGTGCAGAGTACTATTATGACGACGATAGCCCCAACAGCAACGCACCAGCTTAAAATAATTTTTGTACTATCCCTGATGACGTTAGTCAATTAATAACGAAAAATTGAAGGAATAAAATAAAAATGAATTTTAAATAAAAGAAAGATCTTTTGTTTAAAAATCATTTTTTAACAACTAAACTTATTTAATGGAAAAGTTGAAATAAAAAACTTGCACGTCAATTTAGTTTTAGGTGTAAAATAATAATAAAAAACGAAAATAAATTTTCTTAAAATAAATTTTGAAGAATTTTGCAATATAATTTCTGTAGCATACATTACGCCATATATTTTGTAGCATACTTTGTTGAGTTATTTATATAACTATACACTGCGTATGAGTGATATTTTATTATATGCATGTAAATAAATATTACTAATACGCCAAGTTGGATTATATATTACATTTTTTTTTTTAATTTTTTAATGTGCAATAAATACATTTTTTATTGTACATTTATCATTATTTGTGTATTTTAATTAAGACTATTCAATTATAATTGTGTATTTGAATCATATTATAGTTTAAATCACATCTTTGGTTTAAAAGCTTAAATATGGTATTTCACATTTAATAGCATTTATTATATTAAGCCATATAAAAAGTTAATTATTTGATAATGTAGCGCAAAAATTGATATGATATCATAATGCTATTTATTTTAAATATTAAAGTGAGCTGAATGTAAAGTGTTTTTTATGCAGAAACATTTTTAAACTTTCAACTTGCAATTTCATTAAAAATATGTTAATAATTCATTAAATATACACTCAAAAAAATAAAACTGTAAAGTTAACTAATTTTTTTTTGTTAACTCGAGTTTACTGGCTTTTTAGCAAATTTTTAGTTAAAATCAGCGTTTTAACTACTTTTTTTAGTTAAGTTCAATTTACGAAAATACTAGTTTTGAACAAATTTTGAATTAATTTTTTTTGTTGACTTCAAAACTGAGTTTACGAATTTTTACTAATTAATTTGCTGATTTTTCGTAACAAATTTGTTAAGTGGAATTTCTTGCGAAGCCTCCTATGCAAATCTCATAAGTTCTACTTAAGCTGATGAAAAAATAGAAAAAATAAACTTATAATTTTTTACAAAATATTTTCTAAATTTTAGTTTACGAAAAGTAACAAAAAGTTTTGCTGAATTCAACTAATTTTTTTGTTAATATATGAACATAAAAACGTTACGAAATTTCAGCTAAATTTTTAGTTAAAGTTACGGTTTTTTTTGCTAAATTCGTTCTACGAAAAGTTAACTAAATATTTTTAGTTAAATTAACTAAAAATTTAGTAGGCCCAAAATCAGGTGCTTTTTTAGTTAAAATTAACTAAATTTTTTGTTAACTTTACAGTTTTTTTTTTTTGAGTGTATATTCATGATCCTTTATCGATATTAAGACGATCTAGCGATGTCCGTCCGTCTGTTTGAAAACACGCTTACTTTTAAAAGATTTTAATAAGGCTTCTAAAGTTTGGAATATATGTTGGTCATTTACCTGGTCAGGTAAATGGACCAGCTCAAACAGTCCAGTGGTTCAAAAGTTATACACAGAAAAAAATAAAAAAAAAATTTTGAGTAAATTTTCAATACTATTGAGTAAAAAATTACTCAATTTTCCACCAGTAAACGATTTAGTAGTATTGAGTAAACTTTTTTCAAGTAAAAATTTACTCAAAATGTATTTTAAATTATTTTTTTAAAAAGTTTAAAAAGTTTCTAATTTTTTTTTTCCAAAAAAATTGCTTTTACAAACTTTACCAAATATACTTATGTCTTCAAGACAAAGTAAAATTTTATAAAGATGATTTCAAACTTTCATATACATATACAAAAAACAATAAACTAAATGAGAATTCAAAACACCAAGAGAAAAAAAAATAAATAAAAAAAAATATTAAATTTGTATTAAATTATTTACTCAAATTTTATTTTCAATTTTTGAGTAAATTTTTAATTGCGTCAATTAAAAAATTACTCAAATTTTTTTAAAAAAATTAAACAAGTGATTACTCAAATTTGTTTCCTCCATATTTTTTTCTGTGTAAGCAAAAGAGTGAATTTCGGCAAGAGTCTTTAGATATTTTACGAGATAAAAAAAACGTTAACTTTCGAAAGACAATTCTGAAAATGCTGTAGCTTGGCATATATATTTGCCGTTCCCCTGGCGTATTGAATTTCAGCCAAATCGGTATAGTGGTTCAAAAGTTATTAGCAAAACCTTGAATTTCAGATTGGTTTCACCTTAAATTTACGTGTTGAATACACCGAGTTTAAAAAAAAGCCTTAAAAACATTGGTAAGCTACAAAATCACTATACAAAGTGTTTTTGTCACTCAAAAATATTTTTACATTATAAAAAAAAATTTACAATCGAAAAAAATTTTGCACTCAAAAAATAGTACATTTTTTGTCTTTTTTTTTTACAAAAATGACAAAAAAAAATTTTATGCAAAATAAAATATTTCTAATCAAATTGTTTATTTTTTTCACGCAAGAAAATTTACTATTTTCCAGCACTTAAAAAGGGCATTGTCTAGGGTATTCCTAGATTCGGCCTAGTCGAAATTAACTTTTCTACTCTTTTTTTTTAATTTCTAAAATTTTTCTTTTTTTTCGTATATTTGTCTGAACTTATCTAAATAATTCTGAGTTTTCTGTTTTAATTTTTACAGGTTTTTAACTAAAAATTCATGTTTTTTACAAAAATATCCTGATTTCTTTTTTCCTTTGCCTGAATTTTTTTTTTTTTAAATTTTACTGAATTTATATGATATTTTAGGAATTCTTTTGAGCTCAGATTAATAATAAATTTTTCTGAGTTTTTGTTTTGAATTCTTCCGAATTTTTTAGATTTTTTAATTTGTTTTTTAATCCACAAGAGATTTTTAGATTTTCCATTTTTTTAATATATTCTATTTGTTATAAATTTCGGAAGTTTTTCAGACTGTTCAGTATTTTCTAGAATTTTTCTTATATTTTCTTAAATATTCTGAATTTTCCCGATATAATGTTTTTCTCCGGAACTTTTCTGAAATTTTTAAAAAACAAAATTCCTTTTTTTGAATTTGTTTTTCTGAAATTTTTCAATATTGTTATAATTTTTAATATTTTCCTGATTTTTTTTTTTTTTTTTTGTTTACCCAAGTAAAAATGTTAAGGATCAGTACTGGTCAGAAAAATGGATCGCTAAGATTAGATCAGTTTTAATTGGACGGATACAATTTCATCCAAAAAATGGGTTTATCTAATTGTATAAACCCATTTTTCGAATAATATTGTATCCGTCCGATTAAAACTGATCTAATCTTAGCGATCCATTTTTCGGATCAGTTCTGATCTTTCAAATTTCGGATCAGTACTGATCCGAGTAAGATCTTTTAAATCTCGGATAAGACGTGATATATAAAAATATATCTAAACATTTTTAGTCGGGTAACAATAATTTTCCCTTTGGTTTTGTACTTATCCGTGTAAAAATCGATATGATCTTATCTGAACCTCTCTGATCTAAAAACACAGTGACAGACACAGGGGGGCGGTTGGCCCGTGTCCTTCCAAAATGGTTTCAGAAATTTAAGGATTTAGTATAAAAACCAGGTATAAATAATATGTATAAAAATGTTTTAAAAATGTTTTTAAATACATTTCAGAATCTGAAAATTTTTCTGAAGGAGGAATTTCCTTAGTTTTCCGTATCAAAAACATTGTCTGCCAAACAATGTCTCTGAATCTGAAAATTTTTCTGGCGGAAATTAAAACCATTACATGCCTAACGAAAAAATATTTTAGTTCCTTAAAATTGTACCTTGAAAATATTACCAGATTCTGATACTTTTTGTCATAGAATCTTATTTCAGAATCTGAGAGTTTTCTTTAGGTAAAATGTTTCTGAATATGAGATTTTTTTTAGAATAATTTCAGAATATGACAATTTTTCTATAGAAGAAGGTCTTAGATTCTGCTACTTAAAAAATATCATAAAGTCTGTTCCTTTCTGGACCTATTACAGTCCCGGTGTATCACAATGGACCTCAGAGTCTACGAGTGTTGACGTAAAACGTCGGCAGCCACTTACAACCTAACCTAACCTGTTCCTTTTCCTTAAGAAAAAAAATTCCTCAAAATTCAAGAGTTTTTCTATAGAAAAATGTATTAGAATCTGAGACTATTTCTATATTTTTTTATAATCTAAAACTTTTCCATAGGAAAAACGTCTACAGGAAAGAGGTCTGTAAATTTTTATCTATAGCAAAAATATCTGAAAATCTGTCCTTTTTTTATAATCTTAGACTTTTCTGTAAAACAATGTCTGAGAATCGGAGACCTTATTATTTTGTGTTAAATACGTCAAACGTCAAAATCTAAGACACTTTTCTTGTTAAAAAATGTCGCAGAATCTGAGAATTTTTCTATGGAACAATGTCTCAGAATATTAGACATTTTCTATAGAAAAAATTGTATCATAAACTAAGACTTTTTTAAATAAAGATGTTTTGCAGGAAATTGACCCATAGTTTGAGAACTTACTGTCAGCAAAAAACGTATCATAATCAATGTATAGGTGAAATCTTTCAGAATAAATATATTAAAATATGTGACTTTTTCTATTGAAATTTTTTTTAAAATCTGACACATTTTTTCTTTAGGAAAAATGTGTCAGAATCTTATACTTTTCTTATAGGGAAAATGCCTTAGAATCTAAGAATTTTTTTAAGGGAAAATGTGTCCCATAGGAAAAATGTGTTAGATTCTAAGAAATTTTCGCTATATTGTTAAAAAAAAATGCCTCGAAACTGAATGTCTTAAAATCTTAGACATTTTTTATAGGAAAAATGTCTAGAATCTGAGAACTTTTATTTGGGAAAAATATTTCAGAATCTGATAATTTTTTTGTATGAATAAATGTCTCAGAATCTATAACGTCTTTTTTAGGTGAAATTTCACAGAATATTAGACTTTTCCATAGGAAAAATATCGCATAATCTTAGACTTTTCTATGAGAAAACAGTTTGAGACTTAAAAAAAAAATCATTTCAGAATTTGTTACAAAAAATTTTTCGGAATATAGAAAAATTGTATTAGAAACTAACAAGGGAAGTATCTCAACCCTTATGAACCGATTTGCCTGAAACTTAAAATATATATAAATGAGACGATTTTAAGGTTGGGGTGTCTCGGCTTTTCGGCCATATCAGTGTTTCAAAATTTCGTTGTCCCCTTATGAAACCATATGGACCTCCGGGAAAGTTTCGATAACTCACGAACTAACAGGAATATCCTCTAGAGCAAAAATACGTGTCGACTTAAATTTAATAAAGATTATTTCATATTCATATGGACATCGTAGCTCTATGTCTTCATATAAATACCCCCCAAAATTTTCACATTTTCATGAAAAAAGTATTTAACGAAGCCAAACTTTTACAAGGTTATGCCACCGTTGGATAGGCATTAAAAAAACCTTTCTTCTCATATACAAACATCATATAGTTTATTAGAAAGAAATGGCTGAAAAATCCAAAAAACTATTTTTTCGCCATTTTTTGACCCATGTTTTGAACCCCTAAATCCCCGATATGGCCGATAAGCCGAGACACCCCAACCTTACAATTGTCTCTTTTATATATATTTTACGTTTCATGCAAATTGGTTCATAAGGGTTGAGATACTTCCCTTGTAAGAAAAATATCTTCAAATTTTTTGAAATTGTATTAGAGTCTAGGAAAAAAGTGTCTGAGTCTGATCATTATCAAAATATTTTTTACTAACAGAAATATATTTTATTTAAACATCTTACCATGAAAACTTGCATATTGAAAATATGTTTCAGAATCTAAGACAAAATTGTGTGATAAATTTTTAGAATCTGAGATTTTTTTTTTGAAAAATGTACCAGCATCGGAAACAATAGAAAAATTTAATCAAAAATTAAAAACTTTTCTATGTAATTTTTCACGGAAAATTTATCAGAATCTGACTGTTTTAACGACTAAATAACAGATGTAACGATCGTTAGCGATAAAGTTAAAAATAATAGATCTAATTATTATCAAATAAGTTTTTTTGTTAAAAGTGCTGTGAAGGTAATTTATCAAGCTTTAATTTAAGCTTAATGGCGTCCAGATTTAGTAGATATGAAATGTGCTACAAGGCTCGAAATGGAAATTTGAATTATTGAAAGAACTTTTTTAGAAAACTTTTTAAAAATATTTTTAAATATTGGGATTATGACCGAAATTAATTTGGTCATAATCCCCATAACGGAAATGGGGATTATGTCCGTGGGGATTATGTCACCTACATATACTATGTAGTCGTACGTTGATTTTTGGCGGTAACTGTACTGTTTTTTTTAAATTTTATTAAGAGCCTATTAGACAACAGACAAATTTTGCAAATAGTTTAACGACCGAATACAAATTGACCGTGTAATTGCAAGTTGTACAACTTCTCAACCAAGCCTTGAAAATATCAAAATGCACATTTCATCCAACCGCCTTTAAAATTGTATGTGTTCAAATGTGAGTTCACAAATATTTTCACAAATAAAACTAGACAAATTGGATGACATATTGGTTAATATAATTCAAATTCATTTTTGGTTGTTAAACAAATTATAAGATTTGTCTGTCGTCTAATGGGCCCTTTACAATTATTTATTTTCCCCCTAATTTTGTAAAACGCAACGCGCCGCGTTGTCAAAATTTCTGTGTAATTTGTTTTTGTTACAACAATAAATTGTATTGAAATTTTGACAACGTGGCGCGTTGCATTTTACAAAATTAAGCCATTTATTTCTTTTCAAAACTGATGCCATTTAGCGCTTTTTTTTTGGAATTCTCTTAGGATTTTTGACCTTCTTAGAAGCAATTTTTTTTAAATACCTTTTCTTAAAAAAGGCTGTTCAAAAATGAGCCATTTATAAAAAAAGTATTTAAAAAAATATGCTTCTAAGAAGGCCAAAAGACCATAAGAGAGTTTCAAAAAAAGCGCTATTTGGCATCAGTGCCAATAGCATTCTGCCAAATAGCGCGTTTTTTGAAACTCTCTTATGGTCTTTTGGCCTTCTTAGAAGCATATTTTTTTTAAATACTTTTGTTTATAAATGGCTCATTTTTGAACAGCCTTTTTTAAGAAAAAGTATTTAAAAAAAAATTGCTTCTAAAATGGTCAAAAAATCCTAAGAGAATTCCAAAAAAGCGCTAAATGACATCAGTAAATCCTAAGTAGTGTTTGGGAATTCCCGGACTTTTCAATTTCCCGGGAAACGGGAAAAAAATAATTTATTTCCCGGGATTCCCGGGAATCCCGGGAAATTTTCATTATTAATGTTAATCATAAAAAACATTAAAATTTGATTATCTTTTTATTAAAAACAGTTTTATTAGAGATAAACAATTAATTAAAACATAAAAAATTAAAACGTAAAAGTTAAAAATCCTGAAATACAATAAAACAAAACAAAAAAAATATTGCAACTTTTTCCTTCACAAAAAATCGCAAAAATAGCTAAAAATCGCAAAAAAATTTAAAACTGCGTTATTCCAGAAAAAACTAATATAGTTGGCAGCACTTTTAATATTTATTCTTTAAATGTTAATTCTAGGTTCAACATTTTTATATTTTTTTGACAGTCTTAGCAAAATTATCATTAACCGACGTATATTTTTTGACTTTTTAAGTTTTTTCATGATATTAACCATAGAGAAAGAAAGATAAGAGATTGTGTGTCTCTCATCTCTCAATTTTTCCTCTCAACTGAAGTCTGGATGGGATTAAATGGTTTTTTTGGGATTTTTTTAAAATCATGAAATTTGTACTTTATTTGCAATTTTAATAATTTTTTATAAAATATATTGAATCGTTAACATCTTAAAAGTGTGAAACACATAACTTTTTTTTGTTTAAAACAATACAAAAGTGTTTATTTTAAAGAAATCCAAAATCCCTTTTTTATTCAATTCCTCTTTCAACCATCATTCTTTTAATCCCACCGGTTAAAGTTTTTTCTCGTGAGCGACATAAATACCCCCTGTAATGATTTTAAATTTTTTTTTATTTATAATTGATCATTTTAGGCTCAATAGCATATAAACCACAAATGAAATTTATTTAAAATCATTTAAATGCGTTTTTTTAAAGAAACAAAATACCAAAAAGGAGAAATTTCAATCCAATTCTTCTTTCAATTGTTGTTCTTTTAATCCCATCCCGACTAATTTTTTGTATAAGTCAGAGTTGCCGACCCCAGGGGGTATTTATGTCGCTCACGAGAAAAAACTTTAACCGGTGGGATTAAAAGAATGATGGTTGAAAGAGGAATTGAATAAAAAAGGGATTTTTGATTTCTTTAAAAAAAACACTTTTGTATTGTTTTAAACAAAAAATAATTATGTGTTTCACACTTTTAAGATGTTAATGATTCAATATATTTTATAAAAAATTATTAAAATTGCAAATAAAGTACAAATTTCATGATTTTAAAAAAATCCCAAAAAAACCATTTAATCCCATCCATACTTCATTTGAGAGGAAAAATTGAGAGATGAGAGACACACAATTTCTATCTTTCTTTCTCTATGCCGACCCCCTGATAACAATAGGCCTTTTTTGTTGGCAAACTCAGATTGTTAACATGCATCAAAACGAAAAAAACAAAACGTTAACATCCATAAATTTCTTAATTTAATTTAGCGTCGTTTGGAAAAGTTTTGTAAAATATTACACATTTTCGATAAAATATTGATAAAATTAGTTTATTAGATGCAATTTAGCTTGAAAGCAACCATAGAGAAAGAAAGATAAGAGATTGTGTGTCTCTCATCTCTCAATTTTTCCTCTCAAATGAAGTGTGGATGGGATTAAATGGTTTTTTTGGGATTTTTTTAAAATCATGAAATTTGTACTTTATTTGCAATTTTAATAATTTTTTATAAAATATATTGAATCATTAACATCTTAAAAGTGTGAAACACATAATTTTTTTTTGTTTAAAACAATACAAAAGTGTTTTTTTTAAAGAAATCAAAAATCCCTTTTTTATTCAATTCCTCTTTCAACCATCATTCTTTTAATCCCACCGGTTAAAGTTTTTTCTCGTGAGCGACATAAATACCCCCTGAAGCAACACAAAAACATTTATCTTTTTTATTAATACCAAAGAGAGCCATTAACAATAAGAGAATCATTCACAATGTATGCAAGTTTATTTTTAACTTCTAGAATTTTGAGCGTTAACACTAATGTGAACTTTGTATGGTGGAACACTGATAATTATGCCAACAAAAAAGGCCTAATGTGTGAGACAAGCTTTGTTTTCAATTATCTTCTTCCTTTTGTGTTTTATGTGACAGTTCGTGTTCGGTAATTGAAGCGCGAGTTGCTTAAATCGTACGACAATTGCGACAATTAAAAAATATTAGAAAATAATGTTAATTAATTAAAAATATAACTAAAAACATTAAATAATTATTTTAAAGTGGAGTTTAAAGTTTTATATTAAAAAAAAATGTGAAAAAATTAGTGAAAAATATAAAAAAAAATAATCTGAGTGAAAATATTAAAAATAAAAATTATTGTGAAATTCGTTATGCAGCGCTGCCGGCAGCACTGTGTGTCGTATATTCCCTTCGTGTTAGATCTTGTTATTTGATTCGTATTTTTGGAATAACATTCTTGTTGTGTTATTATAAGACAAAAATTAAAAAAAAAAACAACAACAACGGTAAGCAGAAAGAGCAAGATATTTTAAAGGTTAGTAATAGTTTTAAGTAGAGATGGGCGCTGGTCACGTGATTTGCGTGATTCACGTGAATCACGCGTGAGTGTGAGTGATTTTCATTTCAATCACGTGATTATAAGTGAGTGTGAGTTGAAAAAAATCTGAGTGAGTGATTAGTGAGTGAGTTATTTATTTTTTGCGTGAGTTTGCGTGATTAGATTTTTTTATTTGCCCAATTTTTTTTTAATTTTTTGTAAAAAATTATTTTTTTTGATTTTTTTTCTCGTTTTGGTGAGAAAATTTTATTGCGTGAGTAGATTTTGCGTGACTCACGCGTGAGCGTGATTGAATCTGGCGTGAGTCACGCGTGAGCGTGAGTAAAAAAAAATTGCGTGAGTGATTAGTGAGTGATTCGATTAATTATTGCGTGAGCGTGAGTGAGTGTGAGTCAAAATCCACTCACGCGCCCATCTCTAGTTTTAAGCAATGTTATTTATACCCTGCACTTTGTTGTTTAGGATATTTATAACTTTATTCTTTCGTATGTACAGGGGGTATTTATGTCGCTCACGAGAAAAAACTTTAACCGGTGGGATTAAAAGAATGATGGTTGAAAGAGGAATTGAATAAAAAAGGGATTTTTGATTTCTTTAAAAAAAACACTTTTGTATTGTTTTAAACAAAAAAAAAATATGTGTTTCACACTTTTAAGATGTTAATGGTTCAATATATTTTATAAAAAATTATTAAAATTGCAAATAAAGTACAAATTTCATGATTTTAAAAAAATCCCAAAAAAACCATTTAATCCCATCCACACTTCATTTGAGAGGAAAAATTGAGAGATGAGAGACACACAATCTCTTATCTTTCTTTCTCTATGGTATGTAACACTTCTCATAAAATATATAATTTTATTGATTCTTGAACGATTTTACGTTTAATAATGTCCGTCCATCTATTCGATTTCAGGCAAAAAAACAGATATGCTGTATTTTCAATAAGTGGATTTATTTTCGGATTAATCTTATTTAATTTAAAATAAATATTTTAAGATGCCAAAACAAATTTGGAATATTTTTTTTCGTAATCTACGATAAATTAGCATTTATAATCCGAAAAAATAATAAAAAAATCTGGAAAATGAAAAAAAGTTATAAATCAAAATTATTTCAACTAAATTTAAGGATTTAATAAGTCCATTTTGGATTAATATTGATTTATTTATAACTTCACACAAAAAATTTCTTTTTCCATGAACGATTTTCATAGTATTTATGAACAAATTCATACAATTTATTACTTTTTCATAATATTTATTACTTTTTCATAATATTTATAAACTTGTTCATAGTATTTATGAAAAATGTTACAAATTCTTAAATTTCACATATAATGATTTATTCATAAATACTATGAAAAAGTTTATAAATATTATGAAAAAGTAATAAATTGTATGAATTTGTGCATAAATATTATGAAAATCGTTCATGGAAAAAAATTTTTTTGTGTGTTTTTTCATTTTCCAAATTTTTTTATTATTTTTTCAGATTATAATTGCAAATTTATCGTAGATTACGGAAAAAAATATCCCAAATTTGTTTTTGTATGGTAAAATATTTTTAACAAAAAAAGATTATTCAGAAAATAAATCCACTTTTTGAAGAACACAGCAATAGATTAGGATAAGGCATTAAAAAAAAACACTCAGAAATTTTAAGGACACACATTGGGATGAGTCTATAACCTTAGAACTAATAGGAATGTTTGCATAAAATTAAATTTTTGAAAAATTTACACAAACTGTTTTAGTTTGGAAAAGTTCCTTTTAATTTTAATGAGTTTTTTTTAATTTTTCTAATACTTTTTAAGTCTTTAAGTTTTTTCTGAATTTTCTTAAGTTCTTTTTTCATTTTTATTGAATTTTTCTAAATTTTCTTTGGGTTTTTTTTAAATGTCCAGCTTTTTTTGTTTTGTTCTGAATTTTTCGGATTTAATTTAAATCTTTATTTTTATACCCTCCAACCACAGTATGGGGGTATACTCGCTTTGTCATTCCGTTTGTAAGGCATCGAAATATCGGTCGGGGACCCCATAAAGTATATATATTATTGATCTATGATCGATTCTAAGACATTCTGTGCAGTCCAAAATATAACAGCTAGACTCCTGAAGTTTGCCACAAATATGTCTCATGTTCATAGGCAGGTTAAGTTCGTGAATGGGCAAAATCGGGCCAGGGGGAAAAAAGTTTCCCCTTGGAGAACTGAACCAACATACATACACTTTTTTTCATGTTTTTTTTTTGTATTTTTGTTAAATAAATGAAACATTTAGCATATTTATCGCGATGGGAAGGTGCTCTCAAAGTCCCCCACCAACCCCCATCACCCCCTCATCCGCAAAAAAAGCCCCTAACAATTTTTTATTTTTATTTTTTTTACATTTTGGAGGGTATAAAAGATTCGGCACAGCCGAATTTAACACTCTTTTAATTTACATATTTTTTTAATTTTTCTGTTTTTTGCATTATCTGTGTTAGATACAATTTGTTAAATACAATGTTAACATTACTAAATTTTAACATTATAAAAGGAGTATTATTTTAAAGAATTTTATTTAGGTAATTTAAAAATTAAAAAAAAAATAAACTTTATAGCCAGATTGAGTAAATAAGAAATGTACTACGAGGGTCGATCTGGAAAATGAAATTATTTATGGACATTTTTTAGAAAATTTTTTAAAAATAATTCTAAGTCGATTTTTTCCAAGTTTAAACTTTAAAAATTTAAAAAATGTAAAAGAAATCCGCATTTTTATACCCTCCACTTAGTGATAGAGGGTATATATAAGTTTGTCATTCCGTTTGTAACTCATCGAAATATCGGTCTGGGACCCCATAAAATATATATATTCATGATGCCCGATCGATTTTAAGACATTCTAGCGATGTCCGTCTGTCCGTCTGTCCGTCTGTCCGTCTGTCTGTCTGTGGAAAATGCTCTCGCGAACAAAATATTTCACAGAGATGACTGAAACTTAACATATATATTGGAAGTTCTCCAGAGAAGTTTGGTATTGCATTTGAGCGATATCGGATCAGCGGTTCAAAAGTTATGAAAGAAAATGTAAGCACACCTCAAAAATTTCAGTACATTCAACATAACCTAAAAATACAAAATGATTTAATTCGGCTTATGGTTGACATATGTTAACATAATTGAACACCAAATGGTATTTAAACAAGTACGAACATATTTTTTGACAAAAAAAGAAAAAAAAATCGCGGATTTTTTTTTTTACCAAAATTTTTTTTGCCGAAATTTTTTTTCAATTTTTTTTTTTTTTTCTAAAGTTATTTCCTTTTAAATAAAGTTGTTTGCAATAATCTTTTTGAAATTTTGGAGGGTATCACTACATTCGGCAAGGCCGAATTTAACTTTTTTACTTCCAATTTATTGACAACCAATTTTTTGTTAAAGAAAAATTTAAATTATTTTAATATCTCATTACTATACATTTAGGTTTACTAAAATTAATAAACAAAAGCATCATTTCTTTGTTTACAAAAAATTGGTGGTCAAAAGAATTGAAAGCTAAAAAAATGCGGATTTCTTCGACCGCATTTAAAAAAAATTAATTTTTTGTTTGGGTTATTGTAAAAATTAGTTGATCACTGAATAAAAATCATTGCACTATTTTTTTTTTCTTTAAATATTTGAACTTGAAAAATAGAGACTGAGAAATATTTTAAAAAAAAATTCTGCAAAATGACTATAAATAATTTCTTTTTTCAGATCGACCCTCGTAGCATATTTATTATTTACTCAATCTGGACGCCATCAAGCTTAAATTAAAGCATTATATATTACCTACACTCAAAAAAAAAAAAAAAACTGGTAAAACGAGTGGTAAAATGCCTTGTAATCTACCTATATTTAACAATTTTCCTTGTTTTTTAACAAAAATTCTTTTACTTTGCTAAAACGAGAACTACAGTTTTATTAGTAATTTTACAAATTTATTTTCGTAGTTTTATTCTACCATTTTAAAAGGTTATTTTACAAAAAAAAAAAAAACTGTAATTTTACAACAAAGTTTTTATTACGAGGATTCTAGTTGATTTACAAAAAAAAAACGTTATTTTACAAAAATGATTTGATTATTATATATTTTTTTTTTTGTAAATATAAATTTTATTTTGTAAATAAGGAATTATTAAAAACGATTTAAAAAAAAATTGTTTGAAAAAATTTTCGAAGTCCTAAAATTTTTTTTCGGAAAATTTTCGAAGTCCCGGAAAGATTTTTTTATTGAAAAAGATTTAAACAAAAAAATGTTGGAAAAATTTTGAAAAATAGTCCTAAATTTTTTTTTGGAAAATTTTTTAGTCCCGGAAATAAATTGCAAACTAAGAATATCATTTTGTTTATTTATAGTTTACCATTTTTTCCGATAATTTTTGTGGATTAAAAAACAATCATTACCAAAAATTGGTAAATTTAAACTCATTTTTTTTTTTGTAAAATTTTAATTTGTTTTTATAATTACTATTTTTTTTGTAAATTTACAATCTTTGTTTGTAAATTTACCATTTTTTATAACATATTTACTCCTTTTCTTGTAAATTTACCAATTTTTGTATAATTTTTGTGGCTTAAAAATTATCACTACCAAAAATTGGTAAATTTTAAACATTTTTTTGGTAAATTTACAATTTTTTATTTTTCTATTTACAGTTTTTTTTTTAATTTACTATTTTTTTGTAAATTTACCATTTTGGTTTGTTAATTTACCATTGTTTTAAATATATTTACAATTTTTTCTTGTAAATTTATAATTTTTTTAACTTTTTCGGGTTTAAAACAATTTTTATACCCTCCACTCTAGTGATAGAGTGATATATAAGTTTGTCATTTCGTTTCTAACACCTCGAAATATTGGTCTAGGACCCCATAAAGTATATATATTCAGGATCCTAGATCGATTTTAAGACAATCTAGCGATGTCCGTCCGTCCGTCTGTCTGTTGAAAACACTCTAACTTTTGAAAGACTTAACGGATGCTCCTGAAGTTTGGCATATATGTTGGGCATTTACCTGGTGTTGGGCATTTACCTAATATTGCAATCCAGCGTAATCGGTCCAGTAGTTCAAAAGTTATGAGCAAAAAACTGAATTTCGGCAAGGGTTTTTAGTGAATTTACGAGGTAAAAAACACCCTAACTTTTGAAAGGCTATTCTTAGAATGCTGAAGCTTGGCACATACAGTATTGGCCAAAACTAAAGCACCCCCAGTGAATTTTTTTTTTAGATCATAATTTTTTGTCATAAAAACTCCATTTTTAATTGTTTGTCTATTGTTTAATTTGTTTTTCGTATTTTTTATTGATAAACAAACGATGTGGAAGTCATCGTTCTATAAAAAATAAGTTATAACCAAATAAAACGGAAAATATGGCGGACAAAACTAAAGCACCCCTTCATGAAAAATAAACAAAGACAACTTAAAATTAATAATTTGTTGCAAATCCATTCCATCGCTTATTATATCATGGGACTTGAATAGATCAATAATTCCATCAAATCTATGAATAAGCCGAATTCCTTTTCCAGAGAAGCAATACCAGACCATTTTTAATTTAAGTATTGCAAAACAACGGTCAAACACGGAAGGGGGAATTTAATGGTCTGGGATTGCTTCTCTGGTCAAGGAATTCGGCTTATTCATAGATTTGATGGAATTATTGATCTATTCAAGTCCCATGATATAATATAATAATCACCTCTTAATAGGCCGATGTACAAAATTATCAATTTTTTTAATAAAAAAATTGTTAGATTCTGGTTTTCTTATAGAAATATTGACACGATCTTATTTTCCTGATAAATTTTTTTCAATACAGAGAAAAAGTATCTGATTCTTAAAAAAAATTATAGTGTGTTCTGCAAATTACCAATCCAAGAAATGACCTTTAATCTTTCGTTTTCCTTTAAAACTATCTGCAAATCAACATTCCTGACATATTTTATTGTAATCTATTTTATGCAATTTCTTTCAATAAAAACAGCAATTTCTTAACGTTTTTATATGTTTTTTTTTATTTTCTTTATACTCTAAATATTACAATATGGCTTTTAAGAAAATGAAAAATTCTCTATCAACTGCATTTGCATACGTACATATGTGACTATAAAGGCAAATGCAATTTAAAACCATTAAATAAAATTGAAAGAAAAACTTACCAACATAAAATCAATGATGGTTTCTTACAACTGACTAACTTTTCCCAGGGAAACTTAAAAATTTAAATTGAATTACAATAAATTATGACATCTGAGTATAAGTGTATGAAAACGTACTAGAAAAATTATGACATGGTAGTGTTTATGTGTAAAATGCCTTATTTTTTCCAATTCAATTATAGAAGTTACAGTGACTCAAAGTAATAATGGAACAGCACATATTTGTTAGCAGTTCTTTAAATGCAAAGTTATCAATACTACCCCTGATTATTATCAATCGACTATTTTTGAAAAAAGTGCTATATAGGAAATTTTCCAAGCTTGAATTTGAGCTTGATAGCGTCCAGATTGAGAAAATATTAAATGAGATACGAGGGTCGCAATGGAAAATGAAATTATTTGTAGATACATTTTTGAAATTTTTTTAAAAATATTTCTAAGTCGATTTTTTCCAAGTTCAAACATTAAAAATTTAAAAAATTATCTAATAATTTTTACTTAGTCATCACCTTGTTTTTCCAACAATCCAAACAAAAAATGAAATTTTTTAAATACAATAGAAGAAATCCGCATTTTTTGACCTCCAACTCTTTCGACCACCAATTTGTTGTAAACAAAGAAAATATTTTATTGTTTATTAACTTGAGTACATCTAAGTGTATAGTAATGAGATATTAGAATAATTAAAATTTTTCTTTGTTTACAAAAAATTGGTGGTCAAACGAGTTGGAGGTAAAAAAATGCGGATTTCTTCCACTGTATTTTAAAAATTTCATTTTTTGTTTGGGTTGTTGGAAAAACTAGCTGATAACTAAATAAAAATTATTACATAATTTTTTAAATTTCTAATGTTTGAACTTGGAAAAAATCGACTTAGAAATATTTTTAAAAAAATTTCAAAAAAACATCTACAAATAATTTAATTTTCCAGTGCGACCCTCGTATCTTATTTAATATTTGCTCAATCTGAACGCTATCAAGCTTAAATTAATGCTTGGAAAATTTCCTATATAGGACTTTTTTCAAAAATAGTCTATTGATAACAATCAGGTTTGGTATTGATAACTTTTCCTTAAATGAACTGCTAACAAATATATGCTGTTCCATTATTACTTTGAGTCACTGTATAATATCAATTGCTTTTTTATTATGCTGGTTTAATAACATTTACTTTTAGCTTTTTAAAACATGGCGCATTTAAAAGGAAAATTGTATGATGATATTGCCAGCAAAATTAAAGTATTATGGTTTTGAAAATTGAATTGAAATTTGTTTCAATGTTTAAGTGGTAAGGGTGTGAAAACCACAATAGGAACATTGTCTTAAGTTTATGAAGTTGTATTAATTACACCGCTCAACAAATCGAAGGTTTTTGGCTCTGGTTTGAAGTTTAATATAAAATTTTAAAAGATTTTGACTCGCTGATTCCAAATCTGTGCTCCAAATTTTTCCATCACGTCTAGAATTTAATTATTTAATTATTCGCGGTTTAAAATGCGAAAAAAAACGCGATTTTTGCCTTTTTTGATAGCCTGCACAGCAGCCACTGGGTGGAATAAAAAACCGGGAATAAAGCGTTAGAGTAGAATTGAACTATGATCTCCAATATATGATCAAAAAAATTTGAAGTTGTTGCACTATTATTGGCATGTTTGTATTTTAAAAAAACACTGTAAAAAAAATTAGAAAAAGCACCATTTTTAAAAGGCTCTAAAATAAAAACCAGATGATCAATCTTTACTGTGATGAGCTTAAAATTTAGGCAAAAGTTCAATCTTTCTTATAGACTTTTAAACCCATTAAAGATATTTTGAGGATGTTTATTCTGGCTCGAGGTCATTATTTTCTTTACTAATTAAAACCATGATATTCTCATAGCATAATTTTCAAGAAAATATTTTTTTGTTTAAATTTATTTATATTGGTCATTTTTGCAAGACTTAATCGACACGTGTTTCGGAATTTGTCAGATTCCATTGTTAAGATTGTTGCTTTATTAGTGTATAGTACAATTTCTCCGTCTTTTTAATTCCCATTGTGGATAGAGTCGAATACAAACTAATATTTTAGTTTGTGCACAAACGATTTGTCATTAGACTCGTTTGCTACTTTGTAGTCAATCGTTTCTATTTTTGCTTAATAATCTTGACAATGCAATCTGACAAATTCCGAAATACGTGTCGATTAAGTCTTGCAAAATGACCAACATAAATAAATTTAAAACAAAAAAATATTTTCTTGAAAATTATGCTATGAGAATATCATGGTTTTAATTAGTAAAGAAAATAATGACCTCGAGCCAGAATAAGCATCCTCAAAATAATATTTTAAAGGTCGAATAAAACTAGTTTTATTTTTTAATAATAATTAATCCCATTAAAGATATCTTCCGGTTTATATGAAAAATAACACAGAAAACTAAAATTTGTAAAATATTTATTTTTATACCCTACACTCTAGTGATAGAGGGTATATACAGTGGGCGACAATACATTGGAAACTTTTTTATAGTAGATGAAATTTGTTAAAGACAAAGTTAACAATACTAAACGTTATAATTATCAAACAAGTATTATAAAAAACTGTTATGTAGGTAATTTATCAAGCTTTAATTTAAGCTTAATAGCGTCCAGATTGGGATAATAATGAATGTGTTACGAGGGTCGATGTGGAAAATGAAAAAATTTATAGACATTTTTCAAAACATTTTTAAAAAATATTTGCGGGTCGATTTTTTCCAAGTTAAAAAATTAGAAATTTAAAAAAAAGTCCGATAGTTTTTATTCAGTGATCAAATAATTTTTCCAACAACATAAACAAACAGTGGAATTTTTTAAGTACAGTAGCAAAAATCCACATTTTTTGACCTTCAATTCTTTTGACCACCAATTTTTTCTAAACAAAGAAAATATGTTATCGTTTAATAATTTTAGTACACTTAAGTATATGCTAAGGATATATTAAGATAATTTTAATTTTTCTTTGTTAACAAAAAATTGGTGGTCAAAAGAATTGGAGGTCAAAAAATGTGGATTTTTGCTACTGTACTTAAAAACTCTGTTTGTTTGGGTTGTTGAAAAAATTATTTGATCACTGAATAAAAACTATTGAACCTTTTTTTAAATTTTTAATGTTTTAACTTGGAAAAAATCGACTCGAAAATATTTTTTAAAAATGTTCTAAAAAATGTCTATAAATTTTTTCATTTTTCACATCGACCCTCGTAACACATTCATTATTTTCCCAATCTGGACCCCATTAAGCTTAAATTAAAGCTTTATAAATTACCTACATAACTTTTTTTATAACACTTGTTTGATAATTATAACGTTTAGTATTGTTAACTTTGTCTTTAACAAATTATATCTACTATAAAAAAGTTTCCAATGTTTTGTCGCCCACTGTATAAGTTTGTCATTCCGTATGCAACACCTCTAAATATTGGTCTAAGACCCCATAAAGTATATATATTCATGATCCTTGTTCGATTCTAAGACGATCTATCGATGTCCGTCCGTCCGTCTGTCTGTCTGTTGAAAACACGCTAACTTGTGAAGCTTGGCACATATGTTGGTCATTTACCTGGTCAGGTTGGTATTGCAATCCAGCGAAATCGGTCCATTGGTTCAAAAGTTATGAGCAAAAGAGTGAATTTCGGCAAGGTTTTTTCGTGAATTTACAAGATAAAAAACACGATAACTTTTTACAGGCATATATATATATATTTGCCGTTCCCCTGAGCTGGTTCATATTGAATTTCAGCCAAATCGGTCCAGTGGTTCAAAAGTTATTAGCGAAACCATAAATTTGAGATTCGCTTCACCTTAAATCCACGTGTTGAAAACCCGTTAAACATGTTTAAAAAACATTTGTAAGTCACAAAAATATTTTACAACGTATTCTTGTCACTCAAAAATATTTTGCAACATATTTTTGTCACTCAAAAATATTTTTACACTAAAAAAAATACACTCGAAAAAAATTTTACACTCAAAAAAAATTTACACTCAAAAAAAAAAAATTATAATTTTTTTTTTTTTTTTAAAGTTACTAAAAAACAGTTGCGTTACACAAAAAAAAAAAAATATTTCTAATCAAAAATTTTATTTTTTTCACGTTGGATTGGGCATTGGGGGAGTATTCGTAGATTCGGCCAAGTCGAATTTAACTTGTTTTTTTTCCTTATCTTTAAAACGTAAATAGCAGTTATTTCTAGTGTCCGACCGAATACACCTTTTTTGGCCGAAGCCGAATATTCGGCCAAATTTTCACTATTCGGCCAAACCGAAGCCGAAGCCGAATATTAAAAAAAAATATTTATGTCGTAAAAACAAGAAAAAAATAAAAGTCGACTCGGCGGGATACTCAAATGCATGAGAATGCTGTCTAGAATGATTTTATTTTAAGCCAAAAATTTTTTTGGACATTTTTGTAAAAAAATATATTTTAGAGTGTAAATTTTTTTCGATCGAAAATTTTTTTTGAATGTAAAAAATGTTTTTAGTTGCAAAAACACTTATTAAAATGTTTTTGTGGCTTACTAATGTGATTCAAAGTTAGTTTTGGTATGTTTTTGAACACGTGAGCACAAATATTATACAATTATTCGGTATTCGGCCTATTCAGCCAAAATTGTGGCCGAAGCCGAATAGTGGCCGAATAGTGCTTTTTGGCCATAGCCGAGGCCGAAGTCGAATATTCGGTCGGACACTAGTTATTTCATTAATTAACGTTCGTATTGCCAAAATAGCAACATCAATTGAACAGAATCAAAAAATTCCAGAAATGTATTTTTAATAAAACTTTTGTATTAACGGGTTCCATTGATCATCTTCAAAAATTCCGAAAAATTTATTTTTTAATAACTTTTTTTTTTTTAATTTATAGAAATTAATTTTTCTGTTATCTTTTTATAGCAGCTTTTAAATTTAATTTAAAGATTTTTATATCACCTAATAACAAAAGCCTTCATATTTGTATTATTATGGGTTGATTTCACTGCCTTAGTCAAAATTTGTATGAAGAATCTTACTTAATGAGAAGTTGTTTTTAAATTGAATATTGAGTAACCAATTCTAAGACTTATAAAATACTACTATTAACAAAATCTTCAAGAAAAGTAATTTCATTTTGATTTTAATCTTTATTAGAAATCAGAAAATTATTATGATATTTTATATGTTCTTCATATATATTTCAATTACATTAACAATCATACTTCAACGTTCCTCAACCACCCCATTAACACATTTATAAGATTTAAGTTCAAAGAAATATACATACGATTTTTGTATGTTTTATATAGGTTTTAATACGAATTGAATTAAAAATTCATATTTTCAAATTAAAGAAACCTTTGAGGTTATTATTTTGGTAACAAATAGAGTTGTCAACCGATTAAGAATAATTCGATTAATCGATCAAAAAAACCCAAACTCTTGTTCGATTAATTTAAAAATGACAATTTTCGAATAACGAATAAATCGATTAACTTATGTCAATTATTTTTATACCTTCCAACTACGGTATCGAAATATCGGTCTAAGACCCCATAAAGTAAAACACATTTTTATACCCTACACCACACTGTGGTACAGGGTATAATGAGTTCGTGCTGATGTTTGTAACTACCCGATATATTGGTCCTAGACCCCCCTTTAAGTATACCGATCGACTCAGGATCACTTTTTGAGGCGATTTAGCGATGTCCGTCCGTCCGTCTGTCCACGTAAACGGTGTAAGCACGACACAGGTCGTAATTTTTAACCAATTGACTAGAAATTTGAGACTAAAGCCTCTCTTGGCCCCAGGACGAAGCCTATTGAAATTGGAAAATATCGGTCCATATTTAGACCTACACCAAAAAAAATGATAATCATCGGAAAATTTGGCCCGATATTCACAATATATATAGATCTAATTGGTCCATGGGACCCATTTTCCGGGAAACTCTGGTGTAGGGTATTATATGGTCGGACTTGACCGACTATAATTTTTTTACTTGTTTTTTTTTTTATATTTGTTTAACAAATGAAATATTTTTATGACATCTAAGTTCATTGACCTGCATTTGGACCAAGATGATTAGAAAATTCCATTTTATCGCCCCGCCCCCTTTAAAGGGCGTGGTTATAGAAAATTTAAAGGGCGTGGTTATAGAAAATAATACAAAATAATTACAAAAGTGTTTATTAAGGCGTTAATGTCATGAAACATTTATAAAGCGGGAAAGGGTGTCTTTCAACGTCCCCCCCCCCGACTCCCCCCAAATTACAACCTCAAATTATTCAAATTATACTTTTTATGCATTTTTTAAGTAAATTCAGTTATTCAATTTAAAAGTTTGTTACTTATTTTTGTTAATACAATATTAATTATTTTATTTTTAAGTCTTTTGTACCCAATTAGAAATGTCGTTAAGACATCTCAAAGACTTCCTTATGACAATGTCAGTGTACCTGCTGACTGAAAAATCTCTGACCATACAAAAAACCTCATGACACCTCCTGACTTTTTCAAGTATTTTGTCAAAATTCCTCGCCGACAAGTATGCACGTAGTCAATAGTGCTGACTACATTATGACATGTACATAGCACGTCTAAGATCGTCCAAAAATTTAAAATTTATTAATCACGTCTTTTATTTTACACTACTTACTATTTTTATCTGTACATTTCTTAAATTTAATTTTTTAAAACTTACTATTTTGATCTGCCTCACTTGGTCCGCGAACTCAGAACCTTCTGTTCACTGGTCTAGCACCTTACCCCTTTAGCCAAACTTTGATAATAAATGTGTTCATTTAAAAACAAATTTAAATTAATTAATTATTTGAATTGTCCTGTTATATATATTTCGTCACCTGAATTGAAAAATGCTACAATATAAATTTTTCTTCCTCAAATATAAAATTGTTTAAATATTAATTGGAATTTGGCTTCATCCTATTTAACAAGATTTTGTTAGAGTTATTTAAGCGTATCTTAGTTGTTTTTAATATTATTTATACAAAACAAAAAAAATATTTACAAAAAAAATATTGCAGGAGCCCTTTACAATTAAGGTGACGATATATTCAATGTAATTTGTTTTTGACAAATTTGAAAATATTATGATTTCAAAATATATTTTATTACAAACAATTTTAAGTTGTGGTTGGCCTGGTTGTCTAGCAGGTTCGATAGCTTACGTGATGTAGATTTTTGGCCTCGGTTCAATCCCCGGTCGCGGATTTTTTTTTTATTTTTTTTTTTTTTATTGTTTTAAGACGAATTCAATTTTATTTTTTTAATTACAAAGGAAATTAAAAGAGTTTTAAAAGATTAAACAAAATTACATCGATTTTACATCGGAAAAAATTTTTTTTAGTGATTGGCCGGATTTGCTATATAGTTGTCAGCATTAAAGACATGGTTTTTCTAAATTGATAAGACAACTTATATGACAAGTCAGTACATTTATAGAACTTGGGGAGCTCCGACAAAAATTATGACATGTCCTTAAGTTGTCTTTAGTAAAATGTATTCACTTGCTGACTTCTACCTGATGAATCATTACTGACATTGTCTTAAAGACAAAATTTCTAATTGGGATATGAATTGTTTTTTGTTAATAAAAATATTTTTTAATAACCATTTTTTTATACCCTCCACTTAGTGATAGAGGGTATATATAAGTTTGTCATTCCGTTTGTAACTCATCGAAATATCGGTCTAGGACCCAATAAATATATATATTATTGATCAGTGATCGATTTTAAGACATTTTAGCGATGTCCGTCTGTCTGTGGAAATGGTGATAACGACCAAAATATTACACGGAGATGACTGAAACTTAACAAATTTATTGGAAGTTCTCCTGAGCAGTTTGGTATTGCATTTGGGCGATATCGTTTCAGCGGTTCAAAAGTTATGAACGAAAATGTAAGGACACCTCAAAAATTTTGGTACATTCAACATAACCTAAAAATACAAAATGCTTTAATTCTGCTGCTGGTTGACATATGTGAACATAATTGAACACCGAAGGTACTTAAACAAGTACGAACACATTTTTTTGACAAAAAAAGAAAAAAATCGCGGATTTTTTTTTAATTTTTTTTCGCAGAAATTTTTTTTAAAAAATTTTTTTTTTTTTTAAAGTTTTTTGCAATAATCTTTTTGAAATTGTGGAGGGTATTAATACATTCGGCAAGGCCGAATTTATCTTTTTTACTTGTTATTCGTTAGATTTAATCGTTTAATCGAACGAACAAAAACAATTATTTGAATTATTGGAAAAAAGTTGAAAAACGAATAATTGACAACTCTAGTAACAAACAAAGTTACAAAATATATTGAAGTTTGTAGCAAATAATGTTCATTAGGGCACAGGTGTTGTATCCCACACTAAATAATCTTGATTTAAAAGTATTTTTTTAATTTATATCAAAGTATATACAGTATCTCTCACTTTAAGTCAGACAGAAGATAGTAGAAAGCAATTCGTTAAAGATAAATTGATTCAGAAAATAAAGTCAAAAGTTTCAAAATTTTAACAGGTTTTAAGATATTACTACCCAGGCAGAAACTGCCAACCGTTCCAAAGAAAAAGTCTCGGCAAAGCATTTTTTTTTTTGTGTAAAGGGTAGTATGAATACGAAAAAGTGCTTTGCAAGCGCTTCGCCAATGTTTTTCTATTTAAATCCGTTCAAAGTAAAAATTTTTTATTAAAATTTATTAATTTTCGTAACAATTGGAATATTTTTTATTTCCCCGCAGGATAAGTGGCCGGTCCTTGATAGTTCTCGTGATTTGTCACTTAGACACAATGACCTACATATTACAAACTTGACACCTTTTATATAAAAACACCTGTTTCTTTCGTGAGGAAGAGTCTTAAACTACGGATACATCACACGTGAAATGTCACTGGGCCTATCTCTTTGGATCACTACCCGATTCGGTTCAATACACCACTTTTTTTCGGGACTTTTCCAAAATTTTTCCTAGAAGCATTTTAAATACATTTTTTATTCCAAAACGCAAAGAAAACTGCAAACAAATTTTTTCCGGGACTTAGAAAATATTTCAAAGTTTGTTCAAAATTTTTTTATCCTAATTAATTAGTCAATTGATTTTTTATCCTAATTTAATAAATTTCTTTATTCACATAAACACCAAAAAAAGTTGTGTCTTATGGACTTATACAATTTTGATACGTCCCATTTTTTTGTTCTAAAAGTGCTATAATAGTACCATATTTTTTGTTTTTAAAGCGCTTTCAAAGCGCAACGGCATACCGTTTACCGTGGTTATCATTTTGGACGCTGGGGAAGTAATAAACTGTGATGCTTTCACAGCACACAAGCGACCATAAAAGGTACTTTGCCAGCGCTTTCCCGTTCGTATTTTTCTGCCTTAGTAGCTTTTAAAGTTTTCAACTTTTAAAAAAAGTTGTTTGACTTAAATAAAATTATCTTCGGACCAAATCGCTGGATTTGATTTTGTTTGATCTTAAAAACAGTTCTAGTTTTGAATCTTTAGAGCTCATTTTCGGATTATTTTACATGGAAAATAAATGCAAAATGTCGTGAATCGCATTTTTTTTTTAAATTTATAAACTAGTGTGATGAACTCAATCTGGACGCCATCAATCTTAAATTTAATTTTTATAAATAACCAACACATATTTTTATGAAATAATACTCTTGCGTAATACGTCGCAAGGTTTTACAATATAATAACTTTGTCTTAAATGAATTTCTATATACTATATTTTGCACATAATAAATTGTAAGGCACTGTTTATAGAACAGGGTGAAAAAATTATGTTGTATATTTTGAAAATATTTTTTCTATAAAAGAGGAGGGCTTTAGATTGTAATTGAATAACATTTTGGAAACATTTTAAAGAAATAAAATTGTTAACAAATTCTCAAATATTCTTAAATTCTCCATTTCTAACAAATGTTTCAAAAAAAGAAATCGTCAGATTCAGAGACGATTTTTAATTAGTCCAAAAACGTATTTCCACTTCTACTTGTTTTACACTAAAATTTCTTTAAATCTTTCTATTTGATTTCCACTTGCTCTAGAGGATATTTTTTTAAGATTTTTGTTTATTCCACTGAATCGTTTGCAGTTGCACACAGATGATAAAACAATAAAAAAAATGTTCATGAGAAAAACCATCACATGTTTTAACTTTTATATCCTTTATTTCTTGATAGAGGGTATAAATAAGTTTGTCATTCTATTTGTAACACTTCGAAATATCGTTATAGCAACCGACTCATGATCCTCAACTTTTAAACGTTCTAGCGATGTCATTCCGTACGTCACTCCTGAAATAAATTCACTAAAAAAAATGTTTACACTAAAAAATATTTTAATTAAAAAAATTAAAAATTACACTCACAAAAAAATTTATTCACAAAAAAAGAATATAACAAAAATTACTTAAAAGCTAAACTTTCAAAATTTTTACAACCAAAAAATTTTCACTTAAAAAAATAATTAAAAAAAATTTTAAATATGTATATGGGGCATTCCATGTCAAATCGGACACTTTGAATTTTTATACCCTCCACTCTAGTGATAGAGGGTATATATAAGTTTGTCATTCCGTTTGTAACACATCGAAATATTGGTCTAGGACCCCATAAAGTATATATATTCATGATCATTGATCGATTTTAAGTCGATCTAGCGATGTCCGTCCGTCCGTCCGTCTGTCTGTCTGTCTGTCTGTCTGTCTGTCCGTTGAAAACACGCTAACTTTTGAAAGACTTTACGGAGGCTCCTGAAGTTTGACATATGTGTTCTCCATTTACCGGGTCAGGTTGGTATTGCAATCCAGCGAAATCGGTCCAGTGGTTCAAAAATTATGAGCAAAAGAGTAAATTTCGGCAAGGGTATTTTTCGAATTTACAAGATTAAAACCACTATAACTTTCGAAACACAATTCTGAAGGGGCTGAAGCTTAGCATATATATTTGTCGTTCCCCAAGGCTGTTTGGTTTTGAATTTCAGCAAAATCGGTTCAGTGGTTCAAAAGTTATAAGCAAAGCACTGAATTTCAGATTTGTTTCACCTTAAACTGTTGAAAACTTGATAAACAAGTTTTAAAAGCATGGTGAAATACCAGTTTTGTAAAACTTGTTGTTGTTTGTTTTCTTGTAGTGGGGTGCAGTTTAGTTGTTAGACAAGTAAATATTTGTTATTGTTTTGTTATTGTTAGTGTAACTGTATGTAACGGGAAAAAATCAAATAAAGTATGTGTATGATTGAATGTTAATTTGTTTTTGGTTTTTAAAGAAGGGGGTGGTAATATAAAAAAAGAGGAAAATATGTGAAATACCTTTTTTTGTATTACATATAGGTATAAAACAACAAAAATATTTTACAAAGTAATTTGTTACTCAAAGAAATTGTACACTAAAAAAATATTTACACTCAAAAAAAAAAATGTTACACTCAAAAAAAAAATGTACACATTATTATTTTTTTTTTTTTTTTAATGAAATGGCAGACTCAAAAAAATGTTGACAGTCAAAAAAATTTTACACTCAAAAAAATTTGATTAATTAAAAGAAAGTTTGACTCAAAATAATATACATATTTCTAATAAAAAATTTGTAACGCAATTTTTTGAAATTACAATCAGATAACATTGTATAGATTGTATAGATACATTCATAGATTCGACCAAGTCGAATTTAATTTTTCTACTTGTTTTTTTAGATTTTCCCAATTTCTTTACAGTTTTTATTACCCTTCAAAAACTCCTTCGTGGTAAATTTTCAGACTTTTTTGATGACCCGTTTAAAAGATATCGAATTTTTAAAAATTGGTAGTTTGTTCCTTTACTCAAATAGTGCCCTTAAAGCAATGGTGCCCAAACACTTGTTAAAGATCGACAAAAATACACGTACACAATCCGAACAACAACAAAACCAACAACAGAGAGCGTAAAAAACAAAAAAAATATTATCGTTTCTCTTTTTGGGCACCACTGCCTTAAAGCAACAAAATGTATGACCGACCCACAATATTTTTTTAGTCCAAACATTTTCTCTGAACACGGTCCCCATACATTTTTTTTATTTTTTGTTAATTTCTTTTATTTAGTCAGCTTCTACCGGTCCAATGGCGCGTCCGTGAGGGGTCATTAGTGAGACCGACCCCCGTTTATTTTTACCCTACAACATTTTTTTTAAAACATACCTACGCCCTATCTCCACTCCCTAAATAGGCTCCCATGCAAATAACAGTTGGAGCAAATTTTATAAAAATGTAATTTTGAATGGAGGCCTACTTAGGGAGTGGAGATAGGGCGTAGGTATGTTTTACAAAAATGTAGGAGGGTAAAAATAAATGGGGGTCTGTCTCACTAATGACCCCTCTCGGACGCACCATTGGACCGGTAGAAGCTGATTAAATAAAACAAATTTACAAAAAATAAAAAAAATTTAATGGGGACCGCCTTAACAAATAGAGATAGAGGGTAGGTGTGTTCAGAGAAAATGTTTGGACTAAAAAAATATTGTGGTTCGGTCATACATTTTGTTGCTCTAAGGGCACTATTAGGGCAGTTAGAGCGGTTGGAGCAAATTTTAAAAAATGTCGTTTTGTGTGGGAGCTCCCTTAGAACTTGGAGATAGTGTTCCAAAGAAATGTTAAGACGTAAAAATTAATGGGGGTCGGTCTTATAAAGGACGCCTCTATGATGCACCATTGGAGCAGTAAAAATGATTTTAGATTGGAAAATTACAATAAAATTTTTTCAAAAAATTTTAAAAATTTTTTTGCGATCCTCCTGGGCAAAAAATTTGTAGAATCGATAGAAGTTTTACACAAAAAAATTTCAAAAAAATTGAAGAGTATGAACATTTTCAAAAATGAGATTTAAATTTGAAAACTTAAAAATCGCATACTAGATCGCTTTTAAGAATTTTTTTAGATTTTTTTTTTTAGAAAGTACGCAAAAAAACAAAAATTTAAAAAAAAAAAAATTGAAATTTGGACCATTATTGAAGAAGTTATGAGTAAAAGAATTTTGAGTAAAGGAGCAACCTACTAATTTTTAAAAATTTTTTTAGATTTTTTTTTTAGAAAGTACGCAAAAAAACAAAAATTTAAAAAAAAAAAAATTGAAATTTGGACCATTATTGAAGAAGTTATGAGTAAAAGAATTTTGAGTAAAGGAGCAACCTACTAATTTTTAAAAATTCGATATCTTTTGAATGGGTCATCAAAAAAACCTGAAAATTTACCACGAAGGAGTTTTCGAAGGGTACTAAAAACTGTACACTGAAAGAATTATTGTTCATTATATCTATGAACAAATTTCATAAAACCAAATTCATAGAATCTATGAAATAATTCATTGGCTGAATGAATATTCATTAGTATTCTGAAATATTTCATAGAATTTTATTCATAGATTTTATTAAATTCATAGAAAAAATTCATAGAATTAATGAATGTCATTCATAGAAGAAAATGCCATCAATATGCCTTTTAATTTTTTTAATAATTAAAATAATGTTACAATAATTAAAATAGTTGAATAAATTTATTAAAAAATAAAAAAAAATAAAAAAAAAACATTAAAAAAAAAATATCATTGCTGCCCTGACCGGGGCTCGAACCCAAGACCTACCGGTTGAAGTGGTAATTGTCGACGCCTTAGCTATCAGCGCCACCAAAGAAGAAAAATCTCGCCAACTAACGCTTGGTTTTATAACGCTTCATTTTTGTAAATACACAAAATATTTGTTTTCTACAAACACACACACAGCTTTTGGCAGAGCATTGTGACAGAGCATAGACACAAACTCAATATACTAATCAAATTTGATTTTAAGTGTTGTTACTTGTTTATATAATTTAGCTAAGTGGCTAGAGACTGAGCTTCACGAACAAGAGGTTCTCTGTTCGAATCTCGGTGGGGATAAGTTAAAAAAACATATAAATTTTTAAAAATAGAAAATTGTAAATAAATAAAATAATAAAAATAAATAAAAATAAAATATAAAAAAATAAAATTGAAATAATAAAATAAATAAAAATAGAATTGAATAATAATTTTTTTTTTCCATAGCCTATGAACTTTTTCATAGGTTTCTGGTTTCTATGAATTTGATTCATAGATTCTATGAAGGGCATCATTGGCTCACTTCTAATGATTTTTTTCATAGAATCAACGTACGTTTTCATAGCCGTAATGAACAAAATTCTTTCAGTGTAAACAAATTGGGAAAATCTAAAAAAATATTTTCAAAGTGTCCGATTTGACATAGAATGCCCCATATACTTTTTATAAATTTATTTGTGTTAAAAATGTGAAGGGTATTTATCAATTCGGTCAAGCTAAATTTGAATTCATTTCTCGTTTTATTTTTTCATATTGTTTTATTCTTCCAGAGTAATATTATTTTTTTGATTTTTATTATTTTAAGATAAAAAATTTTAGTTTTTCATAAATATTTTTAAGTTACTTACAGTTTTAGTTTAAAACTTACGATAAAACAAACACAAAAAATTGAATACCCACATGTGAAGTTAACGTTATTAAGACTTCAGTGTTTATATATGAAAGGTATTTGACATATAGTAGCAATAACCATACATGTTTATGTTATAACAGAACGTGTCTGTATTTATGTTAGCTATGAATAATAGTCAGACATAAAGCTGGTAAAAATGGAAAATTAGAGACTCAAAAAATAGAAAATTCTCCTTGATATTTGAAAAAAAAACATTAAAAAACATTAACAAATTTAAAAAAATTTATGTATTTTTTTAAGTAAAATTTACACAAAAATTTTAGTCAAATATTCACTGAAACTATTTTGTTCATTATAGTTATGAATCTATGAAAAATACAATCATACAATCTATGAAAAATTCATTAGAATAGAGCCAATGTTTTCTTTTGTTAGGTGAATGACTTTTTTTTATTAAATTACACACAAAAATTTTTTTTTCCAATAAGCGATTTTCATAGTATTTATGAACAAAATCATACAATTTATTAACTTTTTCATAATATTTATAAACTTGTTCATAGTATTTATGAATAAATCATAATATGTGAAATTTAAGAACTATTTAACATTTTTCATAAATATTATTAAAAAGTTTATAAGTATTATGATGAAGTAAATAAATTGTATGAATTTTTTCATAAATATTATGAAAATCGTTCATTGGAAATTTTTTTTGTGTGTAATGAAATGTTTCATTGCAATAATGAAAATGTTCATACTTCTAATGAAAAAGTTTTATGTAAAGAAAATTTGTAAAATCAATTTATTTTCATAAATGTAATGAATTTTTTCTAGATTGATTAAAAAACGTAGCTATTATCAAAAAAAAAAAGAAATATGGATCGAACGAAAAAAATTATTTCCTCATTAAGAACAATAATTTTTTCTGTGTTATATTACCAAATTTTCTTTTGAGGGGCAACATTATTGGCCAGTGCAAATCTAAGCGGTTGTCTTATCGGCTTTGGGACAGTTAATGTTTACACATACATACCTACTTGACACGTACTGTTGTTCAAAAACGAAATACGAGTAAAACAACAAGTACGTGTTATTATTAGAAAAACATTAAGACAGTTGAAGTAGTATTCAGTTTTTCGAAATGAAATTAACAAGAACAAGGTAGATGTAAAAGCCATGTAAACATAGATTTAAAAAAAAAAATTAAATTATTTAAAAATTTATAGATTCAGATCTTCCCAATATACTAAAGCAAAAATGTCTTAGAATTAAAAACTTTCTATAGAAAAAACATTTAGAATTTAAGAATTTTTCTATAGGAAAATTTTCGCAGAATCTGAGACTTTCTATAGAAAAAATGTCTCAAAATCTGATACTTTTTCTATAAGAAAAATGTCTCAGAATCTGAGAATTTTTCTATAAGAAAAATGTCTCAGAATCTGAGAATTTTTCTATAAGAAAAATGTCTCAGAATCTGAGATTTTTTCTATAAGAAAAATGTCTCAGAATCTGAGACTTTTTCTATAAAAAAAATGTCTCAGAATCTGAGACTTTTTCTATAAGAAAAATGTCTCAGAATCTGAGACTTTTTCTATAAGAAAAATGTCTCAGAATCTGAGACTTTTTCTATAAGAAAAATGTCTCAGAATCTGAGACTTTTTCTATAAGAAAAATGTCTCAGAATCTGAGACTTTTTCTATAAGAAAAATGTCTCAGAATCTGAGACTTTTTCTATAAGAAAAATGTCTCAGAATCTGAGACTTTTTCTATAAGAAAAATGTCTCAGAATCTGAGACTTTTTCTATAAGAAAAATGTCTCAGAATCTGAGACTTTTTCTATAAGAAAAATGTCTCAGAATCTGAGACTTTTTCTATAAGAAAAATGTCTCAGAATCTGAGACTTTTTCTATAAGAAAAATGTCTCAGAATCTGAGACTTTTTCTATAAGAAAAATGTCTCAGAATCTGAGACTTTTTCTATAAGAAAAATGTCTCAGAATCTGAGACTTTTTCTATAAGAAAAATGTTTCAGATTTTGAGACATTTTTCTTATAGAAAAAGTCTCAGATTCTGAGACTTTTTCTATAAGAAAAATGTCTCAGAATCTGAGACTTTTTCTATAAGAAAAATGTCTCAGAATCTGAGACTTTTTCTATAAGAAAAATGTCTCAGAATCTGAGACTTTTTCTATAAGAAAAATGTCTCGGAATCTGAGACTTTTTCTATAAGAAAAATGTCTCAGAATCTGAGACTTTTTCTATAAGAAAAATGTCTCAGAATCTGAGACTTTTTCTATAAGAAAAATGTCTCAGAATCTGAGACTTTTTCTATAAGAAAAATGTCTCAGAATCTGAGACTTTTTCTATAAGAAAAATGTCTCAGAATCTGAGACTTTTTCTATAAGAAAAATGTCTCAGAATCTGAGACTTTTTCTATAAGAAAAATGTCTCAGAATCTGAGACTTTTTCTATAAGAAAAATGTCTCAGAATCTGAGACTTTTTCTATAAGAAAAATGTCTCAGAATCTGAGACTTTTTCTATAAGAAAAATGTCTCAGAATCTGAGACTTTTTCTATAAGAAAAATGTCTCAGAATCTGAGACTTTTTCTATAAGAAAAATGTCTCAGAATCTGAGACTTTTTCTATAAGAAAAATGTCTCAGAATCTAAGACTTTTTCTATAAGAAAAATGTCTCAGAATCTGAGACTTTTTCTATAAGAAAAATGTCTCAGAATCTGAGACTTTTTCTATAAGAAAAATGTCTCAGAATCTGAGACTTTTTCTATAAGAAAAATGTCTCAGAATCTGAGACTTTTTCTATAAGAAAAATGTCTCAGAATCTGAGACTTTTTCTATAAGAAAAATGTCTCAGAATCTGAGACTTTTTCTATAAGAAAAATGTCTCAGAATCTGAGACTTTTTCTATAAGAAAAATGTCTCAGAATCTGAGACTTTTTCTATAAGAAAAATGTCTCAGAATCTGAGACTTTTTCTATAAGAAAAATGTCTCAGAATCTGAGACTTTTTCTATAAGAAAAATGTCTCAGAATCTGAGACTTTTTCTATAAGAAAAATGTCTCAGAATCTGAGACTTTTTCTATAAGAAAAATGTCTCAGAATCTGAGACTTTTTCTATAAGAAAAATGTCTCAGAATCTGAGACTTTTTCTATAAGAAAAATGTCTCAGAATCTGAGACTTTTTCTATAAGAAAAATGTCTCAGAATCTGAGACTTTTTCTATAAGAAAAATGTCTCAGAATCTGAGACTTTTTCTATAAGAAAAATGTCTCAGAATCTGAGACTTTTTCTATAAGAAAAATGTCTCAGAATCTGAGACTTTTTCTATAAGAAAACTGTCTCAGATTCTGAGACTTTTTCTATAAGAAAAATGTCTCAGAATCTGAGACTTTTTCTATAGAAAAAATGGCTCAGAATCTGAGACTTTTTCTATAGAAAAAATGTCTCAGAATCTGAGACTTTTTCTATAGGAAAAAAGACTCAGAATCTGAAACTTGTCTCAGAACCAGAGTCTTTTGTTATAGGAAAAATGTCTCAGAATCTGAGACTTTTTCTATAGAAAAAATGTCTCAGAATCTGAGACTTTTTCTATAGGAAAAATTTTTCAGCATCTGAGTTATTTTACGAAAAATGTCTCAGAATCTAAGACTCAGAATCTGAGACTTTTTCTATAGGAAAAATGTCTCAGAATCTGAGACTTTTTCTATAAGAAAAGTGTCTCAGAATCTGAGACTTTATCTATAAGAACAATGTTCCAGAATCTGAGACTTTTTCTATAAGAAAAATGTCTCAGAATCTGAGACTTTTTCTATAAGAAAAATGTCTCAGAATCTGAGACTTTTTCTATAAGAAAAATGTCTCAGAATCTGAGACTTTTTCTATAAGAAAAATGTCTCAGAATCTGAGACTTTTTCTATAAGAAAAATGTCTCAGAATCTGAGACTTTTTCTATAAGAAAAATGTCTCAGAATCTGAGACTTTTTCTATAAGAAAAATGTCTCAGAATCTGAGACTTTTTCTATAAGAAAAATGTCTCAGAATCTGAGACTTGTTCTACAGGAAAAATATCTTAAAGTCTGAGACTTTTTCTATAGAAAGAATGTCTCAGAATCTGAGACTTTTTCCATAGCAAAAATGTCTCAGAATCTGAAACTTTTTCTATAGAAAAAAATTCTCTGAATCTGAGACTTTTTCTATAGAAAAAATATCTCAGAGTCTGAGACTTTTTCAATAGGAAAAATGTCTCAGAATCTGAGACTTTTTCTATAGGAAAAATGTCTCAGAATCTGAGACTTTTTCTATAAGAAAAATGTCTCAGAATCTGAGACTTTTTCTATAAGAAAAATGTCTCAGAATCTGAGACTTTTTCTATAAGAAAAATGTCTCAGAATCTGAGATTTAGAATCCGAGACTTTTTCTATAGGAAAAATTTCTTACAATCTGAAGCTTTCTATATTAAAGATGTCTCCGAATCTGAGACATTTTTCCTATAGAAAAAGTCTCAGAATCAGAGACGTTTACTATAGGAAAAATGCCTCAGTCAACCAAAATCATTGTTACACACAAAAAATGATTGGCTAAAAATGTTCAATTAAGTCTATTGATCAACAAAATTTAATCAAGTCAATCAATGTTTTGATTAACATTTTTGTTATTTTCTTTTTCAATCGAATTACAAATTTTCAACATACCAGAGTTTTTTTTGCTTTAAAATATTTGAATAGATTAATTCTAAAATATACAAAATAATCCGGTTTTACATTTTTTATTGTTTTCAGCATATTGGACAGCAAAAAATATGATTTTTTTTGATAATTTTGTTATAAACTTACAATTTATTTGTTAAATCAATCATTATTCTGATTGACTATAACTAAAAAATTGATGAAATTTTTGATCAAAATCGAAAAAAATGTTTGATTGAAAATATTTTCAAACAATCACCTACAATTTGATGATTGGTATAACAACTTTTTTTAATTGGAGGAATTTGAATCATAAAATTGATTGAATCCACGTTTTTGTTGATTGAAATTCGTTTAAAATTTTTTCTGTGTAATATTTTTTTTATTATTTTTTCCCAACTCAAATTGATTTACCAAATCTTCATAAAATTCATTTGAATAATCATTGTTCATTTTCATTATACTCAATTTTCTCAAAATTTTACATTTCCCATTAAACATTTCCCATTTTTTTCAATGTATTTCATCTTTCAACAAAATAACAAACATCTAAAATTTCAAATGCATGAATGTTAAATGACATTTATTGTTTATGGTTTGTTACATTTAACATGTTGTATAAAAGTATAACAAACAATGCGCTATATAGAGAGCTTGAGAGAGAGAGAGAGGTATGAAATGACCTAGTAGCCTTATGAACTTTATGTATTTTTTGTTTTACTGCTGGTATTTTACACAATTCTATGTAACCACAAAAAAATAACTTAAATGCATACTTGGGTATTATATATTTATAGAGAGATTATTTAGGAATTTATTTATGGTGGAAAAAAATTTTAAAATCTGAAAAAAAAAATTAGCTTTAAGAAAAAGTCTTAGATTTTGAGACATTTTGTCTAAAGAAAATGCTTCAATTTCGGTGAAATTTTTTATAAAAAACGTCTAACAAGTGAAGTCTCCCTAGAGTCACCCGCGGATCTTTATGGAATTGGTTTTATTTTGTAGACCAGAAAAAAAAAGGACACGTATTTTTTTTAGCGGCCCAAATTCATATTTATAGGGTAAAAAAGTGGGGGGAAGACAAGGCCATTTTTCAGTTTTTTTCGTTTATCTCCTATATTAAAAGAAAACTCCAAAGAAACCTAGTCATGTTACATACCAAATGAAAGGTCCTTGGAAACCCTATCTACGTGTGCTAAGAACGTGTCCAGACATGCACAACTTTTCGTCATATTGAGTAAAATACCAAAATTTTAGGACTTTTTTGTTAATAAGTCGAAAAATATCTTTGGCCCGTTGTTAGAACCACTAGATATGTATTTTTAATACCTTTAATCTGATACCACACATGCCTATATTTATTTTGGGTAAATATGCGTAAATCGTAAAAAACGGATAAAGGTCAATTCCCCCCATACAAATCGACCCCCCCTAAAAATGAGTTGGGGCCGCTAAAAAAAAAGATGTGTCGAATTAATTTTCGTTCTTTACAACATATCCGAATTTCATGGAGATCGGAGGGTGACACCTGGGAGACTTCCCTTGGAAGACTGTGGGGCATTTTTCCTAAATAGAAAAAGTCTCAGATTCTGATACATTTTTTCTATATAGAAAAAATTTCAGATTCTGCGACATTTTTCCTTTTTGGAATAAAAGTTTTTTTTCCTATATAGTGAAAGCCATAGATTCTGATATTTTTTTCTAAAAAGACAATAAATAAATGAGGCCCTAATATAAATTCATATGTGCACAATACATTGGAGACATTTTACACCAAAAGTCTAACATATACAGCATATGAACTTATGAACCGATTTGCACGAAATGTGACATATATAAAAAAGAGACAATTCTAGGGTTGGGGTGTCTCGGCTTATCGGCCATATCGGGGATTTAAAGGTTCAAAACATGGGTCAAAAAAATGCGAAAAAATCGATTTTTAGATTTTTCAGCCATTTCTTTCTAAAAAACTATATGATGTTTACATATGAGAAGAAAGGATTTTTTAATGCCTATCCAACGGTAGCATAACCTTGTAAAAATTCGACTTTAAAAAATAATTTCATGAAAATGTGTAAATTTTGGGGTGTATCTATATGAAGACAAAGACCTACGATATCCATATGAATATGAAATAATCTTTATTAAATTTAAGTCGACACGTATTTTTGCGCTAGACGATATTCCTGTTAGTTCGGGAGGTATCGAGATTTTCCCGAAGGTCCACATTGTTTCATAAGGGGACAACGAAATTTTTAAACACTGATATGGCCGATAAGCCGAGACACCCCAACCTTAAAATCGTCTCTTTTGTATATATTTTAAGTTTCAGGCAAATCGGTTCATAAGGGCTGAAATACTTCCCTTGTTAGACCCGATATTTTTTTGTAGCTAGACATTTGTTATGGAATTTCCTAAATATATAGGTAGAGGTCAGTTATTGTTGTTTGATTGTATTAGTACAGCAATTGTAAAATTTGATACAAACACACTCACTTGCGTTTACAAACATTTTATACAAATTTTTTTTTGCTCCAAAAGAGTTGATTAATATAACTGCTGCCAAAAAGAGGTACAGGAGTTGACCAAATTATTTTGGACAGCCTGAATTTGAGTACATTTCACTAAAAAAAATAATGTTTTTCAAAAGAAAGCCACAGATTTTTCATTCCAAAACAACAAAAAAAACAAGTAGAAAAGTTAAATTTGACTTTGTCAAATCTATGAATACCCTCAACAATGCCCTTTTTAAGTGATAGAAAATTTTCTAACGCGAAAAAATAAAATTTTTTGATTAAAAATATTTTATTTTGTGTAAAAAAACTTTTTTTTTTTAAGAAATTTTTGAAAAAAAAATACTAAATTTTTTTTGAGTGTAAAATTTTTTGAGTGTAAAATTTTTTTCGAATGTATTTTTTTTAGTGTAAAAATATTTTTGAGTGACAAAAATACATTGCAAAATATTTTTGTGACTTACCAATGGTTTTAAAACATGTTTAACATGTTTTTAACACGTGAACTTATTGTGAAACTAATCCGAAATTCACGGTTTTGCTAATAACTTTTGAACTACTTAACCAATTTGGCTGAAATTCAATTCGAACCAGGCCTGGGGAACGACAAATATATATGCTAATCTTCAGCATCCCCAGGATTATCCTTCAAAAGTTAGCGTGTTTTTTATCTCGTAAATTCACGAAAAACCCTTGCCGAAATTCAGTCTTTTGGTCATAACTTTTGATTCACTAGAGCGATTTTGCTGGATTGCAATACCAAGCTGACCAGGTAAATGATCAACATATATGCCAAACTGCAGGAGCCTCTATATAGTATTTCAAAAGTCACCGTGTTTTCAACAGAAAGACGGAAGGACGGACATTGCTAGAACGTCTTAAAATCGATCGAGGATCATGAATATATATACTTTGTAACGACGTCTTTTCACTGGTTGCTGGGATAGAACTCGCGGCGGCCAGGGTTCGATACAAAATATTTATTTTTGAAGACCGAGAGAGGAGAGAGGCAATAAAACGGCACAAACATATTTTTCTCATAAAACATTACAATCTTTATTAAACGTAAAACATATGTCCGACTTATAAAACTACGGCACGACGAAAATGCAGCCGAGGTAAGCCTTATGAGAGATAATTGCTGTTGGTGGGAATCACTGACAGCTCCAGTGGACTGGCTAGGAAATTTGGTACAACCGCATATCCTCACCGAAAGCTAGTACAACTAGACGATCTTGTCCACTGTGGTGATGGCCAATACTGGGTAGACGAGAAATTTGGTACAACCGCTAATCCCGTCTTCGAAAGCTAGTACAACTAGACGATCTTCCAGCACTGCCAGTGAACTTTATTTAGTTGCCAGATGTAAAACGTCTAACCCAACTAAATAAGGTCTTACCTCAATGCCGTCTGCTGACGAACTCACTCATTTTGCAAACAACACTGCCTTTTATATGATTTCGCGATCAACATGTACACACACTAATACTAGTAAATATATAAACAACACAACGAACATCTGTAGACTACAGTTGTACAAAACAAACAGTAGTATAATTTAGTACGAATTTTATAAAAGACAGTGTTGTATTTTAGAGGAGGTTATCCGTTACTTAAATTTAAATTAAAAATACTAAATAAAATAATAATAATACACAGTATGATACATTACAATATTATATGGGGACAAAAACGAGTCCAGCGACTTTTGTCGTCACAACTTTATGGGATCAATATTTCGAGGAATGGCAAACTTATATATACCCTCTATCATTAGAGTGGAGGATATAAAAACTAGAATTTAGGGTTTTAGAGAGACATTTAGATCCACTTCCAAACGGAATTGGCTCTGTGAGACCCTCTGATAAATTAACAAAAATACACTAAAAACTGAAAAATTATAGCATTTTTCACTCTTGATTTCTCTTTTCCCACAAAAAAAAAATTTACTCATACACTAAGAAACTACTTCAAGATTTAGAGAAGTCAAAGAAAATGGCGCCCGTGCAGGGCCTCTGCTCTTAGAAACCAACTCATACAAGAGATAGCCGTGAAAAGCTCCAAAAGAAATCTTAATGGCATTATTTGACAAGGAAAGTCAATAAAAAGGCGCCCAAACAGGGACCATATAGTTTCAAGAGCTTGTTGAATATATATAATTGTTTTGTGAGATTTCATGACTGAAAAATAACAATTACTTTGGATAAATTGGTTATAAAGCGGTAAAACCGGAAAAATTATAGCTTTATCTCTTGATTTTCTCTTTTTCTGGCACCACAAAAAAATTTGCATTTCAAGCAATTTGGACTTTTTGTAGAATTTTTTTAACAGTACGAGGAAATTTACCTTTAATTTTTTGGGCATCCCTTGTTTTGTTCATACACACCCCCATTTTCATATCAATATTGGGTGTTTCTATTTGTATGGCCTGACAACATTCAGATTAGTAATTTGCCTAGTTTTTGGAATTGAAAAAAAAAAATAATGGGCCATAATAAAAGATTAAAAGGTTAAAATTAATTGCTTTGCTGGATTTGACAACTTTATTTACAAATTTTTAGAAATAAAGAAATGTTATAGGGTAGAGGGAGGTACATTCGCCTCTTCAAATTGTCTTTGAATTAACTAGAATTCTAAATTTTGATACTGGAAAGGTAAATAAGAATGGCGCTCAAACAGGGGCTTGATTTTAAAAACCTTTGGTCAACAAGAGAGGGTCAAAATAAATTTATTAAAGCAACCAAAATGATTTAATCATTTATCAGTTAAACTTGATTACCAATTCTTTTGGTTAAACATCATCAGATACCTTTTTAAATAATAGCTATTTGAGGAGGAGTCAATGAAAATGGCGCCAGGGCCCTGTATATCGATTTTAGAAACCACCAGAAACGATTATGAGACGGGACAAAGTTCACTAAAGAAATCTAAATGATTTAAAAACTTATTAGAGAAAATATTTAGGCCTGAAAAATTCATTGAAAATGGCGCCCGATAGGGGACATTTGAGATATTGACCTAATTAAAGTTACTAGAGCATCTAAAACGATTAAACATTGGGTACAAGCTTAACATCGTCGAAGCAGGTACTTTAAGAAATGATTGCTAGATGTGGCGAAGTCAATGAAATTGGCGCCCGAGCTAGACCTCGACTTGAGATACCACCATAAACTTTTATAAGTTGGTATAAAGTTCATGAAAGCAATCTAAATGACTTAACAGCTTATTAGGGAACATTACTTATCAAAACTGCTGTTAAATTTGGAGCAGCAAATGAAAATGGCGTCCGAGCAGGGCCTGATTTTAAAAACAATTTCAAGACCGAAATTATTGTTAGTTTATATTAGGTTTTAAAATTACTTAATGTGAAGGAGTTCATGAAAATGACGCCCGAGCAGAACTCTGATTTCAGAAATCAACGCGAAGATGGCGCCCAAGCAGGGTCCCATAAAATTTGATCAACCAGTTTTATATTTCAAAATATTACTTAACATTTCTAATACTGAAATTATAGTAGTTTTCGTAGCCGGTTTTTAATCTTTGAAAACATAGATTTTAAAGATACCACTTTCCCTCCTTTACTCTATAATTTTAAATACTAAATGAAAGCTTTCATACACAGGCCATCTAATCTAAAATATTTTGCCTACTTTTAGGTGTTAATTTTAACAATTTTTATTAACGAATCTCTGCTTAAAGTTTTATTTTAAAAACAAAATGGTCAATATATCTCTTATGTATCATTTCTGAAATCAGTGTCATCATTTTTTTTTTTAACAACTTGTGTCCCTTAGGCTGATTTCATTCTTCTTTCTTTCCTCTTAAATCACGTAGTATCACAGTATCGACTAAAGCCACAAATTGATTTTCCTTGTATTTCTTTCATTTTCATATACAAAACTTCTAAAACATTGGAGACATCACAACCTCATTGAAATTCTTCAAGTGATTTGTGTTAAGATTATAGATTTATTGTGTGTTGAAATGATGATTGGTAGTATATGATAGGACAAGACAACAACAAAATAAACAATAATATAAAATGAAAGCCTAAAAGTAGGCTGTATTAAAAAAAAAATTATATTAAATAAAATGTTAAGATTATAAAATACAAAGATTTGAAAATACAATTATGTCTCGGTTTACGGGGTTACTTTTTATTTATTTTAGGTAATAAATAAAAAGTACCAAAGTACACTTTTTTACCCTCTCTGCCTCTTTAGAATTCGAATCCCATTCTGAATTTTATAAACGTTAGAGAGTTTCGCATTCCAAATATCAAATGTTTATGATCATTAGGGATGTGATTTCCGTGCAAATGCATGTTTTTTGTCGGTAGTCTAGAAATGATATCGGCCAATTATCTTTATCTTAAAATGGCATCGATTTGTTTTTGCATATTTTGGTGTAATTGCATATTTTGGAATATTTTGGTTTTAAATGCATATTTTGTGCATATTTTCAACTTTTAAGTGCATATTTTGGCAAAACACAAATTGAAGTTTATTTGTTAAAAAAACTATTTTAAATTTATTTCAAAAATAAGAAAAATTATTTTTTTTGATTGCCTTAATTATTAAAAAAATCTTGTTAACGTAAACTATTTACTATTTAAACTCGGCGTTATTTTTTGCATTTTAAGAAGTTTTTCGCATAAAAACAAGATTTTTAGTGCACTTATTTCATTTTTAGCGCATTTTATTTGGTTTTTTAGTGCATATTTTGGATTTTTTAGCGCATATTTTCGATTTTTTAGTGCATGAAAATCCCTACCGTAATGATCATTATCATAAATCGTAGAATCGTAATAGTCTATTTTTTTTATTTTTTTCTATACGAAAAATGTTTCAGAATCTGAGAATTTTTCTACAAAAAAAATGTCTCATAATCTGAGAATTTTTTAAACGAAAATATCTCAGAATCTAAGAATTTTTTATACGAAAAATATTTTAGAATTTGAGAATAGTTTTATGCGAAAATATGGGAATTAGAATATGGGAATTTTTTATACCAAAAATACGAAAAATTTCTTAGAATCTGAGAGAATTTTCTATACGAAAAATATCTCACAATCTCAGAATTTGTCTATACGAAAAATGTCTCTTAAAATTTAAAGGTACAAAAAAATGTTTCAGAACCTGAGAAAATTTCATTACGAAAGTGTCTCAATCTGAGAATTTTTCTACGTGAAAAATGTCTCTGAATCTGAGAATTTTTTTATACTAAAAATATCTCAGAATATAAGAATTTTTTATACAAAAACTGTATTAGAATCACAGAATTTACCTATACGAAAAATGTCACAGAATCTGAAAATTTTTTATACGAAGACTTTATCTGAGAATCTTTCTCTAAGAAAAATCTCTCAAAGTCTAAAAATTTCTCAATACGAAGACTTTTTCTAAGTTATGGGGTCTAAGACTTTTTCTATACAAACAATTTTTCAGAACCTGAGACACTCAGAATCTGCGAATTTTTCTATATGAAAAATGCCTCAGAATCTGAGAATTTTTCTCAGCATATTTATATACGACAAATGTCTCAGAATCTGAGAATTTTTCTATACGAAAAGTTTTTTAAAGCACCAATTTCGCAGTTTCTCATTTCTCTGAGACATTTTCTGTACGAAAAATGTTTCAGAATCTGAGGCTTTTTCCCTAAAATAAATATCTTACAGTCTGCGACCTTCTTTATATGGATATTTTTTTAGAATTCAATACTTTTTCTATATGAAAATTATCTTAAAATTTGAGACTTTTTCTTTACGAAAAATGTCTCAAAATCTGGTACATTTTCTATACGAAAAATATCTTAGAACCTGGGGATATTTTTATATGAAAATTTTTTAAATTCTGAGAATCAAAGACTGTTTCCATACCAAAAAGGCCTATACAAAAAATATCTCAGAATCTCGAAATCTCTAAAGGTACTTCTTAAGAATGTTTTTTATGCCTGAGAATCCTGCATTTCAAATTTTTTCAAGGTTTGGTACTTTTCTTTGGTACTTTACCAAAGAAAATTTCCTTAGAAATAAAATTTAAAAAAAAATATTTTTTTTTGCTGTAGGTTTCAATATTCCAAGTTTCCAGATTCTAGAACCAATATTTCAAGAAAGAAAAAGTACCAAATTTTATCTTCCTTCCAACTTAGAGTCATAATTTACAAAAAGTACTTTTTTTTGGAATTCCAAATTTCAAGTTGTCACTTATTTCAGAAAATAGAAACTGTTCCTCGATTACCTCTTAATTTTGTAACATGTGTATAAAAATTAATTTTGTAAATCGAGGCTTTTGTGTAATTACTGTGTATTCTATATTACAAATTTCTTAATAAAATTTAGTAAAACCTTGTAAGTCAGCAGACTCTTTCTACATCATTTGTTGCTTCATTTAATACAAGAGAGTACTGAATTCGAAATTAAAATTGACATTTAAAATCAACAAATATTTAAAGAAAAAATTGTTTTAGGACTTAACATTTTTTTGAAACAAAATTAAATAGACAAGAAAACGATTTTGATAACCGAAAATTTACAGAAATGTATTCGAAGTACAAAACACAAAGTTATAAATGGCAAAAAAAAAATCAGAAACTGAGTTTTTTCTATGGGAAAAATATTTTTTAATAAATTGTCTCAGGGCGGATTTTACAGTCTAAACTAAGTTCTAACTTAAGTAAAATCTTAGTTAAGATTTATTTAAGTTTTTTTTATTACTTAAGTTAAATTCGATTTTTCGGTTTGTACTTAAGTTAAAAAGAAAATATGCTAAAAATATGGTAACACAAGGTATTTATTTTGATTTGACAATTCAAAAAGAATACAAAAAAAATAAAATAATAAAAATATACAAAACAAAAATTATATAAAATAACGAAAAATCGCACAAATGCTGTTATTTTCCGTTAAAATGTTTCACCGTGGGTATTGTTAGAACCATTGCATTTTAGAACGCGGCTAAGGGCATCATTAAAAAATACTCCACCCGCTTTACTTTGGATTGCACACCAACAAACGTCTCCATGAAAATGTTGCTGTTATTTCCACCAAAACTTTTTTCGATTACGATTATGTTACCTACATACTATTTGATAGGAAATCTCCGCCACTCTTAAATAAAAGGTATTTCCATAAAATTGAGTGATATTACCATAAAAAAATAATGTTTAAGAAATGTTAAAGCATTAAATATGGCCCATAATTCTTCTTAATTCTTAATTCTTGTTGGAAATAACAGAAACCTTTTCACGGAGACATTTACAACGATACATGAACAATCAGACGGACGAACAGTAGATCAGTATTTTAAAATGTGGTTCTGGGACAAATAATTTGTGTAATTACAATCTTCATCACATACTCATTATACCCTGTACCACAGAGTGGTGTAGGTTATAATCACTCAATTGCTCTTCTTTTCCAATACAATCATCTGCGTTGGGTCTTGTTAAAACCAAAACAACCAAGGCGCTAGGGTCATCATTGAAAAATGATCCACCTGCTTGACTTCGGATTTCCACACCAACAAACGTTTTTATTATTTTCAACAAAATCTTGAGGAAAAAGATTGGATGTTACTAGAGTTGTCAGTCGATTAAGAATAATTCGATTAATCGATCAAACAAAACCCAACTCTTGTTCGAATAATTAAAAAATGACGATTTTCGAATAACGAATAAATCGATTAATTAATGTCGATTAATCGAACAATTTTTTTTTAATTAAAAAAATAAAAATTGCTTCGAATTTGATTTATTCTCATAAATTTTGAAAGATTTTATACAAAATGTAGGAAAGTTAAAATATATTGTAGCCATAGCTCTGGATAGCACATCCATTATAGAATTAGAGGGAGTTAAAAAGTTTTTAATAAATAATTTAGAAAAATTAATAATTCTTTTGCATCAGACTTACTAAAACGCATTAAAATAAGAATTAATGAGAGACGTATAAAAGTGTTATTTACGTTATTTTTTCTAAATTCTGGAAATTTTCCGAGCAATAAAAGTTTCTTAAATATTCTCCAAAAAGCGAAAAAAAGAATATGCAAATGAATTATACTCCAGATTATTTTATGTTGAAAGTAATCACAATAATTCAGATAAAAGTATTGAAATAGAGGAAGTTATTAGTAATGAAAATAATAATCTTTTATGCGAGTTAAATAATTCAATTCAAAGTATTCAAAATTCAGAAAATAAAAGGACTTCAGCGATATATCAGACGATATGGTATATTTGGAAAAATCTGAAAAAAGAACACAAAAAATAGATGAACTTTTTTATGCTCTTCTTACTATATCACCTATTTCTATTTCTCAACAAGTATTAAAATCGACATCCATTAATTAAAAGTGATCTCAGTTATTCAATTTTTAAGTTTTCCCGACTAAAAAAAAATATACAGGTCCATATATAATTTGAAATTGAGCCATATATAATTTAATACGGCCCAACACGTATTTGGATACGATTAGATGATGAAATTGGTGGATCAAAATAGCTTAAAATTTGTTATATTAGATTAAATATGATCATTTTTGATCCGAATATTGGGTTTATCTTATTTGATATAATTTTATATCATAAAATGAAATATGTAGAATTTTGTATAATTTTTTTTGTTTATCTCATAGTTTTCAAATTTATCCCATGTAGCCAGTTTTATCGGGAAACGCAAAAAAATTGCAAAAAAAAAAAATTGTATCCGGGACTTAGAAAATTCTCCAAAACTTTTTGGGACTTGTAAAATTTTTCAAAATTTGGAAAAATTTTTCAAAATTTGTAAAAAAATGTTTTCTTTAAATAATTTTTAATGAAATTCTTAACTCCAAAACGCAAATTTAATAAAGCTTTGTATATTGTATGTGGAGCAAAACATGATTCGATATCCTTTTATATGGCACCATATTAAATTTTGTGTGTAAAACTTGATACCAGATACATTCACATATAATTATGTAAAGTACTGTGTATGGCCATATATAAATATACTAAATAATATGTTACTATATCTAAACTTTTTTAGTCGGGTTTTTAACTTTTAACTCTTTTATTTTTAAGTTTTGTATGCATTTTTTCGTTAATAAAAATTTCAACTTTCTTATTTTAAGATTTTTTATATGAATTGTTTATTTTTTTTGTTAATAAAAATATTTTTTAAAATTATTTTTTTATTCGTTATTCTCTTCGATTAATCGAATAAATTTTGATCTTTAATCGTTTGATCGAACGAGGAAAAACAATTATTTGAATTATTCGAACAAAGTTGAAAGTCGAATAATTGACAACTCTAGATGTTACCCATTTGATGGGTCATCCGCCAATCTCAAATTCTTTACAGATTTTTATTTATTTAATTTTTTTCGATTTGATGGAAATATCGCGAAATTTGATGGAAATACCTTGAATTTGAGAGTGGCGGATGGAGATTTTAAAGGAAAAGAAGAGCAATTGTTGGAATTTTTGTTTTTTCTGTATGTTTTTATTATTAATTGAATTTTGTTTGGTATTTTTTTTTTTGAATTGTCAAATCAAAATAAATTACTTAAGTAAAACTTAAGTTATGATAATAGATGACTTAAGTTTTACTTAAGTAGATTTTATAAAATAGTTTTTTGGATTTAAGAAATTTCTTAGCTTAAGTCACCACTTAGTGCTGACTGTAAAATCCGCCCTCAGGACTTAACATTTTTTTGAAACAAAATAAAATAGACAAGAAAATGACTTTGTTAACCGAAAATTTACAGAAATGTATTCGAAGTACAAAACACGAAGTTATAAAAGGCAAAAAATTTCAGAAACTGAGTTTTTCTATCGGAAAAATATTTTTAAATCAGAGACATTATTTTTTAAAGAAAAATATGTAAGAATCTGAGAGAATTTTTCTTTTGGATGTCTCAGAATGCGAGAATATTCTCAAGAAAAATTATATATTTGAGGTACTTTTTCTATACTGGAAAAATGTTTTAGAATTCGAAACTTCTTCATCTGGATAAACTGTCTCAGAAACTAAAACTTTTTTATGTAGGAAAATGTCTCAGAATCTGAGACTTTAATTTATAAGAAAAATGTCTAAGAAGCTGAAACACTTCTTATTATTATTCGATAGAATTCAGAATCTGAAAAACTTTTTTTATAGAAAAAAAAATGTTTTAGAATCTGATACTTTTTTAATAGATTTATTTTATTTGTTTTTTTTTTAATATAAAATTTAATACTTCGAGACTACTTTTAAAACTGTTCAAAGTTTTTCTCATTTTATCAATTGTCTGGAGCATTATCATTCATTATCTATGTTGTAGAAGAAAAAAAAAATATAGTTAATTTAAAAAAATTGAGTTCAACATTAAAACAGTTTTTTTTTTTATCTTCCATCAATGTGTGTGTTTTATAAATTGATGATAATGTTTATACTGATGATCCCCCTGAGTTATGACATTTTACAATTTTTTTTTCATTTTCTTACCAGGTTTTATGATTAATGATATTACATTATTTCCATTTCATTTGTTAGGAAGAAATATAGTAAAACAAATTTTAATAAATGGGATAAATCAAAAAATTTTAAAAAAATTTAAGGAAGCCGAAAAAAAAATTTACCTTAAAGGAACAATTAATTTAAAATACCTAAAAATATTAAAAAAATATAGAAAATTAAATTTTATAAATAAAACCAATCAAAAAATGTGTACAAAATTAGGGAAGACATATTTATCTACCTATTCTTGGACTTTTCAATGTGTCAGGATCTGTAAATTTTACTATACGAAGGAGGTCTTACACTCAAAAAAAAATTTTATGTTAGCAAAAAAAGCTTGTAAACCTACAAGAAAATTTGCTGATTTTGAACCCACAATTTTTTTTGGTAAATTTAGCAAAATTGTTCTGCCAAAAATTAGTTAACTGAAATTTTTTTTATTTCAACTTACAATGGAAGTCTCCCTAGTGTCACCCGTGGATCTTTATGAAATTGGTATTATTTTGTAGAGCAGATAAAATTAGGGGGTGAAAAGGAGAGGGGAAGAAAAGGCTATTTTTCAGTTTTTTTCGTTTATCTCCTATATCATGCAAAGAAACCTAGTCATGTTACATACCAAATGAAAGGTCTTTGGATAACCTATCTACGTGTGTTAAGGACGTGCCCAAACAATCAAAACTTCTCGCCATATTGAGTAAAATACCAAAATTTTAGGACATTTTTGTTAATAAGTCGAAAAATAATAATTTCTTTGGCCCGTTGTTAGCACCACGAGATAGGTATTTTTAATACCTTTAATCTGATACCACATATGCCTATTTTAATTTTGTTTAAATATGCGTAAATCGTAAGAAACTGGAAAAGGTAAATTTTCCCTATACAAATCGACCACACCTAAAAATGAGTTTGGGCCGCTAAAAAAAAAATACGTGTCGAATTAATTTTCGTTAACGACATATCCAAATTTCATGAAAATCGGAGGGTGACACCAAGGAGACGTGATTTTAGGGGACCACCGCGGTTTTGAGAATTACAAAACTCGATAACTTCAAAAATATTACTCGGAGAGCTTTTGATTATTTTGCGGTCTTGTTCTACGTGTTGAGAGCTACTTTTGGACTTTTTGTTGTGTCGGCAATATTTACCGAGATATGTAAGTGCTAACTTTTTTGGATCCAAAGTTAGGGCCCATTAAGGTCCACACATGTGAAGAGGATCGGCGGTACTATGGATGGCCTCCATTTTGCTCTATCTGGCTTAGTTTCAGAGATAGCGCCATTTTAAGTTTTCTGAAAATAAAAAAAAATTACCATTTATTTTTGCTAACATTAGCAAAAAAGCTTGTAGAAATTTGCTCAACTCAATTTTAAATTTAGCAAAAAAAATCGTTCAAATTTTGTTTAAAATTGCTAATGCGCTAAATGAAGTTTACAAGATATTTTTGCTAACATGCTAATCTCAACTAAAATTTTGCTAAAAGTTAGCTAACCAGCATTAGCAAAATTAAATTAGTAAATCTACTAATGTATTATTTTGAGTGTAGAATCTGGCGACACAAATCTGAGTGAGAGAATCTGATAGTTTTAGAATTTAAAGAACCATTCCTGAGAATTATAGAGACTTTTTTGGATTATTTTTTTTTTTTTATTTAAATCTGTTAAGATTCCAAATGCAGATTCCCATCAAACTATTTTTTTGTTCACACAATCTTAATTTTATAAAACACTCACATTTTTTGATTTCACCCATATATTATTTGCGGTTGAATGAAGATATAATTTTTTTTATATGATTTCAAGGAAATCAAATAATATACATAGTGTTATTGGGGAAAAAACTATTTTTTTTATTTTTTTCTAGTTATAAAGTCATTTCATACCATAATTAGGGCTTATTTCGGAAACATGTCTGTAAAAGTAGTAATTGCTGTGTGTTTTTCCAATATGTGGACTTTAATTGATTTAAAATATCATACATGTAATAGAAACTATTTAAAAATAAATCTAGATCGATTTAGTTGATTTAATGATGATGTTATTTTATATTTTTACAAATACTTCAGTATACGGTGCGTATTACACCGTCCGACAGCCAATATTAAACATCAACCGGATGATATACGTCTGAAGAAAGAGATCAAATGGTGTTAAACTACATTTACAGTTTTTCATTTCGTGATACTGTTTCCTTTTAAAAGGACTTTAAAGTTTTAAAGGCTATATTTTGTAAAATATTTATACTTGTCCTAAAAGGACACCGGTGACGGCAAATGAAAGACGAGGATCTTTCCTAATTTTTCCATTTTTCTATTTTGCTATATCAGTATAAAAGAATGTAAATAAAGTCATTTAAAAACTTTATTAAAAAATTTTGTTAAAAATTTTGAATAATATTGAAAGATACATCTTTGAAAGGACGTAACTTACCTCCTTTTTCGAGATATATAAAAATAAACAAGTAAGAAAGTTATAGTTGGCCAAGACCGACCATATGATACCCTACACCAGTGTTTTCCGGAAAATGGGTCTCAAGTCCAAACATGTACCGATAGTGTAGAAAACACCACAGATCAAATTTTAGTGGAATTGGTTTATTTTTTGCCAATAGACCGATTTAACTGAATATCGGTCGAAATTTTGAGATGGGGGACTAAGTCCAAAAATGGTTCAATTATTTTCCAATTTGATTTGGTTAGTAAAGTTCACCTTTAACACATAAAAATAAAATTTTTATCAAATATTGCCAGTTTTAGGAATTTTGAGGGTGGTTTATATGGGGACTACCAGAAGAACTGACCCGATTCCTTTGAAATTTGGAATGATGATTCGATTACCTGTAAAATTTCAAAGCGATAGTTAGAGTCAATTAAGCCTAATCCAAAGGGGCGTTTGTATGGGTATTAACATGGACCGTTTTTTTTTAAATTTCAATAGGCTTCGTCCTTGGGCCAAAAGATGCTTAAGTTTCAAATTTAAAGTCAATTGGTTGAAATTTGCGACCTGTATCGTGCTTAAACCGATAGATGGACAGACGGACGGACATCGCTAAATCGACTCAAAAAGTGATTCTTAGTCGATCGGTATACTTGAAGGTGGATCTAGGACCAATATTTCGGGTAGTTACAAACATTATACCCTGTACCACAAAGTGGTGTAGGGTATAAAAATAGAAAAATTAGGGAAGATCCTCCTCTTTTATTTGCTATCACTAGTGACATCCTAGGACAAGTATAAATATTAAAAAAAATATTTTATAAAATTTAATCCTCTGAAACTTTGAAGTCCTTTTAAAAGGAAACAAAATCACGAAATGAAAAACTGTAAATGCAGTTTTACTACATTTAGTATTCAGTTTCAAACGTATATTATCCAGTTCGTGTTCAACGACTTTTTTCATTTTTGTATCAGATCGACTTTTCGCCACGCGTTTGTTTCATTAATAACAATTTTAAAACATTTATAATTTCAAAGAAAATTATAAAATTTTTTTATCAATTTTGTTTAACTATTTATTGTATTTCCTTTTTTTGTTTTTTGTATTTTGTATTCTCATATTTATTTTTCTTTTACCCAACTTATGAATTTTAATAAGTTGAACTCTTAGACCGTAACTAAATTAAAATCAATATGTTACATGACTTTCACCTGCTGTTACCAGGTTGGTGTTTATGACTATTGGCTTGTGTCAAAGTTTTTACACAAAACAAAAGAAAAATATTTAAACGAGTAAAAACTTTTTTTAATATATGCAAAAGTAAAAAAGTTTTTTTTACATAAACAAAAAATATGTTTAAAAAATTGTTTAATAAATTTAGAAACAGTTTTTTTTTTTTTTGAAAGTTTAAATAAACTAACAAATTTTTCTAAGGTATAATTTTTTATTAAAGACTACATTTAGGGGTCAAATTTAATTGCCTACTTTAAGGCGAAAAGTAGAATTCTGCAATATATAATAACATTTTAATAAATTAAGTTTTGTTTTTTATATTTTTAAAACTGTCTTCATTTTTAAAAACTTTTTTTTTTATATATTTTTTATATAAAAAAATATTTGTCAATAAATTACTTTATTCCTTTCGACTTCATTAAAAACAAATTCTAAAACATTTTTTCTTTCTTTCTCTATCTCTCTCTCTCACGAACAGTAAATAACTTTCAAATAGTTGTCTATATTGTTAGTAACTTTATTAGTAATAATTCTTTCCAAAGTAACAAAAGACTTAATAGAGATTATATGACACAGGTGTGCCAACAAACCATTGATAAAACCAGCAATAAACTAAAGTAAGGAGTTTGTTATTTAAACATTAGTTAAGAAAGAGAAACTAAAACTGTAAGACTAGAGAAATGATAAAATAATTTAAAAACAAACACAAAAAACCAGTAAAAAATTTAAATTGAGTGCAAGAACGCTTTTTTTATTGATTTTTAGTTTTTTTTTTTAAGTTTTTTTTTTATTAAAATTTTTTTTGGAAATTTTTGTGAACAAATTAACAAATTTTTATATTTTGTAACTTTTTTTTTTTTTTAATTCTTTATTATCTTGATTATTGAATCTGCCCATTGTCAGCCTAACAATAAGTATGTAAATCTTAAAAAACTAACTTAAATATTTTGTAACTGAATTTTTTTTAATTTCAATTTTCTAATATTTTCTGAGAAATAATATTTTTTGTTGTACAATGAAAAGTCTAATAAAGGAGATACCCCTCCTTCGTCTGCACTCTTCGGTTGTTACTGTAAGTGTGTCGGATTAAAATCAGCTACTTACACGAACTTTTAATGTAAAGGAAAAGCTAAAATTAGTGCCCTTAGATCAAAGTTTAAAATTTTTGGTGAAAATTTTCTAAAGTAGAACAAATTTAGAGAAAACAAGTAAGAGTGGTAAATTCGACTGTGCCGAATCTTTTATACCCTCAAGCACGTTTTAATAAAAAAAAAATAGCAGGGGCGTCTTTTTTTTTGATGGGGGGGGGGGTCGGTGGAGTTGATGGGGGATACCTGTACCCCCGCTTTATATGTTTACAAATTATTTGTTTATGATATTCACGCTTAAATAATACATTTTGATCATTATTTTTAATTAATTTCTATAACCACGCCCCCAAAGGGGGGCGGCCTGAAAAAAAACGAATTTCCTAACCCCCTTGGTCCAAGCGCAGGTCTATGAACATAATATGGCATACAAATGTTACATCTGTTGAACAAAAATTAAAAAAAAACTCGTAAAAATATCGTATTTTTCAGGGGTCGCTTTAGTTCCTCTAGGGGGAACTTTTTTCCCCCTGGTCTGATTTTGCCCATCTTCGAACTTAACCTTACCAGTAACATAAGAGATATTCTTGCCGAATTTCAGGAGTGTATCTCTTTTGGTTTGGACTGCATCGTTATTTCTACAGACGGACGGACGGACGGTCGGACATCACTAGGATGTCTTAGATTCTATCATGGATCAATATTATATATACTTTGTGGAGTCCCCGACCGATATTTCGATATGTTACACACGGAATGACAAAGTGAGTATACCCCCATACTGTGGTTGGAGGGTATAAAAATTGTGTCTAGGCCTAAGATAAAAAATTGTGTCTGGGCCTTAGAATATTTTAAATTACTTTTTTGGGACTTGGACAATGTTTTAACTCGGAAATTGTTTTGTTTTTCAGTAAAGACAGTTGATCTTTGGCTCTAACTACACAGAAAAAAAAAAAATTTTTTTGAGTAAATTTTTAATACTATTGAGTAAAAAATTTCTCAATTTTGCACCAGTCAGTGGCGGGTACAGCTTTTGGCTTTGGGGGGGGAAATTTTTTTTTTACTTCAAAGAAAAAAAATCGTAATTCTTAGTCGGACGAGCAAAAACAGGGATACGTTTCATTTGCAAAAAAAAAAGTGATGGGAAAGCTATAAAATCATAAAATTTTAGTTTAGATAAATTTTTTTTATACCCTCCACTCTAGTGATAGAGGGTATATATAAGTTTGTCATTCCGTTTGTAACACATCGAAATATTGGTCTAGGACCCCATAAAGTCTATATATTCATGATCCTTGATCGATTTTAAGTCGATCTAGCGATGTCCGTCCGTCCGTCCGTCCGTCCGTCCGTCCGTCCATCCGTCCGTCCGTCCGTCCGTCCGTCCGTCTGTCTGTCTGTCTGTCCGTTGAAAACACGCTAACTTTTGAAAGACTTTACGGAGGCTCCTGAAGCTTGACATATATGTTCTCCATTTACCGGGTCAGGTTGGTATTGCAATCCAGCGAAATCGGTCCAGTGGTTCAAAAGTTATGAGCAAAATAGTAAATTTCGGCAAGGGTATTTTTCGAATTTACAAGATTAAAACCACAATAACTTTCGAAAGACAATTCTGAGGGGGCTGAAGCTTAGCATATATATTTGTTTTGAATTTCAGCAAAATCGGTTCAGTGGTTCAAAAGTTATAAGCAAAGCAGTGAATTTCAGATTTGTTTCACCTTAAACTGTTGAAAACTCGTTAAACAAGTTTTATAAGCATGGTGAAATACCAGTTTTGTAAAACTTGTTGTTGTTCGTTTTCTTGTCGTGGGGTGCAGTTTAGTTGTTAGACAAGTAAATATTTGTTATTGTTTTGTTATTGTTAGTGTAACTGTATGTAACGGGAAAAAATCAAATAAAATATGTGTATGATTGAATGTTAATTTGTTTTTGGTTTTTAAAGAAGAAGATGGTAATATAAAAAGAAGAAAATATGTGAAATAGTTTTACATTATATTACATTATACAACAAAAATATTTTACAAAGTAATTTGTTACTCAAAGAAATTGTACACTAAAAAAGTATTTACACTCAAAAAAAAAATGTTACACTCAAAAAAAAAATGTACACATTATTATTTTTTTTTGTTTAATGAAATGGCAGACTCAAAAAAATGTTGACAGTCAAAAAAGAAAAGTTTGACTCAAAATAATATATATATTTCTAATAAAAAATTTGTAATGCAATTTTTTGAAATTTTTTTTAGAAAATTACTATCAGATAACATTGTGGAGGGTATTCATAGATTCGACCAAGTCGAATTTAATTTTTCTACTTGTTTTTTTTGCTTTTTCTAAATCTGAGAATTTTTCAATAGGAGAAATTCTTCCTACATAGAAAATATCAGATTTTTTTTAAAGAAACATCACTCAGGCAATGCTTCCTATCAATTACAAATGTAACTGTGATGCTTCTTTCAGAAAGGGGATAGAAGAGAGATGAAAGACTTGAAAGATAGAAGGGCTTCAGTATGGCAACACTGTAATTGCGCGTGTTGTTATTTCTTAGAACAGTTGTTACATGATGAAAAAATGATTTTTTATAGAACAAATGTCTCAGAATCTAAGACTTCTTTGCGAAAAATGTCTCAGAATCTGAGACTTTTTTCGTATAGAATAATTTTTGGATTAGATTTTGATTTGGATTCTAAGAATTTTTTCCACAGAAAAAGTATCAGATTCTGAGAAATTTTACCATAGAAAAAGTCTCATATTTTAAAGCATTTTTAAGATATTTTTCCTATAGAACAGGTCTCAGATTATTAGATTTGTTCGTACTAAAATTTCAGATTCTGAGACCATTTTCTATAGAGAAAGTCTCAGACCTATTTTCTTTAGAAAAAATCTCAGATTCTCATACCTTTTTTTCTATGGAAAAAGTCTCAGATTCTGATACCTTATTCCTAAAGAAAAAGTCTCAGACTTTCAGACCTTTTTCCCATAGAAAATGTCTCAGATTTTGAGAGCTTTTTCTTGAATAAAAAAGTCTAAAATTCTGGCACTTTTTCCCCTAAAGAAAAAGTGACAGATTCTGAGAAATTTATCCTATATAAAAAGTCTCAGATTGTAAGAACTTATTCCGATAGAAAAAGTATAAAATTCTGATTCAAAGACCATTTTCCTATAGAAAAAGTCTGAGATTCTGAGACCCTTTCCAAAAGAAAAAGTTTTAGATTCTAAAACCTTTTTCTTACATAAAAAAATACACTTTTTTCTAAAAAAACGTCTCCGATTTTGAGACCTTTTTGCTATAGAAAAATTCGTAGATTCTGAGACCTGTTTCCCAAGGAAAAAGTATCAGATTCTGTGACCGATACTAAGACATTCTGAAAAAAATTTCCAAAATAGTTTTTCAAACGTTAGACTACATATATTTTTAAGATTTTAAGATTATTATTCCTATTCCTATGAAGTAGACAAACATTTTTTATGTAAACCAAATTAAGATCCTGTAACATTTTTCTATACAAAACAAAACATATTCTAAGTCATTTTTTTATACCAAAATTCATAATAAGATTGACAGATATTTTTTCACAGAAAATTTTCGGATTAACTCACATTTTTCCATTAAAAATTTTCAAAATTTCCCTATAAAAATTTCCAGATTTTTTCTATAAAAAATTTTTGGATTTCGATATTTTTTTCCTTCGGAAAATTTTTTAGAAAATTTCCTTCTTTCTTTTGTTCTTCTTTTTCTTTCTTTTCCTTTCTTTTTCCTCTCTTTTTCCTTTTCTTTTTTTTTCTTTTTTCTTTTTTTTTTTCTTTTAAAATTTGGTCTGGGGGGGAAATTTCCCCTTTCCCCCCCCCCCCCCCCCCCTTGTACCCGCGCATGGCACCAGTAAACGATTTAATAGTATTGAGTAAACTTTTTAAAAAAAATTATTAACCCATTTTGTACCAAGATTAAATTTTTTTAAATTACCCTAAAAAATTCAATTTTTTAGGGTAATTTGCTGATCTCAAAAATCTTGTCAAAAAAAATTTTCAATGTGCTGTTATCCCAGAAAAGCCTGCATTTTAAATTTTTATTCAATTCTAATATTTGGATTTATTCGCTATTTTATTACTTTATTTCATTATTTTCAAAATAAATAGTTTCAAAATGATTCAAATTAGTGGAATTTCATAATAAGTTAAATTTAAAAAAATTTAAAATTAATCAAAAAAATTTAAAAATGTTAAGTTTTCGTTTTTGCTTCAAACAACAAACTTGAGTAAATTATTAATTCACAGAATTAAATCTTTACTTAAAATTGTTCAATATTTTTAAGTAACTCTTTAATTGTGTCAAGTAAAAATTTACTCAAAATGTATCAATTTATTTTTTTAAAAAGTTTAAAAACTATCGAATTTAAAAAAAAACAAGTAAGAAAATTATAGTCGGTCAAGACCGACCATATAATACCCTACACCAAGGTTTCCCGGAAAATGGGTCCCATGGATCGATTAGATCTATATGTTGTAAAACCTTTAATAAGTGAAGAAAACTCTCACAAATCAAATTTGAGTGAAATAGGCTTCTATTTGTTGACAATAAACCGCTTTAACTGAATATCGGGCGAAATTTTCAAAAGGGGCCTGAGTCCAAAACTGGTCCGATGATTATCAGGTTTGATAAGGTTATTTAAGTACGCGTTTAACATACACAAACAAAATTTTAATTAAATATTTTCTATTTTCATGAAATTTGAGACTTTTATGTGAAAATCGGGAAGGTGGTTTGTATGGGGGCTACAAGAAGAACTGGTCCGATTTCTTTGAAATTCGGAATGATGATATGTGAAGACAAAACATGTTTACCATCCAAATTTCAAAGCGATACCTTCTATAATACGGTTATTAGAGTCATTTGAGCCAAAACTAAAGAGGACCTTTGTATGGGGGCTAGGTCTAAATATGGACCGATTTTTTCCAATTTCAATAGGCTTCGTCCTTGGGCCAAGAGAGACTTAAGTTTCAAATTTCAAGTCAATTGATTAAAAATTGCGACCTGTATCGTGTTTACACCGTTTACATGGACAGACAGACAGACAGACAGACAGACAGACAGACAGACAGACAGACAGACAGACAGACAGACAGACAGACAGACAGACAGACAGACAGACAGACAGACAGACAGACAGACAGACGGACGGACGGACAGACGGACGGACGGACGGACATCGCTAAATCGACTCAAAAAGTGATTCTGAGTCGATCGGTATACTTAAAGGTGGGTCTAGGACCAATATTTCGGGTAGTTACAAACATCAGCACAAACTCATTATACCCTGTACCACAGTGTGGTGTAGGGTATAAAAAAATGCTTTTTCAAACTTTACCAAAAATACTTATATCTTCAAGACAAAGAAAATTTTATAAAGATAAACTAAATGAGAATTTAAAACACCAAGACAATAAAATAAAAATAAACAAGTAGAAAAGTTAAATTCGACTTGGCCGAATCTATGAATACCCTCCACAATGCCCTTTTTAAGTTATAGTAAATTTTCTAGAGTGAAAAAATAACATTTTTGATTAGAAACATTTTATTTTGTGTAAAAAAACTTTTTTTAACTAATTTTTGAAAAAAAAAAAAAAAAATAAATTTACTAAATTTTTTTTTGATTGTAAATTTTTTTTGAGTGTAAAATTTTTTTCGAGTGTATTTTTTTTTTCTTTTAGTATAAAAATATTTTTGAGTGACCAAAATGCGTTGTAAAATATTTTTGTGACTTACCAATGTTTTTAAAATATGTTTACCGGTTTTTCAACACGACAAATATATATGCCAAGCTTCAGCATCCTCAGAATTGCCTTTAGAAAGTTATCGTGTTTTTTATCTCGTAAATTCGTGAAAAACCCTTGCCGAAATTCACTCTTTTGCTCATAACTTTTGAACCACTGGACCGATTTCGCTGGATTGCAATACCAACCTTACCAGGTAAATGCCCAACATATATGCCAAACTTCAGGAGCCTCTCTATAGACAGACGGACGGTCGGACATCGCTAGATCGTCTTAGAATCGAACGAGGATCATGAATATATATACTAAAGGTGTCCTAACGACTAAGGTAATTTTTCAAAATCACTTTTTAATACGTGGTAGGGTCCTAAATTGTAGTTTTGTATCTAAAAATGAGTGAGCCAAAATTTGGAGACAATCGGATAAAAATAACTCGTGCCGAAAATGGATTGAAGTTTTGGGACACTCTTATCTGATGAAAAAACACGTTTTTTCTAGTTTTTTGAAAAATAGTAGTATATGATATTTTTTGTTAATTTTTTTGTTAAGTAATATGAAAATGGTAATAAATTACCTTTCCAAAAAGCTTAAAGAAATTCAAATCGGATGAAAAATAAGCATTTTACGCATACATGCCCCAGACCATTGCATGGTTTTTAAAGCCAAAATTTGAAAATTTTCAAAATTTTTAGGCAAAAAATAAAAAAAAATAAATTTTACTTTATAATTATATTAAATACATGTTATAGATAAAAACTAACAGATATGGTAGTCTAACTTTTTTTTCATTTGGCGTGGGTAGTGATATAATTTCCGCGGATTCCAAAGAAAATGAGTTTTTCTAAAATAATTTAGCAAATATGGGAAACAATTTTCTGTATTGTATTATACGAAATGAAATACATAAATTCTGTAAATTTTTTGAGAATTCGGGCATCTTTAACCCCTTTTCGTCGAGGTGAAATGACAATTTGAGACGTTATACATTTCTATAATACAAAATATCTGCATATATCCGATTTCTCAAAAGTTACAGAATTTACGTTTTACACTTCGATCCGCACAATAGAGCACAAATTTTCAAGAATTTGCTTAGTTATTGTAGAAAAACGCATTTTATTTGGAATCCGCGGAAATTTTATCACTACCCGCGCCAAATAAAAAAAAAAGCTTGACTACCATATCTGCTATTTTTAATCTTAAACATGTTTTCAATTTGATCATAAAGTAAAATTAAATTTTTACTATTTTTTTGCCTTAAAATTTTGAAAATTTTTAAATTCTGGCTCTAAAAACCATACAATGGTCTGGGGCATGTATGCGTAAAATGCTTATTTTTCATCCGATTTTAATTTTATTAGTCGTTTTGAAAAGGTAATTTAGTACCATTTTCATATTATTTCACAAAAAATTTAACAAAAAATATCAAATACCAATGTTTTTCCAAAAACTAGAAAAAACGAGTTTTTCGTTCTTATAAGAATGTCCCAAAACTTCAATCCATTTTCGGCACGAGTTATTTTTAGCCGATTGTCCCCAAATTTTTGCTCACTCATTTTTAGATACTAAAGAACAATATAGGACCCTACCAGGTATAAAAAGGGGATTTTCGTTTTTAAGGACACCTCTAATATATACTTTATGAGGTCCTAGACCAATATTTCGAGGTGTTACACACGGAATGACAAACTTATATATACCCTCTATCACTAGAGTGGAGGGTATAAAAAAACATTAAATTTGTATTAAATTATTTACTAAAATTTAATTTTAAATTTTTGAGTAAATTTTTAATTGCGTTAATTAAAAAATTACTCAAATTTGTTTAAAAATTTAAACAAGTGATTATTCAAATTGTTTTTCTCAATATTATTTTCTTTGTATAATTATGTATTATAATTTTTTAATCATGTTATATATGGTTTGAATTGAGAAAGGTGTGAAGAAATTTTTATTTTTCTAAAAATTTAAGACTTCCTGATTCGTTTTTTACTAGTTTCATATCCAGTTATTATTATAATCAGCAGAAAATTTTTTAATATAAAATTTATTCAGTTAATAGTTAATTATACTCTATATTATTAAAATCATCAGAAAAACTTTTAATGTCAAATTTATTTAGTTAATAGTCAATTATACTCTATAGAGAGCTTTCGAATATTTGGCGGTCATATTATAAAAGTCAAGTGCTGCAAAAATCTTTTGGATTTTTTGTCGTGTCGGCAAAATTCGGCGGGGTATACGCATTTAAAAATTTTTCTGAATGGCAATTTTTTTAAATTCAAATCAGGGTCTATTGGGGTCGACACATGTGAAGAGCGTCGGCGATGCTATGGAGATTTTAAGGACCAAAAATTGACTCGGTTGTGATCAGGATTTGTTTTCGAGATATCGCCATTTTAAGTTTTTTTTTGCAATGAATGAATAAGCCATTTGATTTTTCAAGTTGAATGAAAAGAAAATCGATTGCACTTGCAATGATATGTTTGTAGTTTATTTAAAAATATTTACGTTTTGTTGTTTTTTTAATCAAAATCATTTGTTTAATGTTCAGTTTTTTTTAAATGACTATTTCTGTTATTTGTATCAAAAATAACAACATAAAAAATAAAGACTTTCATTATCATTCAATTTTTAAAGTCATTTATTTTTGTTCTGTAAGTAAAAATAAGTGATTTTTCTTTAATTTTTAATGATTTGTGTACGTTAAAATTGTTGGCATTTTTCAAAGATAAATCATTAATTTTTACCTACTTGTGCGGGTTATTTTTTTGTAAAAAAAAATCAAAAAATGTCCCATTTTCACCAGACTCCGCATAGGTGATCTTGGATCGAGAGACACACCTTTTTTGCAGGAAATTACAGTGACTTTGTTTTGTTCACCCAAACATTAGGCTTTGTGGATTGAATTAAAGTATTTGGGCAAATAAAATTTACTTTCTTACCTGTTTTATCTTGGTACTATTTTTAAATAATATTTTTCTTTTCCTTGAAAAAAATTCAATTCATTTGTGTGTCTGGGACATATTTCTGTATTTATCAGTACATATTTCACAATAATATTCACTATTTTATTGCTAAAACACACACTTTCCAAAGAACACTTTAATTTTTTTTACTATTGTACATTTTTTTGTATTACATACAGTGGCTCACAACTTAAATGGCCCAGTTAAATTTTCCTTCATAACTTTTGAACAGCTAAACCGATATCGCTCAAATGTACTAACAAAATGCTCGGAGCAACAACAAGTAAATACATTAAGTTTTTGACGCGATTTTCGCGGTGATATTTTTATAAACAGACGGACAGGCAGACATCACTAGGTTGTCTTAGAATCGATTGCTGAAGGATCCAAGACTCAAAATTCCATATTAGACCATTATTTTGGAAATACAAAAAGTACCAAATTGCACTATTTATTCTTTTTTACCCTCTTAGTAACGAAAAATAAAAGTCTTCTTCGATAATGTTTTGTTTCAATGGAGAATCCTACTTTTCAAAAAGGCATTTTTTTATTACCATTATTTTAGGATATCAAAATAGTACCAAAGTACTACTTTTTACCCCCATAGAATCCCAATTCTCTAAAAAGTACTTGTGTCAAAATTTTTTTATTTTTTTCACCCGATGTTCAGGCATTCAATATTTCATGTTTTTAGAACTATTTTTTCAGAAGATGGAAAAAGTACCAAAATATAAGACATTTCTCATTATTGGTACATTTCACTGTAATTTTCTAAACAATTTCTTTCACTTAAAATGAAGCTTATTTTTCTTGACAACTGCATTTGTTTTACAGCTTCTTCCATGTCCTATTTTTTATATTTTGTAGTATTTTTTAAAACATTAGGGGACCTTTTTTTAGACTTGGTTAAAATTTCTTTAAAAAGAAAGTCAAAAAAAATTAAAAAATTGTTTGTAAAATACACAGCATTTTTGTAATTCAAAAAAAAAAATTACAATAAAAAATTTACAATCAAAAAAAAATTTCAAAAATATTTTTTTTTTTAATTTATTAAAAAAAAGTGTTCTACCCCAATAAACCAAACGATACCATTATGATATCGAGGCAATATCACCTAATTATTACATATTTTACGAAAACGATAGTGTTTTGGTTCATAATGCACATTTCCTTGTGATATAGTTTTCCAGAAAAATACTAAAATCGCCATTTTCCAGAATTTACCGAAAAACTATCGTTATTCCAGGCGATTACGATATTGATCCGATAGGAACATGTAATATCGATTGCGTTATTGAAATTTCGTCTGTCTGTCTGTTGAAAACACGCTAAGTTTTGAAAGACTTTACGGAGGCTCCTGAAGTTTGGCATATATATTGGGCATTTACCTGGTCAGGTTGGTATTGCAATTCAGTGAAATCGGTCCAGTGGTTCAAAAGTTATGAGATAAAAAGCACTAAAACTTTCGAAATGCAATTCTGAGGATGCTGAAGCTTGGCATATATATTTTTCATTCTCCAGCCTAGTTCGTATGGAATTTCACCAAAATCGGTTCAGTGGTTCAAAAGTTATTAGCAAAACCGTAAATTTCAGATTAGCTTCACCTTAAATTCACGTGTTGAAAACCCGTTAAACCTGTTTTAAAGGCATTGATAAGTCACAAAAATATTTAAACAACATGTTTTTGTCAATCAAAAATATTTTTATACCAAAACAAACAAAAAATACACTCGAAAAAAATTTTACACTCAAAAAAAATTTTACACTCAAAAAAAAAAATAGTAAATTATTTTTTTTCTTTTTTAAAAATTACTAAAAAAAATTTTTTTTACACAAAATAAAATATTTCTAATCAAAACTGTTATTTTTTTCACGTTAGAAAATTTACTATCACTTAAAATGGACATTGTGGAGGGTCTTCATAGATTCAGCCAAGTCGAATTTAACTTTTCTACTTGATAAATTTCGTCTGTTTAGTTAACTTACTAATTAAATTTTTTTTTATAGCCTCCACTCTAGTGATAAAGGGTATATAAAAGTTTGTCATTCGTTTGTAACACCTCGAAATATTGGTCTAGGACCCTATAAAGTATGTATATTTATGATCCTCGATCGATTTTAAGATGATCAAGCGATGTCCGTCCGTCCGTCCGTCTGTCCGTCCGTCTTTCCGTCCGTCTTTCCATCCGTCTGTCTATTGAAAACACTCTAACTTTTGAAAGACTTTACGGAGGCTCCTAAAGTTTGGCATATATGTTGGACATTTACCTGGTCAGGTTGGTATTGCAATCCAGCGAAATCGGTCCAGTGCACTATAGGAAATTTTACCCATTTTTTGGCCAAAAGTCAAAATTAAAATTTTTGCAAACATTTTTTTTTTTCTACATTAATATAAAACAAGTAAAAAAGTTAAATTCGGCCTTGCCGAATGTAGTGATACCCTCCACAATTTCAAAAAGATTATTGCAAAAAACTTTATTTAAAAGGAAATTACTTTTGAAAAAAAAAAAAATTTTTGAAAAAAAAAATTTCGCGAAAAAAAATTTTGGTAAAAAAAATCCGCGATTTTTTTTTTTTTTTTGTGTTTGTACTTGTTTAAATACCATTTGGTGTTCAATTATGTTCACATATGCCAACCAGAAGCCGAATTAAAGCATTTTGTATTTTTAGGTTATGTTGAATGTACTGAAATTTTTGAGGTGTGCTTACATTTTAGTTCATAACTTTTGAACCGCTGCACCGATATCGCTCAAATGCAATACCAAACTTCTCGGGAGAACTTCCAATAAATATGTTAAGTTTCAGTCATCTCTGTGCAATATTTTGTCCGCGACAGCATTTTCCACAGACAGACAGACAGACAGACGGACAGACGGACAGACGGACATCGCTAGAATGTCTTAAAATCGATCGGGCATCATGAATATATATATTCTATGGGGTCCCAGATCGATATTTCGATGAGTTACAAACAGAATGACAAACTTATATATACCCTCTATCACTAGAGTGGAGGGTATAAAAAACTTAACAAAGTAAACAATTCTTTCTCAATTTTTCGTCAGAATTGATGTACTGTCACTTTATCAGTAGTTTTTCTTGCAATTTCTTAATCAGTTATAAAATAACGATTGAGTGCAGTGAATTTTGTGATAGCTTCTAACAAAAGTTTTTATATTAAGAATTTATAGTTTTTAAAAACTAAAAAATGGAAAATAATGTCGAAGGTTAGTACTTTAATGATAAATAGTGAAATGTTGATGATCATCTATTAGATCGATTTAATTGGAATAATTGAAGTGACCTTAAGATGAAAAGTTTGTCATTCGTTTGTAACACCTCGAAATATTGGTCTAGGACCCTATAAAGTATGTATATTTATGATCCTCGATCGATTTTAAGATGATCAAGCGATGTCCGTCCGTCTGTCCGTCCGTCTTTCCGTCCGTCTTTCCATCCGTCTGTCTATTGAAAACACTCTAACTTTTGAAAGACTTTACGGAGGCTCCTAAAGTTTGGCATATATGTTGGACATTTACCTGGTCAGGTTGGTATTGTAATCCAGCGAAATCGGTACAGTGCACTATAGGAAATTTTACCCATTTTTTGGCCAAAAGTCAAAATTAAAATTTTTGCAAACATTATTTTTTTCTACATTAATATAAAAAAAACTTAACAAAGTAAACAATTCTTTCTCAATTTTTCGTCAGAATTGATGTACTGTCACTTTATCAGTAGTTTTTCTTGCAATTTCTTAATCAGTTATAAAATAACGATTGAGTGCAGTGAATTTTGTGATAGCTTCTAACAAAAGTTTTTATATTAAGAATTTATAGTTTTTAAAAACTAAAAAATGGAAAATAATGTCGAAGGTTAGTACTTTAATGATAAATAGTGAAATGTTGATGATCATCTATTAGATCGATTTAATTGGAATAATTGAAGTGACCTTAAGATGAACTTATTGAAGTATGAATTGGAATTTTATTTTGACTTTAAAAAAAATGATAGCATATGTTAGCTATAAAACTATAAAAGTTCTCTAAGACAATCAATTCCCTTCCGAATTTAATAAATTTCAAGGTCGGATATGTGCAAACTTTTTTTAAAAACGCGTTTTTCCAGGTGACTACTGAGTGCAAAATTCAGAGTTATTTAATACATGGCGAGTGAAATAAAACAAAGGTGGATAAGGAGCAGCTATTTCTGGCCATTTCTTTTCATACATTGCTAAGAGTGATTGTTTCGAAAACTTTAAACAATATATAAAGGAGGAATTAAGAATATTTTGTTCAAATATGAATATGAAAAGGATTAAAAGTTGTAGGAGTTTTGAAAGACAGCATGCTGTTTTGCTTAAAGGCAATACCTGGCTAAGAAAACTTGAAACGCTGCCTGCCTCCACTAAATCGAAACCTGGAATGTGATCACGTAAAACGATAGTTGACTATCGTCGATTTTGGGAACCTTGTTGCTCCTAAACTAAACAAAATCTTTCCAAATTTTTTAATCTTTCTGGATTAGACAACATTCTTTAATAATATAATAAAGAAAAACCTTCAAATTTCCCTTCAAAACGATATGTATTTTGATGTCGTTTATGCATCGTCAATAGAGTTTTTCTTTTCCCGGACTTTTTCATTTCCCGGGAAAGCGGGATTCATTTTTAAATTTCCCGGGATCCCGGGAATTCCCGCAAAAACTAAAAACCCAAATTTTTTGTCCAAAAAATATATAAAAACCTTATGAATGCGATTACACTTTTTTTAATGTTTATTAACACCATAAAAATCTTATTAAATACCTTTAAAACAAACAAAAAATAAGTTTCGAGAAAAAAAATTTAGTTTTGTTACACAGTTTTTATAAAAAAACGGCCCAAATATTTCGAAGTCTTTAAAAAGTATTTTTAAGGGAATATGTTATTTCAGAAAGCTTTATCTGTTTTAATAATAAAATTCATCATTTATTCTAATTCAACTCAGTTCATTTTTACAATTGGTTCTTAACGCTTTGCCTCTAAAACACAATGAAACTGATTCAGAAAAATTTATCAATTATGTCTCTGAAACTGAATGTAACTGTTTTAAATAAATGAAATTATAAGGAAATTTACCCCAAAAAATTATTAAAAAAATTTTAAAAAATTTAAAAATTCTGGTTTCTTAAAGAAAACCACATTCATTTTAGAGTTATTCCTTACACAGATTGTATATCAATTTATCGATTTAAAAATAATCTTGTCCAAAGACATAAATATTTTCTATAGAAACAAATAATAATACTGCAAATTTTTCTAATGCAGGTCTCAGAAAGAACATTTTTCAGCTTCTGAAAAAAAGTATCGGGTACTAATAATTTAATCCTATCGAAGATGTAGACTTTTTTCATTTCGTAAGTCTCAGATTTTATGACATTTTTTAGTCAGAATGTCTCTTTTGGAATACTTTTTAAGCCCTTCTGGTCCCTGCGTACGTTTCTGCCATCAATTATCAAGAATTTTAATACAATCCCTAAAAAAATCACATACAAAATAATCAATAGAAATCGAAAAATCAACAATTTCAAAGAAATGAAAATTCCCGGGAATTCCCGCTCTATTTCCCGGGATTTCGGGATTGAAAATTTACGGGAATTCCCGGGAAATCCCGTCCCGGGAATTCCCGTGAAAAACTCTAATCGTCAATCGTTTTCGTTTTACGTGATTAGCCCCCTGGTCGACCGCAATTAACTTTTTTGTCAAAATCTGTGAGAACAAAAATACGAGATACAGCAGAAATCTCTAAAGATCTAAATAGGGAAGTTGAGCGCCTAGCTCTTGCTTCATCTACGGCTGCCCGTAGTGGCATTTTGAAATCTTGACGACTTGGAACTCAAAAATCAAATTTTTGAATAAAATCCTTATTAAAAAGTAACTTTGTTTGACACTTCTTAAAATTGTTAAAATAAATTTCTACTGTTATCTTCGAAAGTTAGTGTACACTCAAAAAAAAAAAAGAAATAGTAAAAACAGTTTAGAAAACCGGATAATCTAACAAGGATCTAAAAAATCTTAGATGCGGATACTTATAACCCGGGAACCCTGTTTGGAACTAATTATTAGTTAATTTTTTAGGTAACTTTACAAATTTTTTTTTTTTGAGTGTATGAAAAACTTTAAGAGTTACTCCCTCCCTCTAAAGACTCTTCCAAAAGTCAAATCAAAAAATCATTCAAATCGGTCCAGCCGTTTGGCTGTAAATAATTTTGGCAAAAAAAAAGGTAAAATTTCCTATAGTGCAGTGGTTCAAAAGTTATGAGCAAAATACTAAATTTCGGCAAGGGGTGTTCGAGAAAAACAATTCAGAGGATGCTGACGCTTAGCATATACTTTTGTCGTGCCTCTGGCTTATTTGATATTAAATTTCAGCCAAATCGGTCCAGTGGCTCAAAAGTTATTAGCAAAACCGTGAATTTTAGATTAGCTTCACCTTAAATACACGTGTTGAAAACCCGTTAAACCTGTTTTAAAGACATTGGTAAGTCAGAAAAATATTTTACAACGTGTTTTTGTCACTCAAAAATATTTTTATACCAAAACAAAAAAAAAAATACACTCGAAAAAAATTTTACACTCAAAAAAAATTTTACACTCCAAAAAAAATTAGTAAATTATTTTTTTTTTTTTTTTTCAAAAATAACTAAAAAAAAATTTTTTTCACAAAATTAAATATTTCTAATCAAAACTGTTATTTTTTCACGTTAGAAAATTTACTATCACTTAAAATGGGCATTGTGGAGGGTATTCTTATATTCGGCCAAGTCGAATTTAACTTTTTTACTTGTTTTTTAATTTATTTAATATTTTCTGATTTTGTTCGTAATTTTCGGAAATATTTTCATTATTCTTGATTTTTTTTGTTTTTTTTTTTTTGTTTACAAATTTACGATTTTATTTTGAAATTTTTGAAATTTTTAAAATTTTTTTTTAATTTTTCTAAATTTCGCTGATTTTTTAAAATTTCCTGGATTGTTTTTTTTGTTGTCTTAAATTTTTTAAATTTCTTTGTCAAATTTAACGCATTTATTTGATTTTCCGAACTCTCAAAAAAGTACCACACTAATTTACTTTTTTATACAAATGTAGTCACATTGACATAAGTTGTCAAATGGACTTTGAAAATTGTACACAACTAAAGTTAAATGTTGGATAACCCATCATTTGATAAAAAAATCTTTTAAAAGAAAATACTTGTTGTGTTGCTACTTGTAATATGGTTCAAGAAATTGTGCAACAAACTTCTGTAAGATGTCAACAAAAGATTGTATTTTTCTGCAAGTTTAGATAACTAAAGAAAATGTGAAGAAACAAGTGAAGAAAGTAAAAAATTAAAAAAAAAAAAATGTATTTGTCATATGAAGCGTATGAGTGATTTTTGCCTTTAATTAACAAAATAAATTAATATTAATCATACGCCTTTTTTTCAAATATAGTACATCAAAATATCAATCATACGCCTTGGAAGGTTTTGTTTTAAATTTCAGTAGAACTATTGAAACACTCTAATAAGTGATGATGGTAGTTTATTTAAAAAGTTTTATGTTTTGTAGCTTTTAAAAGAAAAACCATTTTCTTCACCTTTTTTAAATGACTATTTCTGTTATTTGTTTCAAAAACAAAAAAATAAAGACTTTCATTAGCATTCTGTTTTAAAAGTTATTTATTTTTGCTCTGCAAGTAAAAATAAGTGATTCTTCTTTAATTTTTAATGAATTATATAAGTTATTTTTTTTAATTGTTGGCATTTTTTTAAAAAGAAATCATTAGTTTTTACCTACTTGTGTGGGTTATTTTTTTGTAGCAAAAAAAAAATTAAAAAAATGTTTATTGAAATATAAAAAAATATTTGTAGCAAGTGACTTTAGCACGATGGGTAGAGTTTTTGCCCAGAATGTAGTTGATTGCAGGATCGATTTCTAAAAATTTTATAAAAAAATTTTTAAAAAATAATTTTATAGCAAAATTGTAAAAATAACCTACGAAATCATTAATTTTTAATGTTTTCGTAGGTCATTATTTTTTTTGAATTTGTTGCTAAAAATAACACAACAATCATTGATATTTAATGTCTTCGTAGGTTATTTTTTCGAATTTGTTAGTAAAAAAAAATTAAAGTGGGGTTATTTTTTAATGTTCAATGTTTTTTTTTATAAAATTTTATAAACAGTAAAAAATTAATGTTGATATTTGTTGAAACAAATGAATAATTACTGGAATGGTTTTCAAGTGTTTTATCACTTGTTTCAAATGTGTTTTTCATATGTTTTTGCCTACAAAATATTTTGAGTAAAAATATTTTTTAAATATTTAAAGTACTGAATTTAGTTTTTGATTTATTTTTTTTTTGTCTCACTTAATAAATTGTTTTAAATAAATTTTCTAATATTTTTTTTCAAATTTACATTTTTTTATTATTTTCCACACGTTTTTTATAAGCTTATGTTTCATACTGTCCTTTGGGGGGGTTTTTAAGCACCTGTGTTCAGTTTAGCTTTAGTTTTTTTTTATTATTATTATTATTCTTGGTTCTTTGGTTTATGGTAAACACTCAAAAAATAAAGTTTGTAAATTAACAAAAAAAATTGCGCAAATTAGAAAAAAAACAAATTCGACTTGCCGGAATCCATGAATATCCATCACACTTAAACACTTTTTTTAAACACATTGTAATTTTTAAACTTACAAAAATGTGTATTAAAAATGTTAAATAGACAAATTTGCATCTTGTTTAAAAAGCGTTTTCAATAATTTTTTGTAAAACAAAAAATTAAATTTGTGTAAATTTTTTGTGAGTGTAAAATTTTTTTGAACAATTTTTTTTTGTCAAAAACTCTAAGATTATTACTATTTCAGAGTACAGATATTTCTTTTTTCAATTTAGTTGGCATTTTTTGTTATTTCTTGTTATCATCTAACTTATATTTCTGAAGTCAAAACTCTCTATCTCATCAACAAATTATTTCTAAAATATTTACTTTATAATTTTTGCATGAATCACAAATCCAGCAAAAATTTTTAAATAATTTAAATATTTTCGAAATATTGTCAGCCTTAATTTTAAGCAAAAAAAAATTTGAGGTACAAAATCCTCTATCTCAACATTTTCATACATGAAATCAAAAAATTTTAAAAATCAAAACCATATATTTTTCATAAAACCGCCAATAGCCCAAATTTTTTAAAATCCAACTTTCAATCCCTGGCGGCTGCGATCTGTTAATAATTTTCACATATAGAATAAAATTGACTATTAACTAAATAAATTTGACATTAAAAGTTTTTCTGATGATTATAATAACTGGATTATATGAAACTAGTAAAAAACGAACCAGGATGTCTTAAATTTTTAGAAAAATAAATTTGTCTTTCAAACCTTTCTCAATTCAAACCATATATAACATGATTAAAAAATTATAATACATAATTATAATTAGAGCCTGAGCTCAACTGTCTTTACAGAAAACAAAAATTTGAAAATAACGACTTTAAGTCGGCCTAAGTGGCAATATAGTATCTTTGGAAAATGGCAACACCTAACATTTGTGTCTACAAAATATAGACCATGTTCTGGCAAGGTTGCAAAATAAGTACTTAGATCAGAGTTGATGAAGGAGAGGAGGACGAATGATGATTACTAAAAAATTGAATTTATTCACCATAATGCAATTTCACCTTCTTCTGTACGAAAAAACAACAGCAACAACACAGGAATTGAAAAACCATGATTTAGTTGATACTTGCTTAACAGCCAACTTAGCGTATCGGTCTAGAGTGATCGTACCTAAGAGGCAGTTAATAGCAAAAACATTACAGATCATGGGTTCAATCCCTGGCGGCTGCGATCTGTTAATAATTTTCACATATAGAATAAAATTGACTAATAACTGAATAAATTTGACATTAAAAGTTTTTCTGATGATTATAATAACTGGATTATATGAAACTAGTAAAAAACGAACCAGGATGTCTAAAATTTTTAGTAAAATAAGTTTTTCTTTCAAACCTTTCTCAATTCAAACCATATATAACATCCCAGCAAAACATTGGTAATGGGTAGTGATTATATAACACATTACCAGGTAATGTATATAACTTATTTGTAGCATTATTTTATGATGTCTTACCAAACATATGTTCCACAACTTATTATTTTCAAGTGAAAAATAATGCATTGCTAACAATTTGCTACGTAATGCATGATTATTGGAAAAAATTTATTTCATATTTATTATTTCTAAACATTAAATCATGGATGACTTATATTTGGTTACATTATGTATTATTTCAAAGTTTGAAATAATGCATCATTTATAATTGGATGCATCATGCATTACAATAACATAAAAAATAATTATTTTATAAAAAAATGCATAAGTTTAAACTAGAGATGGGCTCACGACAGGAAATTTCTAACGACACGCACTCACGAGCATATTTTATCTACTTACACTCACTTACAATCACGTGAGTAAATTTAATTCAAAATTACTTTTTCACTACTCGTAACACCTTATATATTATCTTCAGGTATGCTATATTCTTTTCTTTCATTTCTCGTAACCTATAAAATATCATATATTTACACCTTACTCGTATTCCTCGTTATAAATTTATGACTTATTTTATACCTTACTGGTATTCTTTGTGATAATGTGGAGGCATTACTTTGAGTCTCATCGCCTGTTAAAATCATCAATGCTGCAATGTATAAAATAAGAGATCCTATACCTTATTTTATACCTTATTTGGTAATCTAAGTTTTGCTGGGATGATTAAAAAATTATAATACATAATTATAATTAGAGCCTGAGCTCAACTGTCTTTACAGAAAAACAAAAATTTATATTAGATTTTGTAGTCACTTTCAATAAATATTGTAAAAAATAATAACTTAAGAATATGCTAAATAGTCTGTTTTTCGATCTCATAACAATTCTTGTTTTTATAAAAAATAATTAAATAATTAAAACCCACAACTTTGGCCATCGTTGAAAAAATTGAATTTAAAAGCATTTTTCTAATTCTTCTCCTTACATATTTCTTTGAGTGTATAAAAAAATGCTGCTGGTAACATATGCTGTAGTGTTATATACATATAATAACAATTTGCGTACAGTAAACAAATAAATTTAACATGATTAATGTGTTAAATTTTTTGTTGTGCAATATTTTTTAAAGCATACAATAATAAAATTAGAATATAATATTTAAAATGAGAAATAAAAACAAGTTGAAAAAGAGAATTCGACTTGACCGAATCTATGAATACCCCCCACAATGCCCTTTTTAAATGATAGTAAATTTTCTAATATGTGAAAAAAATAAAATTCTTGATTAGAAATATTTTATTTTGTGTAAAAAATTTTTTTTTAAGTAATTTTTGAAAAAAAAAAAAAAATAATTTACTTAATTTTTTTTTGAGTGTAAAATTTTTTTTGAGTGTATTTTTTTTTTCAGTGTAAAAATATTTTTTAGTGACAAAAAAAAGTTGTAAAATATTTTTGTGACTTACCAATGTTTTTTCCAACACTTGAATTTAATGAGAAACTAATCTGAAATTCACGATTTTGCTAATAACTTTTAAACCACTGGACCGATTTGACTGAAATTCAATACGAACCAGACTAGGGAAACGGCAAATATATATGCCAAGCTTCAGCATCCATAGAATGCCTGTCGACAGTTATCGTGTAAATTTTTATCTCGTAAATTCATCTTTATAATATTTTTAAAAAAATAACAAAATAGTTATTTTTCGTAAAATGTGTCAATTAGTACTTCATAATAAAAAGTATCAAAAGACTACTTTTAAAACAAGTACCAACAAAGTACTTTAAAACAAAAAATGTATGTACCGGAACATATTTTTTAATCAACTATACCAATATAGTTAAAAGAGATCCAAAACCCTTATCTTAATGATTTAAGTACCAGAAGTAAGTACCAGAAAGTACCAAAAATACTTTTTTGAAAAAAAGTACCAAGTAGTTTTTCGTAAAAAAATTATAAGTACTTTTTGATAAAAAAAGTACCTAAATAGTATTCAAAATTAAAAAATACCAAATAAGTATTTTGTGATTTAAAGAACCAAAATATTACTTTTTAATAAAAATACCAAAATATATTTAAAAACAAGTGAGAGTGTTACATTCGGCTGTGCGAATCTTTTATACCCTCCAAAATGAAAAAAAAAAATCCAGGGCCGTCTTTTTTTTGGGAAGGGGGGTTGGAAGACTTTGTGGGGCACCTTCCTCTTGCGATTTTTAACTTCTTTCGAGATAAGAATGTTGCATTTGATAAGCAAAAGTACAAGAAACCCTGCAATCAGAGACCATAACAGTTATGAGATTTATTGAAAAAAATCAAATTTAACTGTTCAAAAATATTTTTTCAAATAAAAATCAAAATAACAGAAATAAAAAGCTTTTATTTTTTATAACTGTTATTAAAAACTCTTTGAGCCTTAAGAAACTCGAGTTATTAAAAGTAAAACTAAAATAAACACATGCAAAAGAATTCTATTGATATCTAATACTAAAATCATTGATTTAAAGATATAAACTTTGATTGATTTTTTTAAAAATAACTGTTATAACAGTTATTTACTCAAATAAATATAAAATAAAAGTTATTTTAGATTGTTTGAACAAAAAGTTTTTAATAACTGTTATTTTTTACTGTTATTGAAAAAATCAAAAAAATAAATGTTATTGCAAATTTTAACACGGGACATCTCTAGAAGTCCATTCATATATGAAATACATAGTTTGGACAACATTCGTTTAAGGATTTTTTTAAACAAAAAGACACATGTAACTGTTATATTTGGTCTCTGCCTGCAATATATAAATGCGGTTTTTCTTAGGTTGGTTTCGTTCTTCAAGGGGGAACTTTTTTCCCCTTGGTCCGATTTTGCCCATTTCCGAACTTAATCTGTTTAGGAATATAAGACATATTCGTGCCAAACTTCGGAAGTCTAGCTTTTATTTTGGACTGTATCGTGTTCTCTACAGACGGACGGACGGACATAGCTAGAATGTCTTAGAATCGATCACTGATCAATAAAATATATTCTTTATGGGGTCCCATACCGATATTTCGATGCGTTACTCACGGAATGACAGAGTATACCCCCATACTGTTGTCAGAGGGTATAAACAATCAAAATAGTGCTTTTTATAAGAAAGTTCCAAAATATTACTTTTTGACAAAAAAAAAAAAAAAGAACAAAAATAGAACCTTTAAATAAAATTAACAAAAGTACCAACATTGTATATTTTATAGAGTATACCAAAACATTACTTAAAATTGAATAATCCCAAATTAGTACTTTTTGATTAAAAGTACCAAATTATAACTTTTGGATTAAAAGTACCAAAAAAGTTTTTTGTTTGATTAAAAGTACCAAAAAAAGTTTTTTTTAATTAAAATTAATACAACAGTACTTTTTTGATCGAAGTACCAAAATTAGTCTTTTATATAAAGTACCAAAATAAAACATTTTGATAAAATGTACCAAAGTATTTTTTCGTAAAAATTTTTTCTAGTGGATTTAAAATTTTTTCTAGTGGATTTAAAATTTTTTTATAGAAAATGTTTTATTGAAAAGTTTGTTTAGTTCTTGTTTTTTTCTTATCTTCCATCTACTAAATGAATTCCTAATGTTGTAAATGACCTTTATTTCTTTTAATCTTGTGTAACATATCAATCATTTTCTTTTAACCAGGCGTTTCTTTTAATACAAGTAATTTGTCTTATTTTCAATTTGAAATTGTTTCTAAGTATGTTAAACATCCTTCTTTTGCTTGCAGGACATTTTAATCTTGAACATCTTTAGTTAATTACTTTGACTTTTTTTTGTCTTACATATTGCTGCTGTTGTAAAATTTGTATATTAGTTATCATAGAACATCAAATTAGGACACAGACTTGTTATGACCTTTTCAAAAGAATAAAATGACTTAAATGACATTTGACAGAACTAAAATGTATAAGTTGTTTTTCTTTTTTTTTGCTAATGACCCTGAGCTAGTAAAATGATAAATAACAGGCATAAAAGTCAGAGGGCAAAAAAAGTCATCATATCTTAAATGAGGGATGATTATAAAGTGACACTTAAAAATATAATATGTGATAATAAATATGAAAGACAATAGAATAGAGTTTAAAGAATATAAATATTTTAAATAATTTAGAATATTTGATTTATAGATACCCGAGTAAAAAAGTTTTTATATAATTATATCCAGGATTTAGTGGATATAATTTATAAAGTTATATCAAATTATATATAATTTGATAAAATTTTATAAAATTTGATAAAAATTTTTATAAAATTAGATATAATTTGATATAATTTTATATAATTATATCCACCCATTATATAAAGTTATATCAATTTATATATAATTTGATAAAATTTTATAAAATTTGATAAAATTTTATCCAATTAGATATAATTTGATATAATTTTATATAATTATATCCACCAAATCCTAAATAAAATAATGTATAATTTTATATAATTATATCCAACTTTTTGGAAAATTTTACCTCTTTATATAATTTTATATATTATTTTTATAATATTTTTTTTTCAAATTATATATAATTATATCAAAAACTTTTTTACTCGGGTATTTTTTAGAAACTTTTTCTAAAACATTTCTAAGTCGACTTCTTTTAAAATTCAGAATTTCGTATTTTTAGCATGGTTAATATTAAGTTATCAAATAATTTTACAAAGGACCCAAATGATCCCAAATATGTACCGAAGAAGATTTTAGGTCGACGCTTAATTTCGAGCTTTAATTTAAGCTTGATATGGTACGGATTGAATAATAAATGTAATACGGGAGTTACATTTAGTATTTACTCAATCCGGACCCAATCTAGCTTAAATTAAAGCTTGATGAATTACATACACAGAATTTTGGAAATAATTTCCATTTAAAACCCGTCTTGAAAGAATTTCTTCCACTATCTACCACACAAAATGAAATGTGAGTCATGTGAGTTTGTAGCGTGGAGAAAAAATTTTCCTTTTTTTCGAATTTCAAAATCGTTGGGGTCAGAATAGTTGCCACCCTACTGTATATGCACCACAAAATGAATTTTTCAATTTCAATTAATTTTACCTTCATTTAATTTACTGATTGCTTAAAATGCAAAGTAAGTTAATAATTGGAAATTGAAAACTAAACCATACAAATAAAAAATTTATTAGTAAAAAATAAAAATCTTCTTTACTTTTTTCATAAATCAGTATCAGTTTTCATTACTTTTTTTTACTTTTTCATTATAGATTTTTAACAAATACTACATTTCAAACACTCATTTAATTTTTCTTTGGGGTTGCAGTAGCTTAAATCTATCAATATTTCACTTTTTTTTTTTAGATTCTTTATACAGTCAATAAATATGTAATCCTTACAACAAATCACTTTTGGAATTTCAATGAGAAATATTTGTATTTCTAAACAATTTTTTTTTTTGTTTGTGTGGAAAGAAAAATTAAATTTTGTTGAGTTGCTGTTTGTTATTTGGAAATTCACACAAAAATCAATTTAATTCATGATTCAAAGTAGATAACAGAAAAAAAGTCTATTGAGTTTTACAAAAAATACTTTAATAAGCAAAAATACATACAAAGTTAACAGTGGCTCGTATTATAATTCGTGCAGTAGATAGTCGATAGAAATTCGTTGAAAGACAACCCAGCAAAACCTTAAAGATGGAAATAGTTATGAAATGCATTACAATGTAAGGCATGCATTGAATTTAATTTTTTTCCTACCGCTTCCCGTGTGCGTTACTTTTTTTTTGTCATTTTTCATGCATAACGTAATATGCACCCATTATTTGGAAAAAAAACTATGCATATTTTTTGCATTTTTTGTGTGCAAAGAAAGAATTGAAAACGAATTTTAATCAACAAAAACGCGCATCCAATTAATTTTTTAATTGAAACTCCTCCGATGAAGAAAATTGTTATATCAATCATCAAGTTGTAGGTGATTAATTGATTTTTTATACCCGCCAACCACAGTATGGGGGTATAATCATTTTGTCCTTCCGTGTGTATCGCATTGAAATATCGGTCTAGGACCATATAAAGTGTATATATTATTTATCAGTGATCGATTCTAGGACATTCTAGCGATGTCCGTCCATCTGCCAGTCCGTCCGTCTGTAGAGGACACGATACAGTTCAAAATAAACAAGTAAAAAAGTTATATTCGACTTGGCCTAATCTATGAATACCCTCCACAATTAGTGTCCGACCGAATACCTTTTTTTGCCGAAGCCGAATATTCAACCAAATTTTCACTATTCGGCCAAACCGAAGCCGAATATTAAAAAAAAAAAAATATTTATGTAGTAAAAACAAGAATAATATAAAACTCGACTCGGCGGGGTACTCAAATGCATTTGAATGTTGTCTAGAATGATTTTATTTTAAGCAAAAAATTTTTTTGGACATTTTTGTAAAAAAATATATTTTAGAGTGTAAATTTTTTTCGACCGAAAATTTTTTTTGAATGCAAAAAATGTTTTTGTTCCAAAAACACTTAGTAAAATACTTTTGTGGTTTACTAATGTGATTCAAAGTTAGTTTAGTATGTTTTTCAACACGTGAGCACAAATATTATACAATTATTCGGTATAAAATTGTGGCCGAAGCCGAATAGTGGCCGAATAGTGCTTTTTGGCCGAAGCCGAATATTCGTCGGACACTATCCACAATGCCGTTTTTAAGTGATAATAAATTTTCAAACGTGAAAAAAATAACATTTTTAATTGGAAAAAAATGTTTTTAAAACATGTTTAACAGGTTTTCAGCACGTGAATTTAAGGTGAAGCGAATCTTAATTTACGGTTTTGCTAATAACTTTTGAACCACAGCTCCGATTTGGCTGAAATTCAATATGAATTAAGTGGAACGGGAAATATATGTGCCAAGCTTCAGCATCCTCAGAGTTACCTTTCGAAAGTTATCGTGCATTTTATGTCTTAAATTCGCGAAAAACCCTTGCCGAAATTCGTTCTTTTGCTCATAACTTTTGAACCACTGAACCGATTTCGCTAAATAACAATACCAACCTGACTAGGTAAATGCCCAACATATATGCCAAACTTCAGGAGCCTCCCTAAAGTCGTTCAAAAGTTAGCGAGTTTTTAACAGACAGACAGACGGACGGACATCGCTAGATCGTCTTAGAATCGATCAAGGATCATGAATATATATACTTTATTGGGTCCTAGACCAATATTTCCAGGTGTTACAAACGGAATGACAAACTTATACATATATATATATATACTCTCTATCACTAAAGTGGAGGGTATAAAAAGCTAGACAGCCGAAGTTTGGCACGAATATGTCTTATGTTCATAGGCTGGCTAACAAGGGAAGTCTCCCTAGTGTCGCCCGCGGATCTTTATGGAATTGGTTTTATTTTGTAGAGCAGAAAAAATTAAGGGACACGAATTTTTTTTAGCGTCCCAAATTCATATTTAGGGGGTAAAAAGGAGGGGGGAAGACAAGGCCATTTTTCAGTTTTTTTCGTTTATCTCCTATATTATGCAAAGAAACCTAGTCGAGTTACATACCAAATGAAAGGTCTTTGGAAAACCTATCTACGTGTGCTAAGAACGTGTCCAAACATGCACAACTTTTCGTCATATTGAGTAAAATACCAAAATTTTGGGACATTTTTGTTAATAAGTCGAAAAATATTAACTTCTTCGGCCCATTGTTACCACCACGAGATAGGTATTTTTAATACCTTTAATCTGATACCACACATGCCTATATTAATTTTGTTTAAATAGGCGTAAATCGTAAAAAACTGAAAAAGGTCAATTTCCCCTCATACAAATCGACCCCCCCCCCTAAAAATGAGTTTGGGCCGCTAAAAAAAAATACGTATCGAATTAATTTTCGTTCTTAACAACATATCCAAATTTCATGAAGATCGGAGGGTGACACCAGGGAGACTTCCCTTTGTTAGTTCATACACATTTTAGGACCCCATTTGGCCTGGACCTAGTTGGGTTCCTTCAAAATCGTCATAGTTTTTGATCCAAAATTTGTGTCCGTTTCGCTCTACCTTGCTTGGTTTTTGAGATACGTGATTTTAGGGGACCACTGGGGGGTTTGAGAATTTAAAAACTCAATAACTTCAAAAATATTACTTGGAGGTTTTGTTCTACGTGTTGAGAGCTACAAAAATGCTTTTGGACTTTTTGTTGTGTCGGCAATATTTACCGAGATAAGATTATTTTAAAATTTCCTAGAATGCTAACGTTATTGTATTTAAAGTTGGGACCCATTACGGTCCACACATGTGAAGAGGATCGGCGATACTATTAGCCCGAGAACCAAAATTGGCCTCATTGTGCTCCATCTGTCTTAGTTTCCGAGATAGCGCCATTTTAAGTTTTCTTAAAAAAAAATTGCAATTTATTTTTGCTAATATTAGCAAAAAAGCTTGTAAAAATTTGGTAAACTCAATTTTAAATTTAGCAAAAAAAGTTTGTTCAAATTTTGTTTAAAATTTCTAAGTGGCAGTTTACAGAAGGCGAATGATACAAACGAACGAAAATTTAACATGTATTTTGTTGTTGTTACAATATCGTTCGCCTTCTGTAAACTGGCACTAATGCGCTAAATGAAGTTTTCAAGATATTTTTGGTAACATGCTGATCTCTACTAAAAATTGGCTAAAGGTTACCTTACTAGCATTAGCAAAAAAAAAAATAGTAAATCTACTAATGTATTATTTTGAGTGATGTGTAGCATAATTTTAGGCATACAGACAAATTGAAAAAATAGCACGTTCGAGTAAAATTTCGATCGCTATCGCTTCCGGGAATTAGCCCCCAGATTAATTTATCGAAACAGAATTTCACTTAAGACATGTATTATTAAGCTCTGAAGTAAGTGTAATAAATTTTTGTGCGACTTATTTCACCCAACATAAGTTTGGAACTTTTCTTAAAAACTAAATTGATCTAGAAAAACTACGAGACGCGGGTATTTTATTAAAGGATTTACTTATAGAATTTATTGATCTGGTGATGTAAAAAAGTGTGCCGGACGGTGAAATTATCATAACTTAACTTTTACCTTGTCCATATGTTTGCTGGGTTATTTAACCAATCGAGTATATAAGAAAATCAAAAACACAGTCATCCATACTCTACATAAGTTGTCATTGAGCCTTATAAAATAAAAAAAATCTATGGTAGTTTAACTACCATATTTCTTAGTAAAAAGTAGACTTAAATGTCATGCTCATAATACACTCAAAAAAATAAATCTGTGATGTTAGCAAAAAAAGCTTGTAAACCTACAAGAAAATTTGCTGATTTTGAACCCACAATTTTTTTGCTAAAGATAGCAAAAATGTTTTGCCAATAATTAGTTAACAAAATTTTTATTTTTTTTAACTTAGTTCATACACATCTGAGGACCCCATTGGGTTCGGACCCCATAGGTCCAGGCCCCGATGGGCCTAGACCTAGTTGGGTTCCTTAAAAATCGTCATAATTTTTGATCCAAAAATTGTGTCCGTTTCGCTCTACCTTGCTTAGTTTTTAAGATACGTGATTATAGGGGACCACTGGGGTCTTGAGAATTAAAAAACTCGATAACTTAAAAAATATTACTCGGAGAGCTTTTGACATTTTTGCGGTCTTGTTCTACATGTTGAGAGCTACAAAAATGGTTTTGGACTTTTTGTTGTGTCGGCAATATTTACCGAGATATGAGCATTTTAAAATTTTGGGGAATGCTAACTTTTTTGGATCCAAAGTTAGGGCCCATTAGGGTCCACACATGTGAGGACCGGCGATACTATGGAGATTCTAAGAACCAAAAATGGCCTCCATTTTGCTCTATCTGGCTTAGTTTCCGAGATAGCGCCATTTTAAGTTTTCTGAAAATAAAAAAAAATTTACCATTTATTTTGCTAATATTAGCAAAAAATCTTGTAAAAATGTTGTCAACTTAATTTCAAATTTAGCAAAAGAAATTAGTTCAAAGCTTGTTTAAAATTGCTAATGTGCTAAATGAAGTTTACAAGAATTTTTTGCTGACATGCTAATCTCAACTAAAAATTTGCTAAAAGTTAGCTAACTAGCATTAGCAAAAAAAAATTAGTAAATCTACTAACGTATTTTTTTGAGTGTACAATTGTAGGGTAGAAGCGGGGTCCATTAGCTAGTGGGCACGTTTTAAATCCACGCTTATATATTCTTTTATTTAATCAACACTCATGGGATGCCCGCTACGAATGCAGTGCATTGTAATGATATCAGGAAAAACGATTTTGGGAAGAGGGATATATTGAATAGAGTTTCTGGACATTTGATTCAAATTTCGCTACACTCAAAAAAAAAAACTGTAAAGTTAGCAAAAAAAGCTTGTAAACCTACAAAAAAATTTGCTGATTTTGAACCCACAATTTTTTTGGTAAAGTTAGCAAAACCGTTTTGGTAAAAATTAGTTAACGGAAATAATTTTTATTTCAACTTAGTTCATATACATTTGAGGACCCCATTGGGTTCGGACCCAATAGGTCCAGACCCCGATGGGCCTAGACCTAGTTGGGTTCCTTAAAAATCGTCATAGTTTTTGATCCAAAATTTGTGTCCGTTTCGCTCTACCTTGCTTAGTTTTTGAGATACGTGATTTTAGGGGATAACTGGGGTCTTGAGAATTAAAAAACTCGATAACGTCAAAAATATTACTCGGAGAGCTTTTGGTTATTTTGCGGTCTTGTTCTACGTGTTGAGGGCTACAAAAATTCTTTTGGACTTTTTGTTGTGTCGGCAATATTTACCGAGATATGAGCATTTTAAAATTTTCGGGAATGCTAACTTTTTTGTATCCAAAGTTAGGTCCCATTAGGGTCCACACATGTGAAGAGGACCCGCGAAAGTATGGAGATTCTAAGAACCAAAAATGCCCTCCATTTTGCTCTATCTGGCTTAGTTTCCGAGATAGCGCCATTTTAAGTTTTTGGAAAATAAAAAAAAATTTACCATTTATTTTTGCTAATGTTAGCAAAAAATCTTGTAAAAATGTTGTCAACTTAATTTCAAATTTAGCAAAAGAAATTAGTTCAAAGTTTGTTTAAAATTGCTAATGTGCTAAATGAAGTTTATAAGAATTTTTTGCTAACATGCTAATCTCAACTAAAAATTTGCTAAATGTTAGCTAACTAGCATTAGCAAAAAAAAATTAGTAAATCTACTAACGTATTTTTTTTGAGTGTACATTGTAAGTAAGAGGAAAGAGGTTTTTGGGGTTGCAAATTCCTAAAAATCGCAACAAATTCTTTTTATATAAAAATCTAAAGAGAAAAACTTCTTTCAAAATAATAATAAATTATGTGCCTATTGATCCCCCATTCTACCCTACTCACTAAGTAAAAGTGTTTTCGCCTATATATCCTTGGCAAGTGTGGAAGTGTGTATGTTGGAATTTTTTAATACTACCACTTGTATAGACAGATCTTACATGTAGAGAGGATGTATCGCCTTCATGTTTTGCTTTAACATTGAATTTAATTTTTTTTATCTGTATTTTGTATTGTCAATAGAGTTTTTTTTTTCTTTTTTTTTGTCTAAATTGGTTTCACATCATCACTAACAATAAGTGGAAAAACATTGAAAATTGTGGGCGTTTATACGATTGGTATACCATTTTTTATTTTATTTTTTTTTTACCACAGGCCATTATGGTTAACAATTGAGCTGATTTTGCTGTTGTTGAGTTTGATTTTTTTTTTTGTTTTTTTTTTTCTTCTAAAAAAAAATTTATTGAATTTTATCAATTTTTTATGATCAACGGAAATTAAGAACTTAATTTAAGTACTTGGCCTATTTATTTTGCAAGTGATTAATGTAATGGAAAAAAATTGTTTCATCAATAAAAATGTATTAAGTACTTAATTTTTGAAATAAGTATATTTAATATAAAAAAGAGATTGGATATAATTAAGTCATAGATTTGTAATCGATAACTAACTTTAAAAAGAAAACAAATTTTCTAAAAAAAAATTTTGTTATCGTTAACAAATTTTCTTCAGAAAATTTTTGTTATCTTTAACAAATTTTCTGTAACACATTTTTCAGCAAACCATTCAGCGTTTGCTTACAAAAAATGTTACCACACTAAACTTTTGTCAGATTTTTTGTTTTGTGTTCCACAAAATTCATATTTTACACAAATGAAGGGCATATAAAATATTCCTTTAACTTTATATTACAATAAACTTTATTAATTTACACTCTCAAACTCATAAGGATCTAACTAAATTTCCTACAATTACAAATATTTAACTTTCTATGTACATTTTACATTGGAAATTTAGCCTATTATGAATAATAGTTTGTAGTTATACAACTTACTTCATATTTGATTAAATTTTACATAAAAACATTTCATAGTCCAAGTACATTACATATTTATGTAAATTTCATTTATACTCTGGAGCTTTTGAATAAGAAACAAATAATACCTAGATTAAAATTGATTTTTGGAAAATTTTATAAATGCTTTCTCATTTTGTCTAAAATGTGTATACGTAAAGTTTCTTTAGGAAACAAATACAAATTCAAAATTTTTGTATAGTTCCAGTTCCACTACTTGTGCCATTAAATTGATGCCCAGTTTCCTTATGAAGAACGTTCCAGCAAAACTTTTATTGCCGAATAATGTACAGTGACTCGCAGCTTATTTCGTCTGTGAGATGTCAGTTAGCAATCCATTTACGACAAAGTTTCCAAAAATACACCTAATTACAATGTGCTACAGTGAAAAAATACTTCTGATGTGACATAGTATAGGTTGTTGGTCTTGTCGAGTAGATCACAAAAATGCCCATTAAACTTGCCAGACACCCTCAAATTTTAGATTTATTGTCAAAAAACGTTTTTTGTGGACTTTTCTCACTAAACCTTGGGTAATTCAGAAAATTTTCAACCGATTTTAAATTTTTAAACTGTTTTGGATAGAAAAAGGATAGGGCTTTCCATGTGTGTGAATTGGTCAATACGTAAATGGTATCTATCTATTTTTTATTTTTTGAAAATTTTTCGAGTTTATGGACTTCTTCCAGCTATAGTTCGTTAAACAACTTTTATATTTATGAGCATTTTTTTAAAAGATGATTTAATTCTAAATATCCTGAAATATCCTGAAAAAATCGGATAATAATTGAGAGAGTTGTGATAATTTTTCTAAGAAAGAAAATTAAGATTTTGCTGGAAATCGCCATTCAGATAACCCACGCAAAAAAAATAATTTTATCATAAATGGTCATGTACAATATTTTTAAAGGTTTTTGTCGCGAATTCAGGAGGTCAAAAACGCGACCCCTCAGAATGTTCGATTATTTTTTTATTTTTTTTGCCTGGGTTATCCGCACGGCAATTTCATACAAAATCTTAATTTTCTTTTTTAGAAAAATTATCACAACTCTGTCAATTGTTATCCGATTTTTTTGGCATAAAGCTCATCGTATTCAAAATTAAATTTTCTTTAAGAATACGTTTTTTAATATAAATGTTGTTGAACAAACTATAGCAGAAAAAAATCGATAAACTCAAAAAATTTTCAAAAAATAACAAAAAAGTAGATATTTTTGAAAAAATCAATACAATAATTCCTTACAAGACAATAACTTTAAAATTTGAGGGTGGATGGCAAGATTGATGGACATTTTTGTGATCTTTTCAACGAGACCTACAATCTTAACTACCTCATTTTAAAAGTATATTCGATTTTGTGGTTTTTGTAGCACAGTGTTATTATCAAGCGAGTATCTTTGTTAAAAGTGTTGGAAGGTAATTTATCGAGCTTTAATTTAAGCTTAATGGCGTCCAGATTGAGTAAATATTAATCGTGCTACGAGGGTCGAAATGGAAATTGAAATTATTGAAAGATGTTGTTTAGAAAATTTCTTAAAAATACTTTTAGGTCGATTTTTCCCAAACTCAAACATTAAAAATTTAAAAAATTGTCCAATAGTATATAATCATTTATCAAATAATTTTTCCAATAACCCAAACAAAAATCAAATTTTTAAAATGCAGTCGAAGAAATCCGAATTTTTTGACCTCCAATTCTTTTGACCACCAATTTTTTGTAAACAAAGGAAATGTTTAATTATTTTTATATCTCATTACTATACACTTAGGTGCACTAAAATTATAAAACAATTAAATCTTTTCTTTGTTTACCAAAAATTGGTCAAAAAATTCGGATTTCTTCTACTGTGTTTTAAAAATTTTGATTTTTGTTTGGATCTTTGGAAAAATTACTTAATAAATGAATATTAACTATTGGACTATTTTTTAATTTGTTTATGTTTGAGCTTGGATAAAATCGACCTAGAAATATTTTTAAGAAATTTTCTAAAAAAGGTCTTTCAATAATTTCAATTTTCAGTTCGACCCTCGTAGCACATTTAATATTTAGACAATCTGAACGTCATTAAACTTTAATAAAAGCTTGATTAATTACATACACAGGACTTTTTACAAAAATACTTATTTGATAATAATTAGGTCTATTTTGGTTAACTTTGTCTTGAATGAATTGCTAACTAATATCTTTCACACGAAATAAGCTGCGAGCCACCGTATGTATAAAAACTACAAAATTATTTTATACAATGCAGCATTAGAGTGAAATTTTTTCTTCAACTTTGGATGCCCCGAATGTCCGGCAAATTTTTATTCTTCTAGGCCTTAAAATTAAATCATCCCGTGGCACCCGACAATCAAAGTTATTGATTTTTGAAAATTAAAAAAAAAAAAAACTGTCCTGCTACACATATTTATTAATTTTGATGCTCTGAATACAAATATAAAAAAATTAAAGTCTTTCAAACGATTTAGAGATTTGAAATTTGCATAAAATGGCGGTTTTTTCTACTTTCAAGGAATTAAAAAAAAACATCTCATAATTTCTTTTCTTTGACCCTTTTATAGAGCTTAAGGCAGTCTTTAATTTAAACTAAATCCAATTCTTTAGGACTTTTGAATAACGTAAAAAATAAAATATCTTGCGATCATTATTTTTATAACTTTTGACATTTTGAATAGGAATATCAAAAAGCTTTTGAAATATTTGAAATTTGTCAAAAATTTTCGAAAAATTGCGGGTTTTCTTGAGTTTAAGAATTTAAAAAAAACCTCAAAATTTCTTTCCCTTGACGCTTTCATACTTATAGCTTGAGACAAGCTTTCATTTAAAATTAATTTTATGCCAATCCTATAATTTTAACCCGTAGCGCTCTTTGACCAAAATTTTGGGTTTTAGAAAATGTTCCACAAAAACTCTAAACTTTGATCGAAGGCGACCTTAGTATAAATGTTCTGATTTGATTTAAACTAGTTTCAAATGAAAGCCTGTGTCAAGCTCTATGACATAGTCAGTGGAAAAAAATTTTGAGACTTTTTTTTAATGCAAAAATTGTTATTTTTGAGAAAAATTCCACAAAAAAAAAATTATCATAAAAAACATTTTTCAGTAATGTCAAAATATTAACTAATATTTTAAGGACAAAAAAGTTTAAAGAAATTTTTTTTTTACTTTGTTTGGAACTCTCCGATTTTTAATTCAAAACAGGAACCCAAAGACATTCCCCTAATTAGGGTAAACTTTTCTGAACCCTAAAATTTTGAAATTTAAGGAAAAAGAAAATTTGCTCCACCCTAATGTTCATTCAAACATGACTGATATGTGCACATAACTGGGACACATATAACTGCTAATTTACTGCTATACTCCATTTTATATTTAGCAAAAGTTATATTTCCAGTCTACTGCATACATCATAATTAAAAACATTTACTTTTTGCAGACGTAACAGTTTTTTTCTAATGTTTTAAAATTCTAAAACTTTGTTTGGTTACCATAATTTTAAGTTGTGCTTTCACAAAAAGCAGACTATTTGTTGGACTGCTCAAAAAAAAGCCCTTAAAATAAATAGAGTTGTGAATTTTTGCGTCAACTTATGTTTCAAAAAGTTTAAACAAATAAGTTGGTTAAAAAAATTTTTAAAATTAAATAAACGGTTCCGGCACAGAAAAATATAAAAATGAGTTGTAATAAAGAAAATTAATAGAATAAAATAAAATTGTATTTCAAATATCACGAAATTTCTCATGACAATCAATTCGCCATAGCTGAAAAATTTTATTTAGTCTTTTAAGAAATTTGTAATATTGATTAAAATTTTAATTAATCAAAATTAGTCACATCATATTATACCATACATCCCTTGAGTTAAGCTGATGTTTGTAACTGTCCGAAATATAGACCTAGACCTATCTTTAAAAATACCGATCGATTCGTTATTACACTCAAAATATTTTGTAGGCAAAAACAAATGAAAAACATATTTAAAACAAGCGATAAAACATTTGAAAACCATCCCAGTAAATTCATTTGTTTTAACAAACATCAACATTTATTTTTTACTGTTAATAAAATTTTCAAAAATAAATAACATTGAACATTAAAAAATAACGTCACTTTCATTTTTTTACCAACAAATTCGAAAAAAAAATAACCTACGAAAACATTAAAAATTAATGATTGTTATGTTATTTTTACCAACAAATTCAAAAAAATCACCTACGAAAACATTAAAAATTAATGATTTCGTAGGTTATTTTTACAATTTTTCTATTGAATTTTATTTAAAAAAAATTAATAAAATTTTTGGGGATTCGATCCCGCAATCAACTACATTTTGGCCAGACACTCTACTCATCGTGCCAAAGTTTTTATGTTGCTATAAATAATTTTTTGAATGTTATGTCTACAAAAATTTTAACAACACAAGTATAAAAACCAAGGTTGGCAATCGAAACGAATAACGGTATCGATATCGGTATTGGTATCGTTTTTTTAATTATTTCGGTATCGGTATCGGTTACGGTATTTCAGTTGATTCGGTTACGGTATTACCGATACCAAAACGTCAATACCGGTACGTACCGGTATTATCGATAAAATGCTAAAAAATAAAAAAAACGTATAAAAACTTTAAAAAAAAATTTTAAAAACAAGTAGTAAAGTTAAATTAGACTTGGACGAATCCATCAATGCCCCAACAATGCCCGTCTAAATTGATAGTTAATTTTCTAACGTGAATCAAATTAACAATTTTGATTAGAAATATTCTATTTTGAGTAAAAAACTTTTTTTAGTCATTTTTTGAAAAAAAAAAAATTTTTTTAGTCATTTTTTGAAAAAAAAAAAATTTTTTTTAGTGTAAATTTTTTTTCGAGTGTAAGTTTTTTTTGTTTTAGTACAAAACTTTTTGTTAGTGACAAGAATACTTTGTAACTCATAATTTTTTTGTAAGCTGGTTAAACGGTTTTTTCAACAAGTAAATTTAAGGTGAAACCAATCTGAAATTCACGGTTTTCTTAATAACTTTTGAACCACTGTGCCGATTTGGCTGAATTTCAATGCGATCCAGGCCAGGGGAACGAAAAATATATATGCCAAGCTTCAGCATCCTCAGGAAAGCCTTTCGAAAGTTAGCGTGTTTTTTATCTCGAAAATTCACTAAAAACCGTTGCCGAAATTCAGTCTTTTGCTCATAATTTTTGAAGCACAGGACCGCTTTCGCTGGACATTTTCCTATGTCTTTAGTACATTAATATAATGCCGTATAGATTTTTACCTTTCTTTTTTGTTTGAGCTGAATAGGGTCCAATAACTTTCTATTGGGAGCAAAATGTTTCCATAAAATATATTTCCCTCCCGCATTGCGGTTATAGTAAGAACCCCAACAAATTACATATTTTTTCATATTTCTTGGCAACCAAATTTTTTGTTGGTGTTATTTATTTGGAAAAATTGGTATTCCTGTCTTGACAAGGTCACATTCAAAAATATTTCAAACAATTTTTTTTGCGAAATATGGGACCTTTATGGACGATTTCTACGAGTTAAGCCACTTCAAAAAATTATGCTATGGTGGAAAACCTCCTGCTAGTAATAATATCAAAAAAAATCCTTGGACACCCGCAACACGGATTAAATAAATATCCCCAAAAAACTATACTATACAAAAGGGGTCTAGAAAGTTTCTATTGGGAGTCAAAATGAATCCATTAAAATTTCGTGAAAATCAATAATTTTCTTTTGATCTCGCATCGCGGTATGGATTTTTTGAAATTTTTATTTAATTCAGGATGTGGGTGCCAAAAGATTTTTTGGATTTTTATGAGACCTCGGTGAGGCATTTGGAGTACGATTTTTTTTTACAAAAACCAAAAAATTTACAAACTTTCTATTAATTTTTTTTTTTAACATGGTTTTTGAGAAAAACCGTTTCAATACCGGTACGTACCGATACCGAAGGAAGAGGTTTTTGGATACCGGTATCCGATACCAAAACTAGGTTTCGGTATTGGTATTGGTACCGATACTCAATTTAAAGGGTTTTGAAACGGATAACGGTATTGAAAAGGTATCGATTGCCAACATTGATAAAAACTTAAAAAATTACAACAATTAAAAAAAATAACTTAAACAAAACATTAAAAATTAAAGAAGAATCACTGATTTTTACTTACCGAACAAAATTTAATGATAAAATTAAAAATTGAATGCTAATGAAAGTCTTTTTTTATGTTGTTATTTTTGAAATAAAGAACAGAAATAGTCATTTAAAAAAACTGAACATTGAACAAATGTTTTTTCTTTTAAAAACCACAAAGCATAAAACTTTTTAAATAAACTACAAACAGTTAATGACATAATTTTTTGAGTGCATTTTTTAAGTCAATTATAATGAGAACGGTATGACATCGTAAAAGCTGATTTTTTTATCTATCAAAAAATTTGTAACATTGATTAAAATTTTAGTTAATTTTAATTATTCATTTCTTTTTTAAAAAAAACTAATTAGATTTCCAGAATTTCCATTTTGAAAACAAAAACTAAATAAATTATTTTTTATTTTCAGGTAAATGCAATATCGACACATTTAACGGTAAGTGCTAGTACTAAGTCCTTAATTTGTTATAAGGAATTTCCGTTTCAAATCTACAGTAATATTGGAAAAATTATTTCATAAAATAATTTTGAAATGAGTTGTTATAACAAAATTATTTTTAAATCAATTAGAAGAGCAATTACTCTGTAAAATGACTGTAATCTCAATTCAACAGATATTTGACAGAGTTTTCTGTCAAAATACAGATTTAAAGAAAATACTTTGTATTTTGTTGTGACAAAAAAACAAAGTTTTATCTGTTATATTACTTTTAACTTTGTAATCATAATTTTACAGATAACTAACAGAGTTTTCTGCTAAAATACAGATTTTAGCGAAATACTCTGTATTTTTTATAACCAAAAAACTAAGTTTTATCATTATTTTTACTTTTTTAGTAAGAAACAGAGTTTTCTGTAAAAACACCAAAATTTTATCTGTATTTTTTTGATAAAATGTTAAAAAAGTACCAAAAAAAATCTTTTCCAAAATCTTATAAAAATTTTACAAAACAACATGTATTTTACTAAACTTTGTAAATTTTCAGAGTTTTTTCTGTAAAATTTTGATTGCATCAAATGCATTTTACAAGTATATGTAAAGAGTTTTTCTTTGCTGTTTCTTTGGTGTTTTATTTCTTTGGTGTTTTATTTAACCAATATTTTTCTAGAAACTCTGTAAATTAAAAGTTTTTTTTGTCAAAATCATTTTACAGAGTTTTATAGTAAAATTACCAAGAAATGTTGCTAGCTGGAAAAGTATGGTGTACTCTGTTAAATTAGCAGAGTTTTTCTGTAATTTAACAGAGTTCATCTTTTGAGTGTAGCTGTGTGTGATTGCTTTTGTGCGGCACTGTATATGAAATATTATTGTTTGATGTTTCAAGACCACAGCTGTACGATAAAACTCAAATTTTATTTAAACTTTTTTCAATATTTTTGAAAAAAGTATCCAATTTAAATTGTGGTTACTTATCTAATCTTCTATCACATGTTTTGGTTTTTCTATTACTTAATTCAAATAATTTTTTTAAAATATTAAATTTAAGACAATTTTCTAAATTGTGGTTTTCAATCTAATAAATTATTATTAAAATAATAATGTAATAAAGTTAAATGCAATAATATTTTAATGAATTTTTTTACAAGTGAAGTATTAATTACACAGTGACACAAAATCGAACTTTCCGAATCGGAGTGGGATGAAATCAAAAGCAAAAAAAAAGTTGACATTTTACAAAACAAAACCCTCAAGACTTTTTTTTAGTTAAGCGCTAGATTTTTTACACACTTTTAAAGTTGGTGATTTTTAAGCATTTAAAGATTTTGTATACTTTATATGTACTACATAAGGGGCCCCTGGTAGTGGCCTTATTTGACATGTGGGGTCAGGCTTTCAAACCTAATCTAAAAATTACGTTACCTATAATCTTTATTAATTTCGCTGCAATCGGCCCAGTACCTACTTTCAGAATAGCCAAATAATTAAAAATAAATCACTGTGCACCGTTTGATTGATTGTTATTTAAAGGAAATTACACAATTAATCATACGCCACTTATACAGTTTTCAAGCAATTATTATTATAATTGCGTGTAAAAAAAATCTAGCGCTGAACTAAAAAAACCTAGAGGGGTTTGTTATGAAATATGTCAACTTTCATTTGCTTTTGGTTTCATTCTATTCCGATTTTGGTTGTTGCACTGTGTAATAGATTAAGGTCACATTGAAAAACTTCTTTCTAATACAATTACTAATTTAAAGATAAAAAAAATTTAAAATTTCTTGTTGTCCTTAAAAATCATATAAGCAAACATTGTTTAATTTATATTTTACATAAATTATACAATTTCTTACTTGGTTTAATATAGATTTATATGAAGAATTTAAAATAATTAAAACCATTATGTCGAGTTAGTGTTTACCTAACATGAAATAATATTGTTAACCATTTGATAAGGATTATGAAAATCAACATTTACTTAAAATTTCAAATACGTACATGATTTGAAAGTTAAATATTGCAAATATAAGGTTAGTAGACAGTAAAGAGTCTAAGGAAAGAAATACGATTTCAAAGCTCTTATTGTCACACATTTTTTTTAAAGAAAATTAAAATTTAAATATCTCAATTGAAATTCAAGAAAGCTCAATTGAAATTCAAAAGCTCAGTTAAGATTTTCTGATCTTTAATTTGCAAAAAAAAAAGGATTCCTTAGCTCTTATGTACAAATAGTACACAAAAAAAGTTTTTTGGTGCTATAAAAAGCTTTAAAACATATTTAAAAACTTTTGTATATAATAAGCTTAAAAAGTTCATTGCAAATTGAGTATTCAGAAAGACAGAATTGAAGTTTAGGAAAGCCAAATATAGATTCAAAAAGTTTAATAAGGGCTTTCTACTTACAAGGGAAGTCTCCCTAGTGTCACCCGCGGATCTTTATGGAATTGGTTTTATTTTGTAGAGCAGAAAAAATAAAGGGACACGTATTTTTTTTTAGCGGCCCAAATTCATATTTAGGGGGTAAAAAGGAGGGGGGAAGATAAGGCCATTTTTCAGTTTTTTTCGTTTATCTCCTATATTATGCAAAGAAACCTAGTCATGTTACATACCAAATGAAAGGTCTTTGGAAAACCTATCTACGTGTGCTAAGAACGTGTCCAAACATGCAAAACTTTTCGTCATATTGAGTAAAACACCAAAATTTTAGGACATTTTTGTTAATAAGTCAAAAAATATTAACTTCTTTGGCCCGTTGTTAGCACCAAGAGATAGATATTTTTAATACCTTTAATCTGATACCACACATGCCTATATTAATTTTGCTTAAATAGGCGTAAATCGTAAAAAACTGAAAAAGGTAAATTTCCCCCCATACAAATCGACCCCCCCTAAAAATGAGTTTGGGCCGCTAAAAAAAAATACGTGTCGAATTAATTTGCGTTCTTAACAACATATCCAAATTTCATGAAGATCGGTGGGTGACACCAGGGAGACTTCCCTTGTTAGTTGTTAATAGAGCTTTTTTTTTTGAACTTCAGTTGAGCTGTTTAAAATTTTTTTTTTGGCTTTTTTGAATTGTATAATATATTTTCCAGATTTTAATTGAAAAAGTTTTAGTCTATTTAACATGCTTAAAAGCTATTTATAGCACAAATGAAGATTTCTACATAAAAAGCTAAGAAAACTCCTTGCATGTTAAACATGAAAGGCCCCTTTTACATCCTGAAAATCCCGCTCAAACTTGAGAAAAGTTTAAAAAAGCATTTGTAAACTTATTTGTAAATTAGCTTATAAAAATTTTTATTAAGATTTTCTGAATTTCTATTGTAATAAAAGCTTTTATAGCTTAAATGCAGGTTTTTACATAGAAAGCTAAATAAATTCCTATCATGTATCATTAAGAAAGGCACCATTTCAATTCAGAAAAGTCCGCCTAAAGCTGAGAAAAATTAAAATTAAAAAAAACCTTTCAAGAACTTGATAAAAGCTTTTTAGAATTTCAATTGAGCTTTTTTTTGTATTTCAATTAGAATATATAAATTTCAATGGGCCTATTTAAAATTTTCTAGTCTAGTCTTAAATATTCTCTCGCTTCAAAAGTTTTTCCTGTTTATTACTATTATTGATAATTAGCTTATAAACATTTTAATTAAGCTTTTCTGAATTTCTGTTGGAATAAAAGCTTTTAGAGTTCAAATGCAGGATTTTACATAAACAGCTAAATAAATTCCTCGCATGTTATGTATTAAGAAAGGCACCATTTCAATTCAGAATACATAGCCCGTCTAAAGTTGAGAAAAATTCAAAAAAAGCTTTTAAGAACTTGATAAAAGCTTTTTAAAATTTCAATTGAGCTTTTTTGAATATCAATTGGAATATTTAAATTCTAATGGGCCTATTTAAAATTTTAGTTAAAAAAATAAAACTTTTTAAAATTTCAGTTGAGCTTTTTGGAATTTCAATTGGAATATATAAATTTAAATGGTGCTATTTAAAATTTTTATTAAAAAAAAATAAATTCTAGTCTTAAATATTCTCCCGCTTTAAAAGCTTTTCCCACTTTTAAAGCTTTTTCTGTTTATTAATATTGAAAATCTTTGTTGTGTTAAATTTAAATATATATTTCTAATATTCAATTCTAATGACATTGCTGTTATTTTGGTTACTGTCTGTTGACTTTGATATGTGGTTTCTATTACAATTGCAGAAAAGTGTAAATGTTTTAAGAGTTTTCATTATATGTATTTTACAAATTCAAAAAAGCATTTTAGTTGACATTTTGAGTAATGAACATGTAATACATACGACATATTAAAACATAAATATTTTATCTTTTATGTCGAGAGTATGATTTTCCATAAATTTCTAATATTTGAACATAAGATGGCATAAAGACATTTGATATTAATGAACATGTATTTTATTAAAATAAAATGGATTGTTGAGCAAAATTTTGAAAATCTTTTGAATATTTTGATAAAGATGGTATTTAAGGTCTTGTTTTTTTCGGTTAATTGTGCAAAGGAAAACATTGATTTAATGTCGAATAAATGCATCTAGAGAGGTTTATGTAATCTAAAAATATCCTCAAATAAATAAAATTAATAATGCAACCAGCATTTAAAAAATACATATTTTTATATTTGTGCGCCTAAATGTATGTTATTTATTTAAAAACCTCCTAAATATATGCTATATTTTTTTACTCTTATTAAAATTGTTAATTATATGTTAGTCTTTAAAAAATTAACTAAATAATTTTGTTCCATCAATTATTTTACTATTTTTGCAACATTTGCTTAAAAATTTAACCATTTTTATGTAACTGTCTCATATCTGTCACTGTCGCCTCATGTTACCATTTATTCAGAGAGAGAGTGGCCATGTCCACCATAAAGTCAACCATAAAAGTAGGCAACATAAAACCACATAAACAACATATATTTAAATCATTCAAAAAACTTTGTGTATGTGTTTTTTTTTTCGTTTCTCCAAAACCATTCATCAATCATTTTGTGGGAAGTCTGTAATATATATTATGTTTTGTTGGTTTTACAAAACCAAAAAATACAAAAATACAGCCAAAAATTTGCTTAACAAATTCCTGTGACATTAGGATAAACATGTGTCTAGTATTTTACAACAAGGGAAATTGTAGTTTATTTTAGTTTTTAGTTTTTTGAAAAAAAAAACTATTTTTAAACATTTAAATAAAATATTAACTGTATTTTAAACTAAACATTTTTGTTGTGAAAATGCAAATTCTAACATAACAGCATAAAAAAAATATATTTAGTTTTATTTGAACAATAAACAAATGCCACAAATTTTGTGTGTTTTAACACCTTCAAGTATGCTCTACAAATTAATTTAAAGAAACGCCTAAAAGTATGCTTTAAAATGTAATTTAAAGAAACGCCTGATAGTATGCTATAAAATAATTGAATATAAAAAAAAAAAATCATTATTTATAAATTTCCGTTTAAGTTTTTTTTTGTAGTTTCGGTCAACCGTTTTTTATTAATAAAAATAACTTACTTTTTGTGACAGCTACTTAAAATTTTGGAAATTTTTTCTTTTTGTTATACTTAAACTGCATATTTTCCTAAGAAGCACCAACAAAATTAATATTTGCATCCAAAAAAGTTTAAACAATTTATCATATAAACCAGCTTGGTATCCCAAATATTAGTTTTTCATAAATACTAATAGCATCACATAATTTTTTAAATATTTTATTTATTTTGATTTGAAAAATAAATATTAAAAACTTAAAGAAAACAAACAAATTTTATTTATGCTTAAACAGAAGTAGGCCAATCAAAAGTAAATATTTATTAATTAAATTTGAGCCCTAAAAATATGCACCAACATATTTGAAATATAATTTAGAAAACTTAAAAAAAATATTTTTGATTTCTGACTTATATTCAGAATGTATTGTTGCATACTTTAGGGATTCAAATTTAATTAATTATTGCTTATTCTTGGTTGCTTTAAAAATAAGCAAGGCAACATAAAACTAGCAGTTTTGAATTTATTTTGAGGCCTAAAACTATGCAACAACATATGTGATACAGCAATAAAAAATCAAACATATTTTTATTGAAATTTAATAGAAAAAAATAAAAAATTATGAAAAATTATGAAAAATTTTCCTGATTTTCTCATCTTGAAGGTTTTAGTTTGTTTTAGTTTAAAATTAATTTTTGTAGCATAGTTTTAGTCTTCAAAATAAATTCATAACTGCAACAAATAGTGTGTGTTTAAAGCCGAAAAAAAGAAAAGTATGCTACAAAATTGAAAAATTAAAAACATCTGAAAGTATGCTTTATCATTCTTTTAAGAAGCCCCGGAAAGTATGCTACACAATTATTAAATATTTAAAAAAATATTATTATATTAATTTATATAGTTTTGAATTTTGTTCTTTAGCTTTTTTTTAAGTTTCGGTCAGAACAAATTTTATTTATGCTTAAACAGAAGTAGGCCAATCAAAAGTAAACATTTATTAATTAAATTTGAGCCCTAAAAATATGCACCAACATAGTTGAAATATAAGTTAGAAAACTTGAAAAAAAAATAAATTTGATTATATTACGAATGTGTTGTTGCATACTTTAGGGGTTCAAATTTAATTAATTATTGCTTATTCTTGGTTGTCTTGAAAATAAGTAAGGCAACAGAAAACTAACAGTTTTGAATTTATTTTTAGGCCTAAAACTATGCAACAACATATGTAAAACAGAAATAAAAAATCAAACATATTTTTATTGAAATTTGATTGAAAACAAGAAAAAATTGTGGAGAATTTTCCTGAATTTCTCACCTTGAAGGTTTTAGGATGTAATACTTCAATTAAAAACTTTTGCTTTCATTTTTTTTAATTTTACGATATATATATTTTGTATTGCATAGTTTAAGGCCTCAAAATAAATTCATAAATGATAATTTTATGTTGCCCTAAACGTAAATAACAAAAAATTGTGTGTTTTAAAGCCTAAAAGTATGCTACAAAATTGAAAATTAAAAACACCTGAAAGTATGCTTTAACATTTTTATAAGAAGCCCCGGAAAGTATGCTACAAAATGATCAAAAATTTAAAAAAAATATAGATTATATTAATTTATATGGTTTTCAATTTGCTTCTTTGTTTTTTTCTTTAGTCTCGGTCAAACGTTTTTTTATTATTAAAACGACTTTACTTTTTGTCATTACTACTTGAATATTTGGAAAGTTTTTCTTTGTATTATATTACAGCTGCATATTTTTATAAGAGACACCAACAAAATTAATATTTGCATGCAAAAAATTTTAAACAATTTGTCACAAAGACCAACTTGGTCTGCCAAATATTTTTTTTATACCCTCCACTCTAGTGATATAAGTTTGTCATTCCGTGTGTAACACCTTGAAATATTAGTCTAAGACCCCATAAAGTATATATATTCATGATCCTCGTTCGATTCTAAGACGATCTAGCGATGTCCGTCCGTCTGTCTGTCTGTTGAAAACACGCTAACTTTTGAAAGACTTTACGGAGGCTTCTGAAGTTTGGCATATATGTTGGGCATTTACCTGGTCAGGTTGGTATTGCAATCCAGCGAAATCGGTCCAGTGGTTCAAAAGTTATGAGCAAAAGAGTGTTTTTCAGCAAGGGTTTTTCACGAATTTACGAGATAAAAAACACGATAACTTTCTAAAGGCAGTTCTGACGATGCTGAAGCTTGGCATATATATTTTTCGTTCCTTTTGGTTGTTTCGTGTTGAATTTCAGTCAAATCAATGCGGTGGTTCAAAAGTTATTAGTAAAACCGTAAATTTCAGATACGCCTCACCTTAAATTCACGTGTTGAAAACCCGTTAAACATGTTTTAAAAACATTGGTAAGTCACAAAAATATTTTACAACGCATTTTTGTCACTCAAAAATATTTTGCACTAAAAGAAAAAAAAAATACACTCGAAAAAAATTTTACACTCAAAAAAAATTTAGTAAATTATTTTTTTTTTCAAACATTAGTTAAAAAAAAGTTTTTTTACACAAAATAAAATATTTCTAATCAAAAATCTTATTTTTTCACTCTAGAAAATTTACTATAACTTAAAAATGGCATTGTGGAGGGTATTCATAGATTCGGTCAAGTCGAATTTAACTTTTCTACTTGTTCTAAATAAGCAACTTCTTGCAGAGTTTGGAAAATAAATACAGTGACTTACGTCTAATTAAGTGCAGTAGATAGTGTCGCGTTGAAAAAAGTTTTTTACATAGAAAATTTTAAAAAAATTTTTAAATTATTGAATTTTTTCTGTTCGATTCTCGTAGCACATTTGTTATTTGTTTTGCACAATCTAAACGCTATAAAGCTTAAAAAAAAAAGCTTGAAAAATGACTTAGAAATATTTTATAAAAAATATCAACAATATATAAATTATTTAATTATTTTTTTTGACTCTCGTAGCACAGTTATTTTTACTCAATCTGGACTTTATCAAGCTTTAATTAAAGCTTGAGAAATTATCTACATAGCTTTTTTCTGGAAATAACAATTGTTGAAGAATTCCAAAAAAAAGTTTTTAAGCTATTTCATTTTTTAGATTGATCCTCGTAGCACATTGATTGTTTCTTAATCTGGATGCTCTAAAGCTTAAATGAAAGCTTGAAAAATTATATACTTACGGTTCGGTATTGGTAACTTTTTCCTTACCGCATTGTTTTCTACTGCACGAAATTATGTGAGAGTCACTGTAAATATTATAAAAAAAAATTCAAAAACTGCTTAAAAACAATATTAAATATTGTTTGCTATTGTTTAACATAATCCTATTTAAAGATAATTTCTTAAATATATTATTTATTATGATATCGTTTCAATATTAGGAAACCCCTTTAAATAAATTATAAAATTTCTTTCTTCTTTTTTGTAATTGATAAGAAAAACCTTAAATTATGTTTTTGTTTAGGTTTTTGTTAAATTTCATTAAAATTCTTACAAAAAAAGCAATGGGTTTCTTACAACTTTATGGCTTACAGACGTGTTTGGGACCCTTTTACTTACTGCTAAAAATTAATAGCAAAACAACATTTGTTTGGTTTTTAGCCACCTTTTATAATAGGTTTTTGTGGTTAAGTAATAATGGTAACATTTTTATTTTAATTTATGGTTTTAATGTAAGAATTTTAAAGACAATATAGGGATTTAAACATTAAATGAAAGTAATAAGTAACATAGCAAAAATAATTCTACTTAATATATATAAAAAATCAAGTTTTTAAATTGTAGTGCATACTTTTAGGGTAGTAATTAAGGACCAAATTAAAGCATACTTTAAGGGGTAATAATTTAAAATTAAAGAGACATGAATACTTAAGCCTGTATCACGTCTTTTTTAAATAGCTGTATATAAAATTTGTTTAAAAATATTTAAAAAATAATTTTAAACAATTTCATTAATTCGACTTGATTGAATCCATGAATATCTCCCACAGTTTCCAAAACATTTAAAATATTAAAAAAATGGTAAGAACAAAACATTAAAATAAATTACAAAATCAACTTTCTAAATAATAGTGCATACTTTTGGGGTATACATAAAGCATCAAATTGAAGGGGTAATAATTTTAAAGTAAAGAAACATCACCCCGTTTTATGTGTTGCCTTTTTTAAATACCCTCCACGATTAAGTGGTGATACAAAAATATTATATGTTGCGAAAAAACTAGTATTTTTTTTTCATCCCAAAAGTATGCCATTGTAAAAAATATATAAAACTCTTTAAAGTATCGCATAAGACATCCTAAAGTGGTACATTTTTAATAAATAAATCCAATGATTTTTAAATTTCAATATTTTTCCTATAATTTATTTTAAATTATAAACGTTATATTAACGTCTACATAAAACATTACAAAAAATAACTCTTTTTAAAGTCATTAATACAATTCAACACTTTTTTCCTCTTAAAATGTCTATAAACATAAAATTAGCATGTTTAATTATAATTTCCAACATTTACCGCCATAATAACATTAAAATACTTAAATATAGATTAAGCATTTTGAACACACACATTTTCTTTTGAACACCTTAACGCTGATTTAAAATTAATGAAGGTGGGTAACTCTCCATCCATCCAGGAAGATTATAAAAAATAGAGGGGCACTTAAGAAAGAAGATTTTTTGTACACAGATAATCAAATGGGATAAATAAATATTGAACATTTTCTTCAAAAATAATCTTGAACTGAAATTATGGAACTGGAATTGAACATATTATACCTTAAATCTTTGCAATGTTAGCTTTCAAAATCGACCAATCCCATGTTTGTTAGTGATGCCAATCCAAAGTCGCAAAAATAAAAGTTAGGCCACCAAAAAGCAGCCTTATGCATTAGAGGGTTGAAATTTCGAGACAAGTTTTACATCCTTCAATCTCAAACTAAAGTTTAATCAAAATGTTGTCCTTATTAATAAGTTTTACCCTTATATAGGTATTATGAAAATTTGCTTTGGTAAATTATGCTGTTAAAGAATTTATTATGATTGATAACTCTTTAGGTGCCACATCAATGTGGTTAAGTACGCAATAAAGCTTAAATTATAAATTTGTGGGAATAATTAAAAGAACCAGGAAATTATTAATTTGTAATTAGAAATTATGTTACAAAAATTTGATCAAAAGTTCGTGCAAAATGCTTAAAAAGGTAAATTGTATATTATCACATACTATTAAATTGTTTTTCATCGAAGTCGTGTGAAATAAGTCGAAAAAATTTTTAAAATCTGCTTCTGACCTAAATTACGGTAATAAATGTCTTCCCAGTTAAAATATCCTCTTAGGCCAAGTTTAAGGCGTGCGTTTAAAGGGCTAAAATGTTCTAAAAAAATTTTCTGCCAAATTTCACTAGCGGTTGTTAAAGGTCAAAAGCTCGTTTTCTTCTTTTTTAATTTAATTTTTGCCTGAGGATCTTACAATATTAAGTTTCTGGGAGTAATTTGTTCTGTAGATAAAAAAGTTCTTATATAAGGAATTTTTAGAAAAGTACTTTCTTCGTAATATTGTTTCTTCCAAAGATCCTAGATGAAAATATTAACTTTCTAGGACTATTAGTTCAAAAATTTTATATAGTACCATTTCCCCCTTTTTATACCCTCCAACCACAGTATGGGGGTATACTCACTTTGTCATTCCCTTTGTAACGCATAGAAATATCGGTCGGGGACCCTATAAAGTATATATATTATTGATCTATGATCGATTATAAGTTATTCTATGAATGTCCGCCCGTCCGTCTGTATAAAACACGATTCAGTCCAAAACCAACCCCAGGGGGGCTACCAAATATTGTTTTTTCGTCCCGTACCCTTTTGTGGGGTGGATTTAGAAAAAACATAAAAATTACGAAAAAATGGTATAACTAAAGTTCAAAAAGCATTAAATGATTTTGTAAAAATTTATCGCGATGGGGAAGGTATCCCCCAACACCCCCCACAGGGCTCGCAAAAAAAACGCCTCTGAATTTTTATATATTTTAACTTGTTGGAGGGTAATAAAGATTCGGCACCGCCGAATTTAACACTCTCACTTGTTATATTTAAATGCGAATTTCCAAAAATAGACTGAAATGGGGTCTCTGCTGAAGCAAATCCACAAAAAGTACCAAATTAAATTTAAATTAATTTACCCCATAGAAACCAAATTTTTCAAAAATTCGATACTATAGGAAGGTTTTTTTTTACAATCAGTTTAAATAAATTTTTAAAAATATAAGATTATGTAAAATAAATTTTTATACGCGCAATTTTTCATATTTTTTAACCTAAAATATATTTTTTATTTATTTACAAAAATCCCATATTCTTGCTATGACAACAATTATTTTGCATGAAACATATTATTTCAACAACGAAAAATCCATTAACTTTCAACAAATATAAAAGCTCAGCATTTCGAAACGTGCAACAACCAACAAATAAAACTACACAATTGCAAATAACTTTACAAGTGCAACAATAAAAACCACTAAAAAACATATAACGTAACTAAATAATTGAGAACAAAATGTTTAACAATTAAACGCGTGATTTGTTAATATATTTTAATTATATATGATCAGATCAGATCTAAACACCTTTATTATGGTATTTTTAATAATGATTTACTTTTATAATGATAACACTGCAGAACACTAAAAAATAAACAAGAGTTACGACCATCATTTCTATATATTTCGGACATGCTGATTCGAATGGCGTACTCCGTTTCTCGATGTATGGTACAGTTTTCTTGCAAAATGTAGTTAAAGATTTGCTGATTTCGAGCCAGTTTTTTGACAAAAAAATTTCCAAAGCAAATGGTTTATAAATTTTATGACATGGAAAACAAAGATATGACTTGTAGCAACATTTCTTATGCAAATTGGGTTTAAATATTTTCAATTTAAGCCCTTAAATTCGCGAATTTCTTCATTTTTTAAGGTTTTTGCGAAATTAACAGCCAAATTGGTCTTTGATAAAAAACTTGCTTTTAATGAGTCAAAAATACATCCCTAACAATACGAATAGTGGACAAAAAACAGCTATGTTATATGCACCATCATGATGAAAATCGCGAAAAACCGTTTTTTGTATATGCCAGCATCACTTTACGAGATGATTTAAGGTTCCATCTTTTAGTATATAATGTGGGAACCTTAAACAACTAACTGACCAAAAATTCGGCCAAAAAAGTTTTCATTTGCAAAAGTTATCTTAACGAAAACTATTATTTCAGTGTTTGCGATACAATAATTACAGTTTTTGTTAAGATAACTTTTGCAAATGAAAACTTTTTTGGACAAAGTTTGGGTCAGTTCATTGTTTAAGGTTCCCATATTATATACTAAAAGATGAAGCCTCAAATCATCTCCTAAAGTGATGCTGCCATATACAAAAAAAACGGTTTTTCGCGATTTTCATCATGATGGTCCATATAATATTAGAAATATTGCTACAAGTTATAACTGTTTTCCATGCCATAAAATTTAAAAATCATTAGCTTTGGATTTTTTTTTTTGTTAAAAAAGCAGCTGAAAATCTGCCAATTTTTAATGACATTTTACAAGAAAACTGTGCCATTCGATTCAGCATGTCCGAAATATATTGAAATGATGGTCGTACCTCTTGTTTTCTAAAATAGTGGTTAGTTTTGTCACGCAGTGTAATATGTACTGTACTGTACTAGACCGGATTTAAACCGTAGATCAAATTTTGGATTCTTGAAAATTAGAAAAAAATAAATAAAAAGTATGTCTTGCAATCTATCACTCTTATTAATTTTAATGTGCCGAACACGAAATTTAAAAAAAAATTAAATCAGGCGACCGGTTTTCGAGATATCACTATTTGAAATTAGCTAAAAAATGCAATTTTTACCTACGGTCAAGAAATTTACAATAGAATCTATTTTTTTTTTTTTTCTGTGACCCTTTCATAGCGCTTAAGACAAACTGTCATTTAAAATAAATTTGAATCAAATCCTTTAATTTCAAATCCTTTACTACTCGACACATTTCAGATTTTTTTAATATTCGTATTCAGCATGCCAAAATTAATAAAAAATAATATATCGTAAGGTATTTTTTTTTTGAGTAGGTTTTTTCTAGCTCGAGGTCATTATTTCCTTTACTAATTAGGTTAGGTTAGGTTGGATGGGCGTCCGCCGATTTGGCGAATTCACTCGGAGGCCATAAGGCCCATTGTGATTCCCCTAAAGTTGTCTCCCTACTCCCATGATATACAAAATTCTACCTCTCAAACCACCCCGATTCCCTAAGGTATTCTGCTAGAGACGTCAATGGGACACGGTTTAGGCAATCTAAGTCATCAAAAAATCGGCCATTTGGCCGATTATACAGTGTCCCGTCAGTACTCGTACTAATAGGCTAACCGTCCGTTTGCCAAAGGTAAGAAGACTTTCTGTCCTCTTAGGATTTGGCAGTGGCCACATGGTCCGCGATATCCTGCACGTGGTCAGCGATATCCACCTATCCCTCATCAAATTCTCCGATATCCTATCAATTTACTAATTAAAACTATGATATTCTGATAGAATAATTTTCAAGAATATCATAGTTTTAATTAGTAAAGGAAATAATGACCTCGAGCTAGAAAAAACCTACCAAAAGTATAATATTTTAAAGGTCGAATAAAAAAAAAATATTTTTAATATTTTTTTTTAATCAAAAATTTTGATCAAGGGCCGCTATAATTTATGGCAATCGAATTTGGCCATATTCAGTTTAAAGCCAAGACAGACTCCAGCTCTACGAAAGGGTCAAGGGAAAGAAATTTAGAGTTTCGTTTTTTCTTAAACGTAGGAAATTTCAAACAGCGATACCTCGAAAACTGTTTGAGAGATTTTATTTTTATTTATATTCGTGGTAACCCAGCAAAACTTTGGTAATGGGTAGTGATTATATAACACATTACCAGGTAATGTATATACCTTATTTGTAGCATTATTTTAGGATGTCTTACCAAACATTTGTTCCACAACGTATTATTTTAAAATGAAAAATAATGCATTACTAATAATTTGCTACGTAATGCATGATTATTGGAAAAATGTATTTCATATTTATTGTTTCTAAACATTATATCATGGATGATTTATATTTGGTTACATTTTGTATTATTTGAAAGTTTGAAATAATGCATTATTTATAATTGGATGCATAATGCATTACAATAACATAAAAAATAATTATTTTATAAAAAAATGCATAAGTTTAAACTAGAGATGGGCTCACGACAAGAAATTTCTAACGACACACACTCACTAGCATATTATATCTACTTACACTCACTTACAATCACGTGAGTAAATTTAATACAAAATTACTTTTTCACTACTCGTAACACCTTATATATTACGTTCTGGTATGCTATATTATATACCTTACTCGTAACCTATAAAATAACATATATTTTACACCTTACTGGTATTTTTCGTTATAAATTTATGACTTATTTTATACCTTACTGGTATTCTATGTGATAATGTGGATGCATTACTTTGAGTCTCATCGCCTGTTAAAATCATCAATGCTGCAATGTATAAAATAAGAGATCATATACCTTATTTTATACCTTATTTGGTAATCTAAGTTTTGCTGGGAAGCGCATCAAAGTTAATCTTGTTTTCTTGACCATTGACCTTTGAAACAGTACTTTCGTTTCACTTTTTTTTGCTTTGGTTTTTTTTTAAATAAGTCCAAAAACATTTTTATACCACCAATACCTTCATAAAAATTCTAATGCATTAAAACATACCCCGAGTAACTCACACACACTATCAGTAAAGTGTCATAAAGTTTATAAAATAACGGTGTCGTTGTATAAAAAGTCATAAAGTTTATTAAAATTTAATTATAGCAACATTTTTTTTTTGCAACATTTTATTATTACATATTTTTATGATTTCAGAAACTTTTTCATAGACAATTTTTAAAAACATCACAGTAAAAATTGCGAGAACAGAAACAAATGTGAAAAAAATCGTTGGTTTTAATTTACACAATTTATAGTTGGAAATTGATATCATTTGAATAAATGAGAATTTTTTTAAAAATTGGGTAAATTTCAACATATTTCAACTTTAACAAATTTATACTGTGGCATTGTGTAAAATTAAACCAATTTTAATTAAAATTACACAATTTGTTGAAATTTACATAATTTATAGTAGGAAACTTTTTTTTTTTTAATAAAAAAAATGTGTACACTGTTGACGAAGAATAATTTCTACTAAAAATTAAGAAAATTGCCACAAATTCCATTCAATTACAACTATAAAATGGATAAATTTTAACAAATTTCCATTAGAATTATACAATTCCTTTAAATTTACCCAAGGAAGGAAAATGATCTAATTTGAGTTTACACTTTTAACGAAAAATTAGTTTCTTACTTTAGGAAAAGTTTCAGCAAATTATTTACTACAAAAAAAAATTGTGTAAACTTCAACTAATTTTAATTAAAATTACACAATTTGTTAAAATATACACAAAATTTAGTAGAAAACTGTTTTCGTTTTAACAAGAGTCCACAAAGTATTAGAGATTTTTAAAGAACAACCCCTGAAATGTATTTCACTTCCTTAGTTCAAAAGAGAGCAAACTAAAAATTGTGTAAATTTTGAGCAAATGTCATTTAAAATTACACTGTTTCTTGAATTTTTTTCCAATTTATAACAGAAAATTATTCTCAATTTTCGATTTTTCCATAAAATGTTTAGCTGGGTTCTAAAATTTTTGTTTTTCATTACTTTTAACTGTGTTTTTTTTTAAGTACGTGTTTTAAAAACTATTTTGTTTTAAAAAAGTTTTTTTATTGTTGAGTTTTGTTACGCTTGTTCATGGTTTAAAGAGTAACTCTAATTATATTTATTATTTAGTTTGATGGTTTGGAATTTATTTACGTTTTTCCCAGGAAGTCACGTTTATTTCTGTATACATGGATTTTTAACAATTGCACGTAAATTATACTCACATATATTATTTAACCATTTAACCATTTTTGTTTTTGTTGAATACCTTTTTTGTTTAATACGTGCGAAACAAAATAGTTATTTCAATTACGCCAGGCATTGTTGAAAATAAGAAAAATTTTGGAAATGTGTTTTACATACTGGCAGGTAACAAAATTGTATGAATTACGGGGGTTTTTAATTTTTTTCAGTAAAATTACTGGTTTTTGTTATATTATTCAATTCTACAAAGTTTTTCAAGTTTTTCTTAAAGACATTTTTTGAGCACTTAAAAAATACTGATTTTTAAATTATTGTTTCTGTAAAGACAGTCGAGCTCAGGCTCTAATTATAATTATGTATTATAATTTTTTGATTTGTTATATATGGTTTTTGAATTGAGAAAAGTGTGAAAGAAAAATTTTAATTTTTCTAAAAATTTAAGACATCCTGGTTTGTTTCTTACTAGTTTCATATTATCCAGTTATAATAATCTTAAATTAAAATTTTTCTTTCACACTTTTCTCAATTCAAAATACTGGTTTTTGTTAAGCATTAGTGTTTTTATTAAAAATACTATTTTTTGTAATATTTTTACGATGTTAACGTTATTTATACATATTTTTAAATATCATCTTTAATAAAATAAAATTTTTTCTCAAATGACTAGTTTTATGAGCAATTTCATTAAAATACTGGGTATTATAGAATTTTACAATGTTTTTAAGTTTTGTTCACAAATGATGTTTGTTAACATCTGAGCTTAGTTCAAAAATACTGGGTTTTTTAAAGGTAACAAAATTTTTTCTAAAAGCTAATATTTGTTAAGGTTTGAGGAATATCCTTAAAATACTGTTTTCGTTTAGTTGTGTAAATATGCTAGGGGTAGTGGAGCTCGATATTTTTAACTTTATAGAGTTTTTAGTTTATAAAAAGGGTTCTGTTAGCCTTTGAGCTGTGTTCAATAATACGGGTTCTTATAAAGTTATATGTAGCATTAAATTCATATTAATTTCATTAAAATTATGGTTGTTGTTAATGTGGTGAGTAAGAGGGTTTTTATGACCAATTGTTGACTTTTGAAAAAATAATGTTTTTTTGTTGAATGGTAGTTAAAAAAAACTACTGGCTTTAAAAGTTTTTAGATTTGTAGTATTATTTTTGTTTTAAATATAATTATTTTTAAAACAAAACTTAAATTATATCAGAGTTATAACTTTGTTTGTTTCAAAATAGATTTTTATAGGCTTTTTATAATTTTATTGAATGATTGATTCTTTTCTTGAAATGTTAAAAATGCTGTCTTATTTATGTTATGTGAACCCAGTTTTCAATTTTTTTCAAAAATTTAGATAAGTAAACTGTTTAATACTTTTAGAAAATACCGGTTTTTCTGAAGTCTTAGTGGTAATTTTTTTAAAATTTTTATGAATGGCTGTGTTTTAAGTTTAAATGTTAGAAATAATACTGTTTTCTAGTTTAGTGAACAGAGTTTTCAAGTTTGTTATTTTCAGATGTGGGCTAAGCAAATTATTAAAGATTTTTAGAAAATAACGGTTTTTTGTCAAGTTTTAGCTTTTGAAATAAAAATACTGGTTTTTTGTTAAATTTTTTAAAATACTGGGTTTTGTTTAGTTTTATTCAAAACCCGTTTTTAAAAATGTTTAAAATCTGTCAAAAAATACTACTTTTTTTTAAAGTCTAACCTATTTTTTGTTTTTAAATATAAATGTAGTTTTTAAATTTTTAACAATTTTTTTTGCTCAAATAGTTTTTTTTATTTTGTTAATTAAATTTAATACAGTTTTTTTTATACCCTACACAACTCTGTGGTCAAGGTATAATGAGTCTATGCAGATGTTTACAACTATCCGAAATATTGGTCCTAGACCCACCTTAAAGAGCACCGATCGAATCAGAATCACTTTCTGAGACGATTTAGCGATGTCCGTCCGTCCGTCTGTTCGTCCGTCCGTCTATCCATCTAAACGTTGTAAGCACGATACAGGTCCCAATTACCAATAGATTTGTATGCAATTTTAAACTTAGGCTTCGTTTGCCCCAAGGACAAAGTCTATTGAAATTGAAAAAAATCGGTACATATTTAGACCTAGACCCCATACTCTAATAACCGTATTATAATAGGTGTCCTTTTGAAACTTGGCAGTTAAACATATTTTGTATCATCCCAAATTTTAAGGAAATCGGACCAGTCCTTCTTGTAGTTCCCATACAAACCACCCTCCCGATATTTGCATAATTCCCTCAAAAATCATAAAAATGCAAAATATTCTGTTTAAAATTTCATTTGTAGATGTTAAATTTGTACTTTGGTAACCTAATCAAATCTGTTTGTAATTGGACTACTTTTGAATTAAGTCCCCTATATGAAAATTTTGACCGATATTCAGTTAAATCGGTCTATTGGCAACAAAAATAAACTAATTCCACTAAAATTTAGTCTGTGTGTGTGTTATCAACACTAATAAAAGATCTAACAAAAGATCGATCAAAACGGTCCATGTTTGTACTCTGGACCCATTTTCGGGAAAACACTGGTGGAAGGTATCATGTGGTCGGTCTTGGCCGACTATAACTTTCCTTCTTGTTTTTTATACCCTCCACTTAGTGATAGAGGGTATACATAAGTTTGTCATTCCGTTTGTAACTCATCAAAATATCGGTCTAGGACCCCATAATGTATATAATTGATCAGTGATCGAATTTAAAACTGTCCATCTGCCCGTCTGTCTGTCTTAGGAAATGGTGATCACGGCCAAAATATGACACGGAGATGACTGAAACTTAACATATTTATTGGTTAAGTTCTCCCGACCAGTTTGGTATTGAATTTGAGCGAAATTGGTTCAGCGGTTCAAAAGTTATGAACTGAAATGTAAGAACGCCTCGAAAATTTTGGTATATTCTACACTCTAATCAAAATTTGTTGAAATTTACCCAATTTATAGTAGGAAACTGGACTCCTACTATAAATTGGGTAATTTTACTCTGAATGTGTAAATTGAATAAATTGACCACATGTGGTCAATTTAAAAAAAAGAGGTGAATAAAATATAACAAAAAATTAAAAAAAAAAACATACGCCGCCAGCCAGCATCGAACTCGCCACCTTCTGATTTGAAAGTACACTTCTTAACCACTACGCTACGGAAGCTTATACTTTTATATGGCGTTTTAGTTACTTAACATGGTTGTATGTATGTTGTTCGACAATTTTATTTACGCATTTGTGTGTAAAATATTTGAATTAACGGATAATATTTTTAATTTGCTGTGTTTAATGGGTTTGAATTTATTATGCGCATTTAGTGTTTATATTAACACATAATGCGTGCTATTCAACAAAAATTTACCCAATTTATAATAGTAAATTTACATGCGTTTTTTAGAGTGTACATAACCTAAAAATACAAAATGCTTTAAATTGGCTGCTGGTTGGCATATGCGAACAGAATTGGACACAGAATGGAATTTTTACAAGTAAAATTACATTTTTTTACAAAAAATTTTTCTCGCTGAATTTTTTTCACCAAAAAATTTTTTCCGCGTAATTTTTTTTTTTAAAATTTTTTTTTTTGCAAATAATTTTTTATTACATTGTGGAGAGTATCAATACATTTGGCAAAGCCGAACTTAACTTTTTTACTTGCTTTTATTTCCTCTTTGCGTCTTATTTATCTTGAAATTTTTATTTTATTTATAAATTCAGTTTCTTCTTTTATTACCCTCTTCAGATTTTTTTTGCTGTTCTTGCAAAAAAATATTTTTTTTATCTCATTAAAATGTAAATTGTATCAATTTTTCTCCTAATGACACTTAATATTATTACCAAACAATGGCCACTTTTATTATTGTCATTTTATGGTTGATTGTAATTGTAAATGTTTATCATATATTTTTATTTTGCATTTAAGAGACAAATGCCATAAGTACATGTACGTTTACGAGTATTTTTTTCAACATTTATGCTGAGACAAAACAGTATTAAAAACACAAATGAGTTTTCACATATAAGGAAACCCAGCAAAAAAACTGTAGGGTACTGTATAGAATCCAGAAGTATAAAATTTTGAACTATAATTAACTTAGGAGTTCCAAAAAAAAAAAATCTAAATTAATTACCATAAAGTGATTACAATTTTCCTTTAATAAAAATAATATTTAATTTTTTAATTGATTCAATTAAAAAATTAATCAATATTATATTTAATCACCTCGCCAGAGAGTAGTTTTTGATTTGCTAAACAACTGGTGGTTACAAAAGTGAATTACAAAGGTGATTAAAATTAAAAAGAATGTATTGAAATAATTTGTAATTGATTCAATTAAAAAAATAATCAATATTGAAAATTAAAAAAAAAAAAAAATTTTTGTTCTTTTTAATTACTTCGATTATTTATAATAAAACTCTGAAACAATATAATCTTTAAGAACAAACATCTCATTTCTGCCAGGCTTCTTTTGAATACTTATTTTTTGCCAGTATATATTGTGTTTATATTTAAATATAATATTTTTATTATTTATGCAATTAACAAGACTTTTTGCAGACGTCATTAGATATACGACTTTTTATAAATCGACTTTTTTACAAGATAATGTTCTTTCCACAATAAGTGTGTGTTAATGTTAACAAATACAAAAATCAAATAAAAGTATAAAAATTGTGTTTTGAATTATAAATTCGGCTGTGTAAATCAAATAAATTTATCCTAATTTTTAAAAAATATAACACTGTGCAACACGATTTTATATCTTGAATGGAGGGAACAAATAAAAGTATACCTCAGGAGACCAAAATTCCCCAAGTGTTTTGAAAGTTTAGATCGAATTCTTTTTTTTATGATCCACTGAAGATTTTGTTTATTTTTTCAAAAAATTTATTGAACAAACTTCTGAACTAAAAAATTTTAATAGATACATTTTAATGGTGACTTTTTTATTTTTCTGATTTTGCCATTTTTTACAACTTTTTAATTAAAGTTGTTATTATACGACCTTTCCAATTTAAATAAATAAAAATTCTTTGAGCTCGAGGTCAGTTTTTTTTCCTTGTAAATAAATATTCTTTTATTCCATTCCAATATTTCAATACTCTCTTTGAGAATCATCATCAGGGGATTTCTACATAAAAATTTGGTGTAAGAACAATTAATGATGATTATTCTGAGACCTTTTGCCTTAAAAAAACTCTCAGATTCTGAGACTTTTACAATTTGGGAATTATTCTCCAAAATTCCGAAAAAGAAAATGTTTGAGGATTTAAAAATTTCATTTTTCATAATTTTTTATACCAAAATCGTAATAATATATTTTTCACATAAAATTCTCAGATAAAGTCATATTTTTCCGTCAAAAATTTGAAAATTTTCTGTATAAAAATTTTCAGATTTTTTTCTATGAAAAATTTTTGGATTTCGAGATTTTTTTTCCTTTAGAATATTTTTTAGAAAATTTCCTTCTACCTTTTTTCTTTCTTTTCTTTTCCTTTCGTTGTTCTTTTTTTCTTTTTGAAATTTGAAATTTCCCCTGCCCCCCTTGTACCCGCGCATGAATATATGCACTCATCTTTAACGTGTATGAACAAAGAGAGATTAAGGAATGTTGTTGTTTCTAAGGATCGTGATATTGTTTGCGTAAAATAAAAATCTTCTGTTGACGTCACACACATGACATCGGTAATGAAATACGAATCAACTTCTGCTGTTAGTTTGTCAAGCAGAGCTATAGGCTAGATGGTTAAGTGCTAGCTTTGCAAACTGATGGAAAATTTCATGAACGTGGGTTCGATTCCAATCAGAGTCAAGTCTGTTGATGAAAAAACATATAGAAAAAACAGTATTAAAAAAATCAAAAACTTTTTTTTCTTCTTTAATCACAAACCCTTAATAACAAACAGAAATGGCATACGCCGACAAAAAGCACTAAAATAACTATTTTTTTAATTGGAGGAAATATAATCAAAAAATTTATTGAATCCGCGTTTTTGTTGATTGAAATTCGTTTCAAATATTTTCTGTGTATATACTCTATTGTGTATATATTCTCTATCAAAATTAAGCTGACCCGTATTTTTTCGTCTGGCGAAATTCCTGCTAGTTCGGCTTTTATACGGATTTTCCCGAATTCCGTAATTTTTTCATAAGGTGGCAACCCTTTTTTAAATTTGAAATTGGGCTACTAAAAAAAACTGGTAACTATTATTTTTCTCCCTCATTCCCATACTCAAGTTTCAGGACAATCGGTGGGTGCCTGTGAAAGACCATCCTTGTTAGAAATTGAAATTTATTTTTGACTTGATTATTATACCCTCCAACTACAGTATGGGGGTATACTCACTTTGTCATTCCGTGTGTAAAGCATCAAAATATCGGTCTAGGACCCCATAAAGTATATATATTTATGATCAGTGATCGATTATAAGACATTCTAGCGATGTCCGTCCGTCCGTCCGTCTGTAGTTAACACGATGCAGTCCAAAATAAAACAGCTAGACTCCCCAAATTTAGCACGAATATGTCTTATGTTCCCATTTAGGTTAAGTTCGTAAATGAGCAAAATCGGACCAGGGAGAAGAACTAACTAAACCAACCTTTGAAAAATATCACTTTTTTACATGATTTTTTGTGTTTTTGTTTAACAAATGCAACATTTTTATGCTACAAGAAGTTCAAAGTCCTGCATTTGGACCCTGAGAATTAGAAAATGTCGTTTTTTTGGTCCGCCCCCCTTCTATGGGCGTGGAATACTTTTTTTTTAAAATTATTATAAACTTTCATTTCTATAGTGCAAAAAGCGTAAGAATGAATTTTTTAACACATATTCGAGAGGAAATTTGCCCCCCACAATTACCCCTACCGACCCCTCCGCCCAAAAAAAAAATATTACGCCCCTGCAATTTTTTTTTTTTTTTGCAAGTTGGAGGGTATTAAAGATTCGGCACAGCCGAATTTAACAGTCTTACATGTTTTTCTGATCTTTTTAGATTTTTTCTGATAATTTTTTTAATATTTATGCATTTTATCAAATTTCCCTGAATTTTCCTTAATTTTTCTAAATTTTTTCTAAATTTTCCAAAATTTTTCTCGAATTTTTCGAAAAATTCCAAATTTTTTTTTTTTAATTTTTGAAAAATTTTTTAATTTAGTTATAAATTTTTATAATATTGAGAGGTTGGCAATCAACGGTATCGATGTCGGAATTGGTATCGTTTTTTTTTTTTATTATTTCGGTATCGGTTATGGTATTTGAGTTGAATCGGTAACGGTGTTATCGATACCGAAACGTCAGTACCGTTACGTACCGGTATTATCGAAAAAAAAGCTAAAAATATAAAAAAACGTATAAAAACTTAAAAAATAAATTTCAAATTTTGTGGGTCGGCGGGGGACGTTGTCGTTTTCTGACATAAAAATGTTTTATTTGTTTAAGAAAAGTAAAAAAATATGTAAAAACAAGTAGAAAATTTAAATTCGATTTGGCCGAATCCAAGAATACCCCCGCAATGCCCCTTTCAACTGAGTTAAAAACTTTTTTTGTAACATTTTTTTTGTTTAGTGTAAAAATATTTGTGAGCGACAAAAATACTTTGTCAAATATTTTTCTGACTCATCATTGTTTTTAAAGCTTGTTTAAAGGTTTTTATAAGAATTGAATTTAAGGTGAAACCACTGAAATTCACGTTTTTTTTATAATTTTTGTACAACTGGACCGATTTTTGTAAAATTCAATACCAACCATACCAGGGTAACGACAAATATATATGATAAGCTTCAGTAGCATCATCTTTCGAGAGTTATCATATTTTTAAACACGTAAGTTTGCGAAAAAAAACCTTACCGTAAGTCACTTTTCATCCTGTCACCATAAGAAATTTTAGTACCTATTTGCATGCTACTAGATCTTATATTTTGGACTGCATCGTGTACTCCATAGACGACGGCAACACGGACATTCATAGAGTGTTTGGAATCGATAATGAATTAATAACATATATTAGGGTGTCCAGTCGATTAATTCTTGTTCGATCACAGAAAAATATATTGAGAAAAACAGGTTGAGTAATCACTTGTTCAAATTAAGAAAAAACAAAAATGAGTAATTTTTTAATTGACGCAATTAAAAATAATAAAAAATCTCGAAATCGTACCTTCATTAGCGATTTGTACGAGTTAAGCCACTTCAAAAAATTATACTATGGTGGAAAACCTACTGCTAGTATTCCAAATGACTTCTCCGAAGTCCTATAAATATGAAAAAAATCCTTGAGCACCCACATCGCGGATTTAAAAAAATCCCCAAAAAAAACTATACTATACGAAAGGGGTCCATTCTATTGGTAGTCAACATGACTCCATAAAAATTTCGTGAAAATCAATATTTATCTTCTGCATGGATTTTTTGGAAATTTGTACTGGTTTTTTAGGAAAAACCGTTTCAATACCAGTATCCGATACCAAAACTGAGTTTCGGTATTGGTTTTTGCTACCGGTATTCCATCTAAAGGGTTTCGAAACGGATAACGGTATTGAAAAGGTATCGCTTGCCAACATTGTAATATTGTTCAATGTATCAATATTCTTCATACGCCATGTTGTACTTAAATACATTGTAAATTTAATTATTATTAATCATACGCTACGTATGACTGATAACACAAAGTGCTGCAATACACACACATATTCTCCCCTTTTATGTTTTTACCAAAAAAAGTATCTTTTATTAAATGCAATTATTTCAAAATGTCAGCAGATGGGGTACATACACCTTTTATATAATAAACTTTTAACACTTTTGTAAAGAATGTTCTTTATAACCCATTTATATGTTCCCTGCATAACTGTTTTTTCTGCAATATTGGCAACATAGTTTAAAATAATTACATTTTTTGACTGCATTTAATTAAACTTTCATTTAGTAAAACAAAATAATTAAGTTTTATATTTTTTTTTATATTGTTACAAAACTGAAAAACGCATTTTATTTCATTGGCATACAAATGTATATTACATTACAAAATACCTGATGAGTGCTGTTGACAAATTAAAAAACAAGTTAATGAAATTAGAAGAAGACAATAAAGAGTTAAATTTTAAATGTAGTAATCGTAAATGAAATTAATAAAAAGGATGTACTTGGTAGGGAAGAAGCAAAATAATCGTTTACACAATTTCTCAAGAACTTTCGTCTTTCAAAAACTTTTCAGGATTGTTCTTAAATATCGTTATTTTCCAAATTTTTATTTTTTGGATAACTTCTAATTTTTCATTATTTTCTTGTTCTTTTTACGATCATTCCATAATTTTTCGGAATTTTTTTAATTATTTTGAATGATTTTTCCAATTTTTCTCAAGTTTCGTAAATTGTTGACTTCTATTATACCATCCACTCTAGTGATAGTAGGTATATGTTAGAGCTGCAAAACTATCGATGGTTCTTTCGATAGTATCGATAGTTTTATTTTAAAAGGACTATCGATAGTTTTTACCCGATTGCGATACTATCGCCGAAAAAACATTAGCTTCAAAAACATTGTCACTTGCGGAAAATTAATCAAAAAGTGAACAGTTTTTAAAATCTTTTTAGCATTTTGGAATAATTCTACTTTTTTAAGTATTAAAGCAATGATAGTAATCTCGTGTTAATTTTATTGCGAAATTTAAGGTCCGAACAGAACAAGAACGGCATGGTGGAAGATCGCCGAAGTGATTTAAAATAGACTGGAATGGCAGTAAACGGCAAAAACTGTCATTTGTGTGTTCAGAAGTAAGAAGTTGCAATAAAAAAAACGTAATTTTACACAAAAACTTACAATTCTTTAAAAGTTCCGATACTATCGATAGTTTAAAAACAAACTATCGAAAATATCGAATGGGACGACTATCGATAGTTTTGCAGCTCTAGTATATGTATATAAGTTTGTCATTCCGTTTTAACACCTCGAAATATTGGTCTAGGACCCCATAAAGTATATATATTCATGATCCTCGATCGATTTGAAGACGATCTTGCGATGTCCGTCCGTCCTTCTGTCTGTCTGTTGAAAACACGCTAACTTTTGAAAGACTATACAGAGGCTCCTGAAGTTTGGCACATATGTTGGGCATTCCCCTGGTCAGGTTGGTATTGCAATCCAGCAAAATCGCTGCAGTGGTTCAAAAGTTATGAGCAAACGACTGAATTTTGGCAAGGGTTTTTCGTGAATTTACAAGATAAAAACACGCTAACTTTCGAAAGGCATGCTGAAGCTTACCATATATATTTTTCGTTCCCCTGGCCTGGTTGGTATTGGTTCAAAAGCTATTAACAAAACCGTAAATTTCAGACTAGTTTCACCTTAATTCACGTGTTGAAAACCCGTTAAACATGTTTTAAAAACATTGGTAAGTCACAAAAATATTTTACAACGTATTTTTGTCACTCAAAAATATTTTTACACTAAAAAAAAAGAAAAATACACCTGAAAAAAATTTTACACTCAAAAAAATTTTCCACTCAAAAAAAATTTTAGTAATTTTTTTTTTCGAAAATTACTAAAAATATTTTACAATGTTTTTTTGTCGCTCAAAAATATTTTTACACAAAAAAAAGAAAAATACACTCGAAAAAATGTTACACTTAAAAAAAAAATTTACACTCAAAAAAAAATTTAGTAAATTATTTTTCTTTTTTTTTCAAAAATTACTAAAAAAAAAGTTGTTATACACAAAATAAAATATTTCTAATCAAAAATGTTATTTTTTTCACGTTAGAAAATTTACTTTTACTTAAAAAGAGCATTGTAAAGGGTATTCATTAGCATGTCCCGAAATCAGGAAATTTTGGAATTTCTTTAGGGCATACCCCTAGAACGATGCTTATTAAAGAGCTGTTTACGGGAAAAATAATTAAATAAAAATTGGAGGTCATCTTCAGGGCGCAACCAGCGCTTAAAGTTTGCATCCGTGGTGCATTTGGTCAAAAAAATATATTTTTTTTTATTTTTGAAATTGGTGCCAAAAGTTTCTTTATGTAGAGTACATTCAGGAAAAAATATTTATAAAGTTTTCATGGAGCAATTTTGGTCCAGCGCAACGTTTTGAATCTTTGATGATGCATAATTTATTACATTTATTTTAATGTTTTTGTAAAGAACAGTTTTTTATACAAAGGCTTGAACATAAACTCCGTTTTATACAAAATCTTAAAAGAGCTCCTTCAAACTCCGGTTTTTACAAAAACTTAAAAAAATATGTAATAAATTACACCGTTTCAAAATTTCAAAACGTTGTGCTGGACCAAAATTGCCCCATGAAAACTTTACAAATATTTTTTCCAGAATGTACTCTACCTAACGAAACTTTTGGCACCAATTTTTAAAATAAAAAAAAATATTTTTTTTTACCAAATGCACTACGGATGCAAACTTTAAGCTCTGGTGGCGCCCTGAAGATGACTTCCAAAATTTTTTTATTTTTTTTTTCCGTAATCAGCTATTTACTAAGCATCATTCTAGGGGTATGCCCTAAAATTTTTAATTTTCGGGACACGCTAGTATTCATAGATTCGGCCAAGTCGAATTTAACTTTTCTACTTGTTTTATTTGTTTTTATCAATCATTTCTATATTTTTCTGAAACTTTTACTTTTTTGGACATTTCTAATAATTTAACAAACTATTCTTAAATTTCCTTATTTTTCTGTATTTTCCAATATTTTTGGATTGTTTTGGAACACTCTTAATTTTTTTATACCCTCCACTCTAGTGATAGAGGGTATATATAAGTTTGTCATTCCGTTTGTAACACCTCGAAATATTGGTCTAGGACCCCATAAAGTATATATATTCATGATCCTCGATCGATTTTAAGACGATCTAGCGATGTCCGTCCGTCCGTCCGTCCGTCCGTCTGTCCGTCTGTCTGTCTGTCTGTATGTCTGTTGAAAACACGCTAACTTTTGAAAGACTTTACGGAGGCTTCTGAAGTTTGGCATATATGTTGGGCATTTACCTGGTCAGGTTGGTATTGCAATCCAGCGAAATCGGTCCAGTGGTTCAAAAGTTATAAGCAAATGAGTGAATTTCGGCAAGGGTTTTTTTGGAATTTACGAGATAAAACACACGGTAACTTTCGAACGGCAATTCTGAGGGTGCTGAAGTGCGGCATATATATTTTTCGTTCTTCAGGGCCGGTTCGTTTTAAATTTCAGCCAAATCGGTCTAGCGGTTCAAAAGTTATTAGCAAAGCCGTAAATTTCAGATTCGCCTCACCTTAAATTCACGTGTTGAAAACCCGTTAAACATGTTTTAAAAACATTGGTAAGTCACAAAAATATTTTACATCGCATTTTGGTCACTCAAAAATATTTTTACACTAAAAGAAAAAAAAAATACACTCGAAAAAAATTTTACACTCAAAAAAAATTTTACACTCAAAAAAAAATTTAGTAAATTATTTTTTTTTTTCAAAAATTAGTTAAAATATAAAGTTTTTTTACACGAAATAAAATATTTAAAAAATATTATTTCTTCACTCTAGAAAATTTACTATAACTTAAAAAGGGCGTTGTGGAGGGTATTCATAGATTCGGCCAAGTCGAATTTAATTTTTCTACTTGTTTTTTTTTATTTTAATTTGTTTTTAAATTTTCTAAAATTGTTTTAATATTTTTGAGGATTTCATATTTTTTTTGTATTTAGGTTAAGTTTTAAACATTTCTGAATCTTGAACTATTTTTCGAATATTTGAATTGATTTTTAAAATTTTTTTAATATTCCGTCTATACGTCCGTCTGTTTTTTTTTTTTAACTTAATTGTCAGATCATATATTACCCTCCAAAACAACATCTTAAAAAACTTATAAAAAAAATTGTTTAAATCATTCGCCTTCTTTTTTTAATATCCTCTTCTAAATCTTTTTCAATAATAACTTTATAATAAGCCCTAATAAAAATCACACATTTTGCCATAAATCTTCTACAACAAAGACTACAACAATACCAATAAATTTTATAAATCTTAATTTTTGTTTTTTATTTATTTTTTTGTTTAAAAACCACACACTTAAAATAAGATGTTGCTATTTTTTTTTTATTTCTTCAAAAATTATTATAACTTTGTCATCAAGCATTTGTATTTTATCTGTTTCACTTTATTTCAAAAAAAAAAATATTAAATCTTGAAATAAAGCTTACAAGGGAAGTACCTCAACCCTTATGAACCGATTTGCCTGAAACTTAAAATATATATTAAAGAGACGATTTATTAAAGAGACATAAATGCCCCCCTAAATTTACACATTTTCCTGAAAAAATATTTAAAAAAAAGCCGAATTTTTACAAGGTTATGCCACCATTGGATAGGCATTAAAAAAACCTTTCTTCTCATATGAAAACATCATATAGTTTCTTAAAAAGAAATGGCTGAAAAATCCAAAAAACGATTTTTTCGTAATTTTTTGACCCATGTTTTGAACCCCGATATGGCCGATAAGCCGAGACACCCCAACCTTAGAATTGTCTCTTTTATATATATTTTAAGTTTCAGGCAAATCGGTTCAAAAGGGTTGAGATACTTCCCTTGTTAGTAAAAAAAATAAATAAATTTTGTTTTATAAATATTGTCTCATAAATGACACAATTTTTTTAAAAAGTGTCTGTTTTTAACAATAAAACCAACAACGACCCAAAAATGTAATAAAATATGGTCATCAAAAAAACTTGTTGACATAAGTGCGTTTTCCAAAGAAACATTTTCTTATAAGAAGTGGCGGCCAAAAGAAATTGAAAGTCATAAAAAAACAAAAGCTTTTGTTGGTGAAATTAAAATAATGATATTTTGAAAGAAAATAAAATGAAAAAAAATAAAAATATGATTAGAAACACAAGGGAACTTCATTTTTAAAACAAGGAGTTTGTTTTAAAAGAAAAAATATATTTTCACAGCAAAGTTTTGGGTTATCGATCAATCGATAACAATAGAAGTTTTAATAGAAAATTTTTTGTTATCGTCTTAGTCGATAACATTTTTTGTGATCTATTTAAATCGATATTTATACAATTTATAAATCGATATTTACAAATTTTTCTTTAAAAAAATTTTGTTTATCAATTTTAATCGATATTTATAAAATTTTCTATAGAAAATTTTTTGTTATCGATTTACATCGATAATTATAAAATTTTCTATAAAAAATTTTTTGTTATCGATTCAAATCGACAATTATAATATTTTCTATAGAAAATTTTTTGTTATCGAATTAAATCGATAATTATAAAATTTTCTATAGAAAATTTTTTATAAAATTTTCTATAGAAAATTTTTTGTTATCGATTCAATTCGATAATTATAAAATTTTCTATAGAAAATTTTTTGCAATCGATTTAAATCGATATTTATAATATTTTCTATAAAAAATTTTTTGTTATCTATTCAAATCGATAATTATAAAATTTTCTATAGAAATTTTTTTGATATCGATTTAAATCGATAATTATAAAATTATCTATAGAAAATTTTTTGTTATCGATTTAAATCGATAATTATAAAATTTTCTATAGAAAATTTTTTTTTATCGATTTAAATCGATAATTATAAAATTTTCTATAGAAAATTTTTTGTTATCGATTTAAATCGATAATTATAAAATTTTCTATAGAAATTTTTTTGTTATCGATTTAAATCGATAATTATAAAATTTTCTATAGAAAATTTTTGTTATCGATTTAAATCGATAATTATAAAATTTTCTATAGAAAATTTTTTGTTATCGATTTAAATCGATAATTATAAAATTTTCTATAGAAAATTTTTTGTTATCGATTTAAATCGATAATTATAAAATTTTCTATAGAAAATTTTTTGTTATCGATTTAAATCGATAATTATAAAATTTTCTATAGAAAATTTTTTTTTATCGATATTAATCGATAATTATAAAATTTTCTATAGAAAAATTTTTGTGATCGATTTAAATCGATAATTATAAAATTTTCTATAGAAAATTTTTTGTTATCGATTTAAATCGATAATTATAAATTTTTCTATAGAAAATTTGTTGTTATGTAGTTGTTATCAATCTTCTCTCTCAAAGTAAGCAAAAGAACTATAATGGTTCCTACCTGCTTAACCAAACAATGAGTATGGCAAATTGAAAATAAGGTATAACGACTACAAGTGAAGTTTATATTGTGCAGGTACAATGGATATTGGTAGTAAAACATAATTCCTGGACATCATAACAAAACAATATTATCTCTATTGTTAAATGACTTATGGACATTTGTTAAATAAACTGGAAATTTTCGTTTTAGTTTTCTATGATTCCTCAACAAAAACTTTGCTTTTGTAGTTTACTATTTTTGTTGTATGGTAAAATGTTTTCTTCCCTCTACATAAATACATCAACAACATACAACAAATGGTAAGTTATTATAGTCAAGTTTATGACATTCAGAGTAACAAAAAACCCAAAACAAAAAAAAAACTATGGAAAATTTAAAAAAAGGTAAGCAAGTAAAGGATTGTTTGTTTTACCATTTTAAACAAAAGAAGCACAACAAGTCCATGTAGGTCACTTTGCAAATGTTTAACAAGGACTAACAAGATTTATGATGTGAGGTATACATATTTCATAATATGATTAAATCTTATTATTTATAATGTTCTGTAAACAGGAAATGTAAAAGAAGTTTTAAAACAAAGGATATTTTTGAACATTGAATGGCAGGATACTGGAAACAAAATAAATTAATAAGAATTATGATTTTGAACTTTCTATAGAAAATTCTATAGTTATCGAAATAATCGATAACAAAAAATTTTCAATAAAAAATTCTAAAAATTCTAAAATTTTCGATATAATCGATAATAAAAAAGTTTTCTATAGAAAATTTTATAATAAAAAATTTTCTATAGAAAATTTTATAATTATCGATATAATCGATAATAAAAAATTTTCTATAGAAAATTTTATAATTATCGATATAATCGATAATAAAAAATTTTCTATAGAAAATTTTATAATTATCGATATAATCGATAATAAAAAATTTTCTATAGAAAATTTTATAATTATCGATATAATCGATAATAAAAAATTTTCTATAGAAAATTTTATAATTATCGATATAATCGATAATAAAAAATTTTCTATAGAAAATTTTATAATTATCGATATAATCGATAATAAAAAATTTTCTATAGAAAATTTTATAATTATCGATATAATCGATAATAAAAAATTTTCTATAGAAAATTTTATAATTATCGATATAATCGATAATAAAAAATTTTCTATAGAAAATTTTATAATTATCGATATAATCGATAATAAAAAATTTTCTATAGAAAATTTTATAATTATCGATATAATCGATAATAAAAAATTTTCTATAGAAAATTTTATAATTATCGATATAATCGATAATAAAAAATTTTCTATAGAAAATTTTATAATTATCGATATAATCGATAATAAAAAATTTTCTATAGAAAATTTTATAATTATCGATATAATCGATAATAAAAAATTTTCTATAGAAAATTTTATAATTATCGATATAATCGATAATAAAAAATTTTCTATAGAAAATTTTATAATTATCGATATAATCGATAATAAAAAATTTTCTATAGAAAATTTTATAATTATCGATATAATCGATAATAAAAAATTTTCTATAGAAAATTTTATAATTATCGATATAATCGATAATAAAAAATTTTCTATAGAAAATTTTATAATTATCGATATAATCGATAATAAAAAATTTTCTATAGAAAATTTTATAATTATCGATATAATCGATAATAAAAAATTTTCTATAGAAAATTTTATAATTATCGATATAATCGATAATAAAAAATTTTCTATAGAAAATTTTATAATTATCGATATAATCGATAATAAAAAATTTTCTATAGAAAATTTTATAATTATCGATATAATCGATAATAAAAAATTTTCTATAGAAAATTTTATAATTATCGATATAATCGATAATAAAAAATTTTCTATAGAAAATTTTATAATTATCGATATAATCGATAATAAAAAATTTTCTATAGAAAATTTTATAATTATCGATATAATCGATAATAAAAAATTTTCTATAGAAAATTTTATAATTATCGATATAATCGATAATAAAAAATTTTCTATAGAAAATTTTATAATTATCGATATAATCGATAATAAAAAATTCTCTATAGAAAATTTTATAATTATCGATATAATCGATAATAAAAAATTCTCTATAGAAAATTTTATAATTATCGATATAATCGATAATAAAAAATTCTCTATAGAAAATTTTATAATTATCGATATAATCGATAATAAAAAATTTTCTATAGAAAATTTTATAATTATCGATATAATCGATAATAAAAAATTTTCTATAGAAAATTTTATAATTATCGATATAATCGATAATAAAAAAATTTCTATAGAAAATTTTATAATTATCGATATAATCGATAATAAAAAATTTTCTATAGAAAATTTTATAATTATCGATATAATCGATAATAAAAAATTTTCTATAGAAAATTTTATAATTATCGATATAATCGATAATAAAAAATTTTCTATAGAAAATTTTATAATTATCGATATAATCGATAATAAAAAATTTTCTATAGAAAATTTTATAATTATCGATATAATCGATAATAAAAAATTTAATATAGAAAATTTTATAATTATCGATATAATCGATAATAAAAAATTTTCTATAGAAAATTTTATAATTATCGATATAAACGATAATAAAAAATTTTCTATAGAAAATTTTATAATTATCGATATAATCGATAATAAAAAATTTTCTATAGAAAATTTTATAATTATCGATATAAACGATAATAAAAAATTTTCTATAGAAAATTTTATAATTATCGATATAATCGATAATAAAAAATTTTCTATAGAAAATTTTATAATTATCGATATAATCGATAATAAAAAATTTTCTATAGAAAATTTTATAATTAACGATATAATCGATAATAAAAATTTTTCTATAGAAAATTTAATAGTTTTCGATATTATCGATAATAAAAAATTTTCTATAAAAAATTTTATAATTATCGATATAATCGATAATAAAAAATTTTCTATAGAAAATTATATAGTTTATCGATATAATCAATAGTAAAAAATTTTCTATAGAAAATTTTATAGGTATCGATATAATCGATAATAAAAATTTTTCTGTAGAATATTTTATAGTTATCGATATAATCGATAATAAAAAATTTTCTATAGAAAATTTTAATCTATACAAAAATTTTTTTTTTCTTTTTCAAAATGTTATTGCAATTCTCGTTATATTATCGTTTCCAAAAATAAATTTTATTTTATGCCCAAACAAATCCCCAACAATTAAAGTCATTTGTATGTTACATTCTTTTGTGTTTAGAAAATTCATGAACTAGACTTTATTAAAGGGACATTACTTTTTTCATTTACTTCCTGCCTACTCAATGTTGAAACCCCCTTAACAAATTTTTTTTTTTGCAAACCTTTGTAGACTTCATAATATTTCCAAGGACTAACTGACCTGTATAAGTACATGTTGGTATCACTTGAAAAATTTATTTTGTGTGTGTTTCCAGGCTTAAATAGTTGTTTTGAGGTGGTTTTGAGAGATGGCATGATAGAGACTTGTGTATGTGTTATGCATCGTTAAAAACATTTCGTTTATATTCAATTGAAAATGGACTTTTGTACTTTATTTCTTTTAGAATCTTTTTCCAATTGGTTTTTTTGTTAAAATTTTTTTATGGTGATTTTATTTTATTTTGTTTTTCGTTTTTGTTTTCTCTGTCTTTTCAAAAAGGGTAACCAATTAAAACTGTAAGCATTTGTTGTAGTAGGCTGTATTTTTATCTTTTCATTTGAAAAAAAATCCTTAGCATACTCTAAGGATTTTAGTACATGCACGTACAGATTGAACGTCCTTACGAATTTCTTTTACTTACTGTCTTTTTGTAAAATGCAAAAGGCGTATGAATTTAATGAATTCTTAAGGGATTCATAAATGTTTTATATTATAATTATAATTTTGTTCTTACATTTTGATTTGGAAGGGATTGAACTTAATTTCATAAATAATATGGATTTTTTTTTAACATTATTATATTTGAAAATTTATTCAGGGAAAGAAGGGCTTAGAGAATTTGGAAAATATTAAACTTACATTTACAAAAATAAAATAAAAAATTTTATTTTTAACATAAAATTTTAGTTTTATTACATTTTATTGCCTTCTTTTGTGTGTTTTCCTCCACTTTTGTTTAACTTAAACTTTTGTTGCCTATTTTTTTTTACTTTGTTTACCCTAAAAGTATGCGTTATATATTTTTTTTTTAATTTTAACTACTCCATATAATTAACTTTTTTCCAGTGTAGCATACTTTTGTGACTTTATTAATAATGAAATTTTGTTGCATACTTTTGAGCTTTATTAATAATACAAGTTTTGCAGCATACTTTTAGTTACACAATTTTTATTTATTTTTTATTTGTTTTTCTTAATTTTGTGGCTGCTTTCTTTTAAAAACTTTTATTTTTGTATGCTTATTTTGTTGTACAAGTTATTGAAGCATAAAGTTTTCGGTCTGCAAAGTTATTATAATGACCATTGATAAAATTGTTGTTAAAAAAAAAAGAAACAAATTACTAAATATTAATTAACCCCCTTAGTTTATAAAACGCAATGATTTTATTATGGTAACTATAGCAATTATAGGAGACTGTCTTGTAAAGTAAAGAATTTTTAATAAGTAAAAATGTTAAGTTCGGCCTGGAAAAATGTATGAATACTCTTCACAATGTTAAAAAGATCATTGAAAATACTTTATTTAATTTTTTTTTTTTCAAAATTTTGGTAAACAAAATTGATAAAAAAAATTAATTTTCAAAAAAAAAAAATGTTAAAAAAAAAAATTATGAAGAAAAAAATTCGCGAAAAAATTTTTATGAAAAAAAATATGTTTGTTTTTGTCTCAATACCTTTTGGTGTTCAATTCTGTTCACATATGGTAACCAGCAGCCGAATTAAATCATTTTTATACCCTCCACTCTAGTGATAGAGGGTATATATAACTTTGTCATTCCGTTTGTAACACATCGAAATTTTGGTCTAGGACCCCATAAAGTATATACAGTGGGCGACAATACATTGGAAACTTTTTTATAGTAGATGAAATTTGTAAAAGACAAAGTTAGCAAAACTAAACGTTATAATTATCAAACAAGTATTATAAAAAAATGTTATGTAGGTAATTTATCAAGCTTTAATTTAAGCTTAATAGCATCCAGATTGGAAAAATAATGAATGTGTTACGAGGGTCGATGTGAAAAAGGAAAAAATTTATGGACATTTTTCAAAACATTTTTAAAAAATATTTCCGGGTCGATTTTTTCCAAGTTAAAACATTAGAAATTTAACAAAAGGTCCAATAGTTTTTACTCAGTGATCAAATAATTTTTCTAGCACCCCAAACAAACAGTGGAATTTTTTAAGTACAGTAGCAAAAATCCACAATTTTTGACCTCCAATTCTTTTGACCACCAATTTTTTGTAAACAAAGAAAAGATGTTATTATTTATTAATTTTAGTACACTTAAGTATATGCTAAGGATATATTAAGATAATTTTAATTTTTCTTTGTTAACAAAAAATTGGTGGTCAAAAGAATTGGAGGTCAAAAAATGTGGATTTTAGCTACTGTACTTAAAAAATTCCACTGTTTGTTTGGGTTGTTGGAAAAATTATTTGATCACTGAATAAAAACTATTGGACCTTTTTTTAAATTTCTAATGTTTTAACTTGGAAAAAATCGATTTGGAAATATTTTTTAAAAATTCATTTTCCACATCGACCCTCGTAACACATTCATTATTTCCCCTATCTGGACGCTATTAAGCTAAAATTAAAGCTAGATAAATTACCTACATAACATTTTTTTATAATACTTGTTTGATAATTATAACGTTTAGTTTTGTTAACTTTGTCTTTAACAAATTTCATCTACTATAAAAAAGTTTCCAATGTATTGTCGCCCACTGTATATTCTTGATCCTTGATCGATTTTAAGTCGATCTAGCGATGTCCGTCCGTCCGTCTGTCCGTCCGTCCGTCTGTCCGTCCGTCCGTAGAAAACATGCAAACTTTTGAAAGACTTTACAGAGGCTACTGAAGTTTGACATATATGTTGGTCATTTACCTGGTCAGGTTGGTGTTGCAATCCAGCCACATCGATCCAGTGGTTCAAAAGTTATGAGCAAAAGAGTAAATTTCGGCAAGGGTGTTTTTTTTCGAATTTACGAGATAAAAAACACGATAACTTTCGAAATACAATAATGAGACTGCTGAAGCTTGACATGTATCTTAACCGTTCCCCAGGTCTGTTTGGTATTAAATTTCAGCTCAATCGGTCCAGTGGTTCAAAAGTTATAAGCAAAACCCTGAATTTCAGATTGGTTTCATATTAAATGTCACGTGTGAACAAGTTTTAAAAGCATTGGTGGTAACTTAACAATGCTTTTCAAACTTATTTAGTTTTAAAGCAATGCTTTTTAAACATGTTTAGTTTTAAAAGCATTGGTAACATAAAAATTAAACTCGAAAAAAATTTTACACTCAAAAAAAATTTTACACTCAAAAAAAAAAATTTAGTTTTTTTTTACAAAAATGTCAATATTTTGTTACATATGTACGTTCTCCCATTCACTCAGAAATATTTTTACAGTAAAAACATTACACTCGAAAAAAGTTTTTCACTCAAAAAAAAATTAGTAATTTTTTTTTTTTTTAAATGACAAAAAAAGGGTTTTTTATTCAAAATCAAATATTTCTAATCAATATTGTTATTTTTTCACGTTAAAAATGTACTATTCTATAAAAAAAAGGCATTGTGGAGGGTATTCATAGATTCGGCAAAGTCGAATTTAACTTTTCAACTTGTGTTATTATAAATTTCTCAAAAATTTAAAATTTTTTTGTGAAAATTTTCCAAAAATCGAAAACATTGGTCGAAGGTCTTCAAGGAGAAAAATGATTGGACTTAGCTCAAATTAATAGTTTTGATCACATGATCAATTATTTTTATTTATACTTTCTATTTATTTACAACTCATTTGTTTAATAAATTCAACCTAACCGAGAACTGGTAGCAATAACCGTCGTCTCGTTGTAGCGAAAAAACCAAGGATTCTGGTGGGAATCGAACCCACGACCCCCACGTTGAAAGGCTAGCACGCTACCAACTAGCCTATGGGGGCCCATGACTTAGCTCAAATTAAGTTTTAATGAAAGACTGTCTCAAGCTCTACGAAAGGGTCAAGGGAAAGAAATTTTGAGATTTTTTAAAAAATAGAATCATGAACGTTAGAAAAAACCGCCTGCAATACCTCGAAAACCACTGGACAGATTTTAAAATTTGTTTTATATTCGTGTTAAACACATCAAAATTTTAACCAAATATTCTGTTTAGCAAGACATTTTTTTTTTTTATTTTAAAAAATCCAAAACTTTGATATTTGTATAAAATATAAATTTTCCTGGACATTTTAAAAAACTTTTTTGTCAAACAAAAAATGCCGCTATAATGGTACTTATACTCATTTTAAAAATAACATTTTCTTTAGATTTTCTCTTTAAAAAATTCTCAGTTTCTATGATTTTTTTTTTTTGACAATAAGTAAAATCAGACTAGAGGTGAAGAACTAACGAACCAATAAAAAACGCCACTCTTTCAAGCGATTTTTTTTTTTTTTTTGATTTTTCTTTTAACATATGCGACACTTTTGTTTCCGAAGAAATTCAAGGTCCTCCATTTAGACCTTGGGCACTTTTTTTTTTTTTGGACCCGCCCACTTTTTGGGCCTGGCTATATAAAATTTATTTAAATAATGGTGACATTGTAATTCATAAATGCAATAATAATTATAAATTCATGTGACAACATCTATTGCATAGGGGAAAGGTGTCTTTTTTAAAGTCTCCCACCGACCCCCCACACAAAAAATCGTGTCTGATTTTCTTATACCCTCCAACCACAGTATGGGGGTATACTATTTTTGTCCTTTCGTGTGTAACACATCGAAATATCGCTCGGGGACCCCAAAAAGTATATATAATATTGATCCATGATAGAATCTAAGCCATTCTAGCGATGTCCGTCCGTCCGGCCGTCTGTAGAAATAACGATGCAGTCCAAACCAAAAGAGCTAGACCCCTGAAATTGGGCAAGAATATCTCTTATGTTACTGGTAAGTTTAAGTTCGAATATAGGCAAAATCGGACCGGGGGAAAATAATTCCCCCTTGAAGAACTAAAATGACCCCTGAAAATATAATATTTTTACGAGTGTTTTTTTAATTTTTGCTCAACAAATGTAAAAATCTTATGCCATATTATGTTCATAGACCTGCGCTTGGACCAAGGGGGTTAGGAAACTTGATTTTTTTCAGGCCGCCCTCCTTTGGGGGTGTGGTTATAGAAATTAATTAAAAATAACGATAAAAATGTATTATTTAAATCATAAACAAATAATTTGTAAACACATATAGGGGTGGTAAAGGTGTCCCCAACCGATTCCGCGGATCCCACCCCCCGCAAAAACAAAAGACGCCGCTGCGATTTTTTTTTAATTGGAAACGTGTTGAAGGGTATAAAAGATTTGGCACAGCCCAATTTAACACTCTTACTTGTTTTTTTTTTTTTTGCAAATATCACACAATTCCAAAATAACTGCGCATATTTTCTTTGATATTAAAACACATTTTACGTTTGCCACAACAAATGCATTTTATAAATTTAAAAAAAAAAAAAATGTTAACCATGAACTTTTTATTTTTAACAAGTTCATGTATTATAAAATGTCACGCCATAAGGTATGCAACATTTTAACATACGCACAAAAAAAAAATCTGAATAGCAAAATCAGCACCACTTTTCATAATTACATTTTTCTTTGATTGTGCCACAAAAATAATTTTCTATTAACATAACTGTAGACTGTTGTACAAAGTGTGTCTGCATTTATTAAATTAAAGCATATTTTTAAGGGGCTCTTTTAAAAATGACATGTGAGAAAAATATGTGAATTTAAAAGAGAGATTTTATTTATGCAATTTGTTTGAATTAGTTATTTAATAACGACTAGAATTTTATTTTAATATTAAGAAAAAAACATAAAATTTTGAAAATGCGTTAAAAAGGAAATTTAAAGTTTTTATTTAAATTTTATGGCATACTTTTAGATGGTGTATGTTTAATTATTAAGCTAAGTAATAATATTAAGTAAAATTTTAATTTTAATATAAAGAAAAAAAAAACATAAAGTTATGAAAATGCCTTAAAAGAGAAATTTAAAGTTTTAATTTAAATTTTATGGCATACTTTTAGGTGGTGTATGTTTAATTACACTGTGCTACACCAAAAAAATGCAGGGGTTCTCATATGAAAATTCGGGTTGGTTGGAGTCCATAGAGTACTGATATACCCATAGTTTTTCTGGATCACTTCGTTAAGCACGTTTTTTATTGGCAAATGTGTCGAAAAACGGCAATTCTTAAATTACAACTTTAAAAAATTATTACTTTGTTAGTTTGCAACCGATTTTCGATTTTATAGATTTTTTTGAGAGGTATAAGTCTTACCTTTTAAACAAAACAAAAATATTAAAAATCGATTAAGAATTGGCTGAGCTATGATCGTTTAAGTTAAAAAAAATCCAATTTTTTTAAAAATTTGTTATGTTCTTTATACTCTAAGTTGAAAGTGCATCATTAAACAATTTTTTTTTTATTTTTGTATAAAAGTATAGTAAAGTAGCTTTCCAAAACACCAAAAAACATAACAATCGGTTAAAAAATGAATGAGTTATGCTAAGTTTTGTGATAGGACATTTTTAATTTTTTTCAGAAATGCTTGTAATTCAGGTATTATTCATAATTCTTATTGCTAGTAGTAATTTTATGTGCCTATGAATATAAACAAGAGATGGTAACATAATTAGATTTGTGCGTGATTGACACATGATCACAAGTGAGCGTGATTGAAAATCAATTTTACTCACGTCGTTGTGAGTGAGTGTCAGTGGAATAAAAAAAATTTCAGAACACGTTCTGAAATTTTCCATTTTTTAAAAAAGTCAATTTATAAAAAATCCGGCCACATTTGTTTTTTTTTTGTAAATTTTTTTTTAAAGATTAGATGTTTGTCTAAGAGATGGTCACGTGAGTGAATTTTAACTTTCATAATAATTTTTCTTCTAACACTCACTCACAATCACGTGTGTAAATTTAATACAACTCACACTCACGTACGCCGATGCAAGAGTCACTCACGCTAACGTTGACTCACACTCACGATATTCTTATTTATACTAAAAATAATTTCAAAAATCTTTCAAAATTTTCAGCAAAGTCTAAAATTATACATTTGTTTTGATTTTTTCGGGACGAAATCTGAAGTTAAGCTAAATTTTACATTTTTTTTGTTGCTTTTTTGGAATGAAAGGAAATATGAAGAGAAAATAAATCACGCAAACTCACGCAAAAAAATCAACTCACGCTCACTCTTTCACGCAATAATCTTTCTCACACTCACTCACAATCACGTGAGTAAAATTGAATTCAGTCACACTCACGCTCTTATCTGCTCATGTTCCCATCTCTAGTTTGTCTATCCACACAAAAAAATTGTAATGTGTTTTTTTCGTTATTTTCGAGAAATCGCATTTGAATTTCATGACAATTTGGTAATTTGCTTGGTTCAACGAAGCGTGTGACTAATGCAAATATTTAGTAGTCATTCACTTCGTTGAAACAAGAAAATACAAGCAAATTACAAAATTGTTATGAAAATTAATATTCAAATGCGATTCAGTTAGCGTGAGTGACTCTTGCATCGGCGTACGTGAGTGTGAGTTGTATTAAATTTACACACGTGATTGTGAGTGAGTGTTAGAAGAAAAATTATTATGAAAGTTAAAATTCACTCACGTGACCATCTCTTAGACAAACATCTAATCTTTAAAAAAAATTTACAAAAAAAAACAAATGTGGCCGGATTTTTTATAAATTGACTTTTTTAAAAAATGGAAAATTTCAGAACGGGTTCTGAAATTTTTTTTATTTCACTCACACTTTTTTATTCCACTGACACTCACTTACAACGACGTGAGTAAAATTGATTTTCAATCACGCTCACTTGTGATCATGTGTCAATCACGCACAAATCTAATTATGTTACCATCTCTTGTTTATATGCATAGGCACATAAAATTTCTACTAGCAATAAGATTTATGAATAATACCTGAATTACAAGCATTTCTGAAAAAAATTAAAAATGTCCTATCACGAAACTTAGCATAACTCATTCATTTTTTAACTGCTTGTTATGTTTTTTGGTGTTTTGGAAAGCTACTTTACTATGCTTTTATACAAAAATAAAAAAAAAAAATGTTTAATGATGCACTTTCAACTTAGAGTATAAAGAACATGACAAATTTTTCAAAAAATTGGATTTTTTTTAACTTAAACGATCGTAGCTCAGCCAATTCTTGATCGATTTTTAATATTTTTGTTTTGTTTAAAAGGTAAGACTTATACCTTTCAAAAAAATCTATAAAATCGAAAATCGGTTGCAAACTAACAAAGAAATAATTTTTTAAAGTTGTAATTTAAGAATTGCCGTTTTTCAACACATTTGCCAATAAAAAACGTACTTAACGAAGTGATTCAGAAAAACTATGAGTATATCAGTACTCTATGGACTCCAACCAACCCGAATTTTCATATGAGAACCCCTGCATATTTTATTTTTGCTCATTTGTAGCACAGTGTTATTAAGCTTTAATTAAAAATAATGTTATTTTTGTAGTTTATTACACACATTTTAATGTTTTATAGCAAAGAAATAACAAAGAAAAAACTTTATTTTTATTAATTCCTTACAAATACTCCATTAGTGTCTACCTTAATACACGTAGAGCTGTAAAGTCATTAAACTCCTCCATAAATTTTAGCAACATGCTGTTTTTATTTTCTACTAATTCTTTGCTACTTTTTTTCTGCATTTCTTTTTTTCATAAATTTCTTCTTTAGTTTGTAAGAAAACTACAGTTTTGTAAATATTTACAACTATTTTAGATTTTTTTTTTCGTTGGAAAGCAAGAAAACATAAAATAAAATTACAACATTAATTGCTTAGCAAACTAAGCTGGTCTGTAGAAAAATTGCACTACCACCAAAATTTCTCTAGCTCCTTTTAACTCTTAGTTTAACTGCTCTACGGCTGTAGCAAATCTACCGTAAAGTAATTTCAAACTAAGCAGCAAGTCTTAAAACATTTAAAAGTTTTAAGGAAAAAAATTTCAAAAAATATAAAAACAAGATACAAGTGTACGACAGCAACTTAAACTATAAATTACATTTTCATTTTATAGAATTGCAAAAATACTTGTACTTGTAAATTGTAAGTATTTACAATATAGAAAAATAAAATTTACGAAAAATAGTATTTACAAAACACTTAACCTTTGAAAGACTTAAGAGACAAGGCGACGTAATGGAGAAGAAAGAATTATGGTTATTCTTTTTTTATATTTTGTTGATACTAACAACTTGTTTAACTTTTTTGTTTATTTGTATGATAAGAACTGGAAAAATAATGTAAATAACAACAAATTTTTAAAAACACAATTAGATAGTTTAAACTAAGTTTATGAAATTACAAAAAAATTAAAGCATATATTAAGGGCTGATAAGATATTTAAAATTTAGAGAATACTTTAAGGCGTATAAGACTTTTTAAAACAGTACACTCAAAAAATTATGTCATTAACTGTTTGTAGTTTATTTAAAAAGTTTTCCGTTTAGTCGTTTTTAAAAGAAAAAACATTTGTTTGATGTTCAGTTTCTATTAATGACTACTTCTGTTCTTTGTTTCAAAAATGACATACTAAAAAATAAAGACTTTCATTAACATTTAATCTTTAAAGTCATTTTTTTTGTTCTGTAAGTAAAAACTACTGATTATTCTTTAAATTTTTAATGATTTGTGTAAGTAATTTTTTTTTTAATTGTTGGTATTTTTTAATGATATATCATTAGTTTTTACCTACACAAGTAGGTTATTTTTTTGTAGAAAAAAAATTAAAAAAAAAATTATTTATAGAAATATAAAAACATGTTTTTATCAAGTGACTTTGGCACGATGGGTAGAGTGTCTGGCCAGAATGTAGTTGATTGCGTGATCGATTTTATTAAAAATTTTTAAAAAAATATTTCAATAGAAAATTGTAAAAAATAACCTGCGAAATCATTAATTTTTAATATTTTGGTAGGTTTTTTTTTTTGGAATTTGTTGGTCAAAATAACAGAACTATCATTAATATTTAATGTTTTCATAGGTTATTTTTTTCGAATTTGTTAGTAAAAAAGAATGAAAAACCCGTAATTTTTTAATGTTTAATGTTATTTATTTTAGATAATTTTGTCAACAGTTATCGTCACCTAAAATGCAAAAGGTCCTAACTAACATTTTATCAATTTTACATGTGAAGCAAAAAACAGAATTGAATGATATTTTAAATTTGTTAATAACTTTATTGTTTTTTAATCAATTTGGCTAAAATTTTGTGAGGACGTTCCTTTAATTAATATGAATCAAAATGAATCAAAAATATTAAAAAATGTTTTGTTAAGTTACTTCCATTGGCGATTGCACAAATCGCATTTTTTTTTTTATTTTTGGCTATAAAATCGCTAATTTTTATTATGCAGCCCTAATTTTTTGTGGAGACGCGTATGTTGATAAAATAAGCCAGGGGGTAATTGTGTATTTCGATTCAAAAAGAGAATCTATTCAAACGACATTTTTGTTTCCAATTTAAAGTACTTAAAATAATATTTATCCGAGCGAAAATTTTTTGGCATTCTAAAAATAAACAAAAATTTTTTTTTTTTTCATAGCGAATTACATTTTACAAAGGATCAAAATTTTCCTAATTTGAACAGTTTCTTTCGAATCGAATTACGCAATAACCCCCCAGAATCAATCAAAAAACTGATTTTGTTTTTTTTGTTAGTTAGGGCCTTTTGCATGACGATATACTTCATTGGGTCCTCGACTAATATTTCTATACGTTACACACAGAATGACAAAGTGAGTATACCCCCATTCTGTAGTTGGAGGGTATATAAATTGACATTGAAGTTATAAAAAAAGAAAGAACACTTTTAGGCTTAAGATTTTAAAAGACCCAATTGAAAGTTTTTAAAAGACCCGAATGAAAAACCAAAAAACTTCTAAATCGAACTATTATCTTTTAAAAAGATTAAAGAAACATATAAAAATTTAACACAAATAAATTTATTAAGTATGTTGCATATTTTAAGGACACAATCTACAAAAGACTATGTTGCATATTTACTAAAAAAAAAATCTTGAAATTTATTTTTATAAAATGACAAATCTTCTGACAAAGATCAAATAAACCAAAATTGCTTAGAAAAACAAATAATACAATAGACATTAACAAAGTTTAAGTTGCTATAAAGTCCTTCGAGACTATAAAATATTTAGAGCATACTTTAAGACTCAAGTTTATTAAATGCCCAGTTCTAATAAACAAAGCATATTTTAAAAAAGCTTTTTTATGTAGATCAAAAGTATTCGTAGACTTTAATTATACAAATGACATTAGAATTATAAAAAAAATATTAAAGCACACTTTAAGGACCAAATCTTAAAAGTTCAAAAAAATATTTTAAATTCAAATGATTGTCTTTTACAAAGATCTAAAGAAAATTTTAAAATATATAAAAAACTAAATAAATATATTGTGCACTTTAAGGACAAAGGCTTCAAAAGAAGGTGTTGCATGTTGAAGGTTAATAAATAAATTGCTCTTTGAAAATTTATTGCCACAAAAAAATCTTCCGACAAAGATCAAATAGTCAAAAATGTTCAAAGAAATAAATTCAAAGAAATAAAATAGATAATATTAAATTTAATAAATAAATGTCTATTTTTGAAATTTAAATCACAAAAATATCTTCTGACACAGATCAATTAGTCAAAAATGTTCAAAAAAATAAATAATAAAATACACATTACTAAATTTAAAGTTGGCAAAAAAACCATTGAAATTATGAAATAATTAATGCATACTTTAAGGCGCAGGTTTATAAATTCCAAATTCTCACAGACAAAGAAAACTTTAAAAAAACCTTTTAATATATGAGGCATTCCACATCAAATGTCCAGGGAAAAAAACACGTGTACCGTAAACTTCTGAATAGGTTGTATGGATAGCCCTATATGGAACTTAGAAAACTGCGTTTTTGGTTTTTCAATTTTCAAAAAATGGGCTTAGGAGGCGTGGTCAAATATTGGAAAAATGGTCAAATCTGTGGCGAGTTGCCTTGATTAAATACACTGTGCAACAAATTTTGGGTCATCGCATTGAGCCTCAATGCCTTCAACGCCATATGAAAGTAGACAATCCAATGGACAAAATCACCAAAGGGTTTTGCAAAGTCAGTTCGGATTTCTTTTTTATAGCCCACTGAAGTTTTTATTTTTTTATCAAAGGCGTTTGGAAAACGTCAAAAATACTATAATTAGAACACATCTGAGCTTCAAAATATGATTTGATGTCTTCAGTGAAATTTTATGGCGGTTCTTTTCTTAGAACATTTTAACCCTATAACTGCCATTTTAAGGGGTCATTTTAGTCCTTTTTTAAAAACTGAACACAGAAGTCTAATAAAGCGTCCATTTAGAGGGTCAAAATGTTCTACAAATATTTTCCTCATAAAATTTCACTAGGGGTTGTCGAATGTTCAAAGTTTGTGCGACATGCGCAAAGTGCTTAAAAAGGGTCAAGTATAAATAATCAATGTTTGTTATTTATTTTTACCAAAGCAGTGTTAAAAAATATCGACAAAAAACAGTGCAAATATACTTTTGAGCTAAAAATGATGTTCTGATGTGTTTTATAAAATTTTATGATGATTCTTTTCTTTGACCAAATTAACTCTCTAGCTCCCGTTTTAAAGGGTCATTTTTGTCCTTTTTTAAAAGAAATACAAAAAAGTCTATAAAAAAGGCAGTTAAAGGGTTAACATGTTTTACAAATATTTTCTGCATCAAATTTTACTAGGGCACGTCTAAGACAGAAAGTTCGTCCAGCATATAGAAAATGCTTAAAAATTTTAAAGTATTAATTTTTTTTTTTATATTTTTTTTTTTGGCCGAAATAAAAAAAACAAGTAACAAAGTTAAATTCGACTTTGTATTAATACCCTCCAGGATGTAAAAAAGTTTATTTGCAAAAAAAAAAAATAAAAAATCCGCGAAAAAAATTTTTTCGTAAAAAAAAAATCGACGCAAATTTTTTTTTTTTTCAACCCTCCGTGTTACACATGTTTCGGTATGCACATTCGTAACACATGAGGTCTGGCCAGACCCACTATGTATTTCAATGTATTTATATGGAAAAAATGCTATTTATATAAGGGAAATGAGAAATTAATAAGTAAAACATTGTTTTTTTTATTTATTTTGTGTTTTATTTCGAAAAAAAATTAAATTTTTTAACGACATTTCAATGAAATAGAATATCAATATTTTCACTAAGTTTCAGATATACAACTAAAACAAGTATAATCTACTTTTGAGTGTTGTTGACATACTGGATTGGAACACTTTGAACAAAAAAAACAAATTTTTCTTCGCATTTTTTCACTTCCTAGTGCACAGAGCACACAACATCTTTTCTTTTCGAGAGTATCAGGTCCGCTATTGCTAGGAACTACTGTTGAAATCTGAAATTCAAAAATAAAAACAAGGAAAATAAGAGGAAATCTATATGAAAACTCAAGATAGTCGTAGAAATGGAAACGAATGGTAATATTTGCCATTCGCTTTCATTTCAATCAAACTTACATTTAGTGGTCTTCCTAAAAACGCTTCCATTGCCGAACGAGTGTGAAATTGTTTAGTGATGTGGATGTTATTCATTCGATTTTCAATGTTTGGGTGAACCAATGTCTTAGATAAGGAATACAGAAAATTTCTTCTAGCATCATTTTTTTTGAGACCATCGACTTCTTTACATATACAATATGCAGCCAATGCCATAACATCCAACATGTTGCAGAAGAAAGCAAAACTCCATCCTTTAGTTGATCGTTTTGTTGTGAAATGTGTAACCATTTGATCCATACAATCGACGCCTGCTTTATTTCCATTATTAAATAGAATTGCTTTGGGTTTCATTGCTTCGCCTTCACAATCTTTTGTATAATGAACGGTAGAAAGTAAGTTCACGCATTTATTCTTTTTGGGCACGTAACTGCAAATTGAAACCAAATCTTCATGAAACCCAAATAATGATGAAAGAACAGGACGGGAACGATGCTTTCTCATTTCCTCAGGAATACATCTTTTATTGGACCGAATGGTACCAACGAAACCAAGACCAAGTTTAGTTAGTCGCTTAGCGCCTTCCAGTGTTGTAAAAAAATTGTCAGCGACAATTGTACGCCCACTATTACTGAACGGCTTTGCGAGTTGTAACATTACATTTTCGCCCTGCTTCACTTCACGTTCTTCTCCTTGTTGTCGACCTGTATATAATTTTCCTTGCAGTGGATATTTCGTTTTTGAATCACAAGCCCACCAAACCTTGATACCGTATTTAGCTGGTTTTGATGGTATATATTGGGTGAATTTAGTTTTTCCACGATATGGAAACAGTTGCTCGTCAATTGTTATATTTGCATGGGGACTATAGTTTTTGGCGAGATTTTCATTCAAAAAATTCCATATGTCACGAATTGGTGCCGCTTTGTCATCGCGCAATCGATCTGGGCGTGTTTTACCATCATCAAAACGAATATATCGTGTCAGTGCAACGAATCGATGATAAGACATTGTTGCTCTAAATATTGGTAGGCTATCTGAATGCCATAAAACCTGAGCCTCTAACGAACGCATCCAATTCACTTTCGGTCAGATCATTCCAAACTTTTTGTTTTTTATTGGCATTAGCTGCGTTCCATTTTCTGACTGCTTCTTTCCATATCGATTCGTTTCAGTGATGATAATGAATGTTATGTTTGGCGTGAAAAATTTCTTGAACACCTCAATTGGAATAGAGTTTTGTTCCTTGGGTCCGGCTCTAAAACGCATAATATTATGTTGACGCACACGAATACCGCTATTCGGTGGAATTTTATTCCACTTTGTACCATCCTTACCACAAAAATAATTATCGACAGCAGTGTATTGTTCAGTTTCAGTACCCATTTCTCCCTCTTCTTCATCGTCATCACTCTCACCCAATTCATTTGGTTCGATGACCAAATCATTTTCAATATCTGAAGCATCGTCTTCATTTGGCAGATAATCTATATCATCGTCGTCGTCATTTCCTACGAATGGATCAGTTTCTTCAACTTCATTACAATCTTCAGCGGCTCTTTCACGTTCCAAATCATTTGCCAAAGCCTCTGCTATTCGTGTATAAAAATCTGTATCAAAACTACCACTACGATGTCGCGTATTGTAAATAAACTCCAACTCTTCATTCATTTTGGTCAAAGCGATAAATAAAAACCGTAAATTTTTTGTATTGACTCAAATGACCTATGCTTTCACCTTTCACTTGTCAACTGACGCGAACGAATAATAATAGAAAAATCAAAAATTTGGTTTGCTCTCATTACTGAGAACATGTAAAATGCAATATAAATCAATTTGCATGAAAAAATACAAAAAAACAAATAAATAATGTGAAATATAACGGTAAAATAACAACACTTCATACAAATTACATGTGGGTCTGGCCTGACCACATGTGTGACGAATGTGATGTGTGCTCCAAAATATCCCCATAACTCTCTTTCTATTGTTTTTTTTTCATATTTTTTTCTTTATACATCGATAGACAATAAAATTTTGGGAGGGTACCTGAAACTTCAAGTTTCTAGCTATATTATAAATATACATAAATTGCAGTTAAAAACGAAAAAGGTCTGGCCAGACCCGTGTGTAAGTCCGAGGGTTAAATATGTTTGGACTTATAAATAAAATAAAAAACAAAATTTGATTTTTTTAAATCCAAAACTTTTTTGACTTTTTTGTCAAATAGGACCCTTTTTTTGACTAAAAAGAAAGCTTAGGTCTTTTCCTCATCTAATTCTTCTTCGTCCTCAAATATATTTTTGCTCTGCCAACAAATTTCCGCTAGAACGGCATCACGCGACTTTTTCCCAAGATATCTGAAATGGTGATCACGGCCAAAGTATTAAACAGATATAACAAAGACTTAGCATATTTACTAGTTGTTGCCCTAATCAGTTTGGTATTGCATTTGAGCAAAATCGGTTCAGCGGTTCAAAAGTTATGTACGAAAATGTAAGAACACCTCGAAAATTGTAATACATTCAACATAACCTAAAAACACAAAATGCTTTGATTCGGCGGCTGGTTGACAGAATTGACAGAATCGATCACCGAATGGTATTTAAACAAGTACAAACATTTAAAAAAAAAAATAATTTTCGTCGAATTTTTTTTTTACCAAAAATTTTTTCGCGGATTTTTTTTATTTTTTATTTTTTTGCAAATAAACTTTTTTACATCGTGGAGGGTATTAATACATTCGACAAAGTCGAATTTAACTTGGTGACTTGTTTTTTTTTTATTTCGGCCCAAAAAAATATAAAAAAATTTTTTTTTGAATATTTTAAAATTTTTAAGCATTTTCTATATGCTGGACGAACTTTCTGTCTTAGACGTGTCCTAGTAAAATTTGATGCAGAAAATATTTGTAAAACATTTTAACCCTTTAACTGCCTTTTTTTATAGACTTTTTTGTATTTCTTTTAAAAAAGGACAAAAATGACCCTTTAAAACGGGAGCTAGAGGGTTAATTTGGTCAAAGAAAAGAATCATCATAAAATTTTATAAAACACATCAGAACATCATTTTAAGCTCAAAAGTATATTTGCACTGTTTTTTGTCGATATTTTTTAACACTGCTTTGGTAAAAATAAATAACAAACATTGATTATTTATACTTGACCCTTTTTAAGCACTTTGCGCATGTCGCACAGACTTTGAACATTCGACAACCCCTAGTGAAATTTTATGAGGAAAATATTTGTAGAACATTTTGACCCTCTAAATGGACGCTTTATTAGACTTCTGTGTTCAGTTTTTAAAAAAGGACTAAAATGACCCCTTAAAATGGCAGTTATAGGGTTAAAATGTTCTAAGAAAAGAACCGCCATAAAATTTCACTGAAGACATCAAATCATATTTTGAAGCTCAGATGTGTTCTTATTATAGTATTTTTGACGTTTTCCAAACGCCTTTGATAAAAAAATAAAAACTTCAGTGGGCTATAAAAAAGAAATCCGAACTGACTTTGCAAAACCCTTTGGTGATTTTGTCCATTTGATGGTCTACTTTCATATGGCGTTGAAGCCATTGAGGCTCATTTTTCTTGTTGCACAGTGATATTTATCACATTAAACCGGAATGCACCACAATCTCAAAAATTTGCATTCTTATATAGTTTTGTATGGGTTATCGATTAAATTTTTTTTTTGAAAATTTTCAGAACCCGTTCTGAAATTTTCCATATTTTAAAAATGTCAATTTATTAAAAAAACATGCCACTTTTTTTTCTTTTTAAAATTTTTTTTTTTAAAGTTTAGATGTTTGTCCATCCACACAAAATAAATCAGAAACACGTTCTTCGTTTTTTTCGAGAAAATCGCATTTGAACTTTAAATTTCATAACAATTTTGTAATTTGCTTGTATTTCTTTGTTTTAACGTTGCGAATGAGTAATATTTATGCAATTAGTATTACTCATTCGCAACGTTAAATTAAGAAAATACAAGCAAATTACAAACTTGTAATTAGTTCCATATAGGGCTATCCAAACAACCCATTCAGAAATTTACGGGACACATGTTTTTCTGTAGCGGGACATTTGGTGTGGAATGCCTCATATATTAAAAATATTCATGGACTTAATTTTTACAAAAACCTAAGAAAATTACAAAAAAATTTAAAAATAAATTGATAAATTGCATACTTGAAGGAATTCAAAAGAAAGTATCACATGTTTAAGGTTAATAAATAAATGCCTATTTTTGAAATTTAGTTCAGTAAAATATCTTCTGACAAAGATCAAGTAGTCAAAATTATTTATGGAAATAAATAATACAATAGACATTGCAAAATTTTATGTTGCAACAAAGTCTTTTGAAACTATAAAATAATTAAAGCATACTTTAAGGCTTATGTTTTGTTTAGAGGAAGTAAAAAAATTATCTTAAAAACGTTATTTCTAAGGCAACAGAAAACTAGAATTTATACATTAATGTTGAGGCCTAAAACTATGCAACAATATATATTTTATATAGTATTCAGAAATAAAATCGTAGTATATTTTTATTGAAATTTGATTTAAAACAGTAAAGAATTGTAAAGGATTGTCCTGAATTCCTTCTCTTGAAAGTTTTAAAATATGTTTCTTCAACCAAAAACATTTGATTTCATTTGTTTAATCTTACGATACTTTTATTTTGTATAGCATAGTATTAGGCTAAAATAAATGCTTATTTTCTGTTTTCATTTGAACAAAGGAATTTTGTCTAAAATAAAAAATATATTGCATACCTTGCGGACAAGAAATATACAAAATATAAGGAATACTTTAAGGTCATGTAAAATTTATTTTTCAAATGGATTTGGTTAACAAAGAAAAAACTGGTCCTTTGCATTTTCTTTGAACATTTATTAAAAATTTTTCAGTGGAAAAAGTAAGTCAAAGCCAAGCAATGCAGAACTCAATAGTGAATATTTATTTAAAATTTTTAAGTGGAAAAAGTAAGTCAAAACCAAGCAATATAGAAAACGATTGGAGAAACTAGTTTTAAATTAAATTTTGTTGAAGAAAAAACAGTTCAAATTATTTTTCTGCCTAAAATTGTGTAAAGGCACAAAGCCAACAGAATTATAAACAGGAATTTTTGAGATAAGCTTATGAAAAAATATAGCATACCTTAAGGAGTTCAAAAGAAATATTTTTATTTAAAAGGCTCTGATTTTTTATAGATTAGAATTTGCAATTAAATTAAGAACGACTAAAATTTTAAAATATATTGCAGTTTTTCTAAGTATTACCTTAAATTATCTTAATTAACACGTTCCTAACTTCACAAAAAATATCAAACATTTAAAAACAAAATGGTCTCAGTGCTGTTTCAATGCCTTAATGTCATATAATTAAAAAAAAATATTTTAATTTAAATTATAGTTGTTTTTTATTCGGCCTTTCCAATTTATTATAAAAATTAAATATTTGAGCTCTAGGCCTGAATTTTCATTATACGGTATAATTTGTGATGACCAGCTACAAACTAAGTTAATTTATTTTAAAATTTGTGTTTTTATTTAAAATCCACTAAACTCCCTAGGAAAAGAAATAAAGAAGAATTTTAATTTAAAAAATACAGGCCTCGAGCTCAAATATTTTATTTTTATATTTTAATTTAAAATAAAGAAAATTCTGTCTGTTTACCTATCAGAAAAATAAAAAAATATCTGATACAATCAAAGTATTCAAAATTCATAAGAATTTATTTAAATGTAGCCTACATTTAGGCTTAACTTACTAAGAACTCCCATTATATGCGATATTGATATAGCAATCAAGGTTATGCATAAATAACACTTTACAACTGCTTTATTTGTAACACGCGTATACGAAGTGTAAAATATTTAAAATATATAAAAATGTAGCCTACTTTCAGGCTTTGCAAAAAAACGTTTAATTGCCTTTAAGCTCTAAATTGTTCTGAGAAATAATAATAATCCCGTAAACAACAAAATCATGTAAATTTTATATATTTTCAAAATACCGCAACATTTATTTAAATGAAAAATCAACGCTATACTCCGAAATAATTATAACGTAATATTATATTTTATATTTTCCGATGCAAAACAATAACATTTCTGATGAAATGTTTTTATTGAAAGCATATCAATAAATATTTTATTTTATAGAGAATTTAACACTTTATTAAAAGTTATTTTTAAAAATGTACAAAATCATTTTTTTGCAATAATTCTTTTGATATATAGATAAATCAAGGTTATTCCATAGACATAACATAAAAAAATGTATTTAACAATACAATATTTTAAGTGTGAAATGAAAAGTCTTTTTCAAAGCACCCCAGGTAGAAAAATACAACCGTTAAAACGCTTTTAAAGCGCTTTGTATGGTAGTACGAATGCTCTCAGACCATACTGAAAACCATCCTCAAAGCGCTTTCAGACTGTCCTAATGATAACACCGTTAGACGGTTTATTTGAAGCGTTTTTAAAGACATTTATAATAATGATTTTAGAACGCTTCGTTATAGCGCTTTTAAAGCATTGCAAAAACCAAAAATGTATCACTTTTGAAACGGTATGTAAAGCAATTTTAAAGTGCTTTATATGCAAAAAAAAGCAATTTACAAGCATTTCAGATACAAAACCTAAAGTAATTTTCCACCAATTTAAAAACCAAATGAAAGTTTATTTTTGTTTTAATTTTTATTGTTTTAACAAAAGATAAATATATTATTTTTTTTATAAAAATTACTGTTTTTTTATACCAAAATGATAACGTATGCCTACTTAGTAATGGGAAAATTATTATAGTAAATCAAATTTTTAGTACAAAACGAGCTAAACACAAATCTGATAGTATATTTTTGAAAGGCAATCAGCTTTACCACAAGAAAATAAAATAAATTTAAAATGAACTTTTATTTCCATACAAATTGTTTTTGTTTTTAAAATCGACTTTCAAAAAATGTATTGAAAATTTGAAATTTAAAATAAAACTTTTGTTAAAATAGACTTTTTGTTTTCTTGTGGTAAGGGCCAATGTTTTCAATGAAATGAACGAGTTTTTTGATTACCCAATTTCATCAAAAGATATAGGGCTGTATAAGGTTAAACATTTGGATAAAAATGTAATTGAAATAAACATTAATATGGTAGAAGTTAAGTGTATTCTTTCTAAATTTTGTAACGAAACAATTGCTATAACTCTTTTACATACACTGCGAATCACATCAATAAAGAATCGAGTTTTTCACTTTTTAATCGATTATATCTTTGTAACGAATAAGCGGAAAAATATAAAAAAAAACACTGATAAAGACCATTATCTAGCCAATAATGTCAAATAATAACAGCAATCAAAAGACTGAAAAAAGTGCTTTAAAAAATTATTTTTCCGCAACTTGTTAAAAAATCACTATTTTTTTGAATCACTTGAATGAGGAATTTTGGAATACAGACCAAGTAGGACCTGAATCCAATTTGTAATGAATAGCAATCCCTCAAACAATAAAAACAACAGTTTTGTTTCGAATTTCAATAAAAATGGGACTCACAAAGCTCTTAGCTCTTCGGAAAGGAAAAAGTACTGAAAACGTGTTAAAGGTCGTTGAAATCGCGGAAATAATAGAGAGGGGAAAAACTGCTGTATGCAATTATCTAAATAACATTCAGAACTATGGAAAAAACATGAATGGGCGAACTAAAATGGCAACAACAGAACGATATCAACAAAAATTTTAAGTATTCCCCCAAATATTTTGTGAGGATGTTTATTCTGGCTCGAGGTCATTATTTTCTTTACTAATTAAAACCATGATATTCTCATAGCATAATTTTCAAGAAAATTATTTTTTTTTTTGTTTTAAATTTATTTATGTTGGTCATTTTTGCAAGACTTAATCGACACGTGTTTCGGAATTTGTCAAGATTCCATTGTCAAGATTATTTAGCAAAAATAGAAACGATATACTACAAAGTAGCAAACGAGTCTAATGACAAATCGTTTGTGCACAAACTAAAGCATTAATACACATATTCGACTCTATCCACAATGTGAATTAGAAAGACGAAGAAATTGTACTATACTAGTAAGTAACGAATTGTCAATAACCAACAAAAATATTTAAAACATTTTACATACGATAGTCCATTGGACTACAACAATATGTTTTTTGTTGTTGTGAATGAAATTATACCATTATTAGGGCTATTCATCACTATGGCGTGCCAACCATTATGTTCAAATTCTGATTAATTTTTATTAATAAATAAATATTGTTTTATTCGACCTTTAAAATATTATATTTTGTGAGGATGGCTCGAGTCATTATTATGAATAGCCCTAATAATGGTATAATTTCATTCACAACAACAAAAAACATATTGTTGTAGTCCAATGGACTATCGTATGTAAAATGTTTTAAATATTTTTGTTGGTTATTGACAATTCGTTACTTACTAGTATAGTACAATTTCTTCGTCTTTCTAATTCACATTGTGGATAGAGTCGAATATGTGTATTAATGCTTTAGTTTGTGCACAAACGATTTGTCATTAGACTCGTTTGCTACTTTGTAGTATATCGTTTCTATTTTTGCTAAATAATCTTGACAATTGAATCTTGACAAATTCCGAAACACGTGTCGATTAAGTCTTGCAAAAATGACCAACATAAATAAATTTAAAACAAAAAAAAAATAATTTTCTTGAAAATTATGCTATGAGAATATCATGGTTTTAATTAGTAAAGAAAATAATGACCTCGAGCCAGAATAAACATCCTCACAAAATATAATATTTTAAAGGTCGAATAAAACAATTTTTATTTATTAATAAAAATTAATCAGAATTTGAAGTATTCCCCCAAATTCTACGCCGACATCTTTCAAAATTCTCAAAGAAAGTGGCGTTAACAGTCCGCCGCTTTTAAAAGTCAAGTGAGATCAGTGATCGTCGAAAATTATGCAAAAATTAATAGCTGAATGCCATACGTAGTTAGCAGCGCCTTAATCTCGTCAGGAATACAATGACACGGTCTCAGAAATTTGTTAAAGTAATTTATTTCGACGAAAAAAAAATTAATACCGTTGCATTAGACGGATACAATTGTTTTCGGTGATTCGAGACAATAAAAACAGTTTTTACATAGCAGATAGATCATAGAAGGTGTTTTTATGGTATTAGGTGCGATATTCTACTGTAGAATCATCACTGTTCCTTACGTTACCATCGGTGCTTCTTAAGTTTGGAATAAAGGGGTGGCTTTTTTTGCAATTTTCAACGCACTATAAACTCACTTAATTTTTAATCGTGATGGACTATACAAATACCCACAAAATCACCACTTTCTTTGAGAAATTTGGAACCTGTCAACGTGGAATTTGAGGGAATTCTTAAAATGTTGGTCGATCTCGTTCTGTTATTGCCATTTATTTTCGCCCATTCATGTTTTTTCCATAGTTCTTAATGTTATTTAAATAATTGCATTCAATAGGTTTGCCCCTCACTATTATTTTCGCGATTTCAACGGCATTTAACACTTTGGACTTTAAAATCAGTACTTTTTCCATTTCGGAAGAGCTAAGAGCTGTTGTGAGTCTCATTTTTATTGAAATTCGAAACAAAACTGTTATGTTTCTATTGTTTTAGGAATTGCTATCCATAACAAATTGGATTCAGGTCCTACTTGGTCTGTATTCCAAAATTCCTTATTCAAGTGATTCACAAAAAACTAGTAATTTTTTAACAAGTTGCCAAAAAATATTTTTTAAAAGACTTCTTTCAGTCTTCTGATTATTGATATTATTTGACATTATTAGCTAGATTTTTCCGCTTATTTGTTACAAAGATATTTTCGAATAAAAAGTGAACTCGATTCCTTATTGATGTGATTCGCAGTGTAAATGATAATAAAACTTAAAATTATTAAAAATAAAGAAAAATGTATGTGAATATTATTTTATAAAAGTTAGTAATTTCGACGGCGTTTTTGGTCGTCGTAAACCATATTTAAAAAGTAGTGTAAAAAAATGTTGTAAAAAAAATGTATGTATTCCTAAACCAACATAAATTTGACGAAAAAGTAATCTCAAAAGGCTTTTTCAAAACGTTCATAAAGCGTTATGAAATAACGCTTTAAAAGTGCTTTATTTTTGATAAGTCACGACTTTTTTTTTTACCGTCATGAATTTATACTTGGAAGTGCTTTAAAAATGCTATTTTTTATTACCGTCATGAGTTTCTACTTTGGAGTGCTTTAAAAACGTTTTTTTTTATAACCGTCATGAATTTCTACTTGGGACCTTTTACAAATGTAGCATTTTTGAGTGATAAGTGTTATGGCACTGAAATTGTAAAATAAATTCAAAGAAACTGAAAAGAATGGTTAAAAAAAAAAAGTAAATGAGATGTATGAAATAGGTAGCCAGGTAAATAAAACTTTTTACACTCAAAAAAAAAAATACATTCAAACAAAAAAAAAAACGGTTGCTTCAACTTTTTCTCAAAACATTTTTTTTTATATGTATATAATTTTAAAATCACTCAATATATATTTTTGCATACAAAATCTTTTGCCTTTAGAATGTTTTGAACATTTTGATGTTAGAAAAAGTTTAACGACCTACACTTGGACCAAGGGGGTTACAAATGACGCCCTATTATGGCGTAAAGATAGAAAGAAATTTAAATAAGGAAACATTTATATCACTGCAAATTAAAATAATAAATCAATTTGTCAACATTTATCGCAAGGGAAAAGGTTTTTGTTGCATATCGTGAGGATCTGTTTTATTATACCCTCTACTTATTTTTAGTGATAGAGAGTATATGTATATACATAAGTTTGTCATTCCGTTTGTAACTCATGGAAATATCGGAGTAGGATCACATAATGAATAAATAATATTGATCAGTGATTCTATGACATTCTAACGATGTCCGTCTGTCCATTTATCAAAATGGTGATCATGCTTATAGTATTTAACAGATATGACTGAGACTGATCATATTTACTTGCTGTATGTCTGGGAAGTTTTGTATTGCATTTGAGCGTTATCGGTCCAGCGGTTCAAAAATTATGAATGGAAATGTAACCAACGCTACATTTCACATAACCTAAAAAAATTAAATGCTTTAAATTGGCTTCTGGTGAACATATGCGTACAGTATTATTTACCAAACGGTATTTAAGCAAGTATAAACAATTTTTTTACACAAAACCTTTTTTTGCAGATTTTTTTACACCAATTTTTTTTTCGTGGCAATTTTTTTGAAATTTTTTTTTCTTTCAGTTTTTTGCAATAATCTTATCATACCCTACACCACATTATGGTACAGGGTATAATGAATAAGTGACGATGTTTGTAACTACCCTAAGTATTGCTCCCACCCCCACTTTTAAGTACCCCGATCGACTCTGAATCACTTTTTGAGATGGTTTAGCGATGGCCGTCCGAAACTTAAGCCTCTCTTGGTATAAGGAAAATTTTTTTTTAAAAATTTATTTAGAAAATTCGATTAAAAAAATCGAACTAACATAAACAAACTCCGCGATACGGGTCTTCTAATTTAGCCTATATTTTCACCCTTCACTCTCAGAATCGACCTAACTTTGCTTTTGGTCCACAGTGTAACAATATTGGTATCGTTCCAAAATCTGGCAGGTGAACGTATTTTGTCTTCACAAATCAACAAAAACCTTTTGATCTGAATAAAATGTTCATATAATTTCTTTTTAAAAAATGTAGAAAATCCCCAAAAAACTGAACCAGCTAAATATGAGATTGGGCAGCTGTGAAAAGACAGGTACCTTTAATTTTCCTTCCTTCTTTCCCATATACAAGTTTCAGGACAATCGGTGGATGCCCTCAGAAAGTCCTCCGTTGTTAGAGTTTTCAATTACTCGGCTTTTAACTTTGTTCGAATAAATCAAATAAATGATTTTGATTGATCAATCAAACGATTAATTTGAAAAAATTGTTAAATTAATCGATCGAAATCGAATAAAAAATTTAAATTTTTATCACCCAAAAATAAGCAATGGGGTTTTTTAATATAAAAAATATTTTAGAATATGAAACTTTTCCTATTGCTAAAAATGTCTTCGAATCTGAAACCTTTTCTATAGAAAAAATGTCTCGGAGTCTGAAACTTTTTCTATAGAAAAAATGTCCCGGAGTCTGAAACTTTTTCTATAAAAAATGTCTCAAAAACTTAGACTTTTTCTAAAAAATGTCTCAAAAACTTACATTTTCTATACGAAAAAGGTCTCAAACTCTACAACAGTTTCTACAGAAAATATTAAGTAGAATCTGAGACTTTTCTAAAGAAAAATTTTAAAATTATAGACTGAAAATTTTCTAAAGAGTATACGGAAATTTTAATAGGCTCTAAATTTTTGAATTTTTTTAAAAGATAATATTTCTTAAAATCTGATATTTTTCAAAGTTTTCTTGTTTTTGATGCATAAACAATTTTATTTCTATGTTTTTAAAGGGAAGAACAGTTGCTTTTTATAACTTTCTCCCTCCAAAACCCAAAAGCCGTGCCCGCCACTGTCCACATTTTGCATAAAACCATTAATCATTAAATAATGCATGAGAAGAAATCAAATTATTTAATTTCTTTGTTGGTAATCGACAGAAATTAATCGGTTTATTCGATATTCAAAAAACATCATTTTAAAATTATTCGAAAGTGTTTGTTTTTGTTTGATCGATTAATCGAATCATTTTTAATCTGTTGACAACTCTACAGTCAACACATTAAAAAAAAAATATTGTGAAATTAATTATGCATGCAACGCTGCTAGCAGAAAAAAAAACGAACATAATAAACTTGGCAGCACTTTTTATATTTTTTTATATAACCTGCAGGCTGCAGCAATAACAATGTGTAAAACAAACTTTGTAATCAATTATCTTCTCCCTTTTGTGCTTTATGTGTCAGTTCGTTTTCGGTTATTAAAGCGCGAGTGTGTACGATCATTAGAAAATATTAAAAAATAATGTTAAGTGTTTAAAAATATAACAAAAAATATAAAATAATAGTCTTAAAGTAACATTTAAAGTTTTTTCTTAAAAAATGTGTAAAAACTTCAGTGAAAAATATAAAAAAAAAGTGCAATACCAGTAAAAATATTTAAAGAAAAATTATTGTGAAATTCATTGTGCAGCGCTGCCAGCAGCACTGTGTGTCGTATAATTCCTTCGTGTTTGATCATGTTATTTGACTCGTGTTTTTACAATACAATAAAAAAAAAATAATATTGTTGTTGTGTTATTATAAGACAAAAATAAAAAACAACAGCAACAACAATAAGCAGACTATTTATTTTAGAGTATATTGTGAAGGATAGAAAGACAAAAATGCTGAAAATATATTTTAAAGGTTAGTAATTTTTTTAAGTAATTTTATTTATACCCTACACTTTGGTATTAGGGATATTTATAACTTTAACCATTCGTATGTAACACTTATCATAATTTTATTAATTTTATTGAAATTTAAGCGATTTCTGACAAAAAATAACAGATAGATTAAGATTAGTTAGTTTCTAAAAAATAAATTAATAGTGTAGAAATACTCAGAAAATTTTAAGAAACAGATAAGGAAAACTTCAGAACTAATAGGAATTTTCGTATGAAATTAAACATTTTGAAAAATTTACAATTGAGGCTATAAAACTGTTTTAGTTTGAGAAAGTCCTTCCAAACTTTAATGATTTTTTTTTTTTTCTAATACTTTCTGATTTTTTCAGTTTTGAATTTTTCTTGGGTTTTTAGATTTTTTTTAAGTTTCCCTCAATTGTTTCTGTTTTTTTTTATTTTTTCCGGATTTTATTTCAATTTTCCAGATCTTTTTTAATTTTTATTTTATTTTTTTCTAATTTACATAAATTTTTCAAAGTTTTCTGATCTTTTTTTAGTTTTACAAACAAAAAAATATAAATTTTCCTAATTTATGTCAATGGGCCTATCATAGCAAATTGTCAAATCCAGGGCAAGGGGATTCATGTAAATACATGTTTGTTGTCGTTGTTGCTGAGAACAGCTTAAAGTATTTATCTTCGCAAATTATCGAATTTTCTTAAAAATGGCATTGATGTGTTAGTTATTATTTTTGCATATTTTGATGAAAATGCATTTTTTTTTAGCATATTTTGCTTAAAATACATTTTTTCTTGCATATTTTTTATTATTTAAAAAAAAATTTTTTTTTTTGTTATTTTTGCTATTTTTGTGAATATTGTGATATTTTTTTCATGAAAATGTGCAAATCGGTTCATAAGGATTGAGATACTTTCCTTATCAGTGCATTTTGATAAAAAAGAATAAAAAAAAAATATATTTTTTTTGTCAAAAAATTTAGGCAAAAAGTTGCCAATATAGTGTAGAAACGGGAAAAAATATTAATACAATTTTCATGGAGTAATTTTGGTCAAGAGTTGCATCTGAAAGACGGAAAGGAGTGTTCCTATTTTTTTTTAACTGCAGTGACAATGAGTAGAGTTTTTCACGGGAATTCCCGTAAATTTTCGATCCCGAAATCCCGGGAAATTGAGCGGGAATTCCCGGGAATTTTCGTTTCTTTGAAATTGTTGATATTTCGAATTCTAGTGATTATTTTGTATATAGTATATGATGGCTGATATATGATGGCTGAAACGTACGCAGGGACCAGGAGGGCCCAAAAAGAGAGACCTTCTAACTAAAAAATTTCAAAAAATCTGAGACTTACGAAATTAAAAAAGTCTCACCAAATCTAAATCTTCGATAGGATATAATTATCAGAACCTGATACTTTTTTTAGAAGCCGAAAAATTTCTGAGACCTGCATTAGAAAAATATGCAGTATGATTATTTGTTTCTATAGAAAATATTTATGTCTCTGGACATGATCCTTTTTAAATCGATAAATTGAAATAAAATCTGTGTAAGGAATGACTCTGAAATTAACGGGTTTTTCTTTTACAAACCAGAGTTTTTAATTTTTTTTTTAATTTTTTTAATAATTTTTTGGGGTAAATTTTCTTATATTTTAATATCTCTGAAACAGTTACATTCAATTTTAGAGACATAATTGAGAATCTGAATCAGTTTAATTGTGTTTTAGAGGCAAAGCGTTGAGAACCAATTTTAAAAATGAACTGAGATGAATTAGAATAAATGATGAATTTAAATAACATATTCCCTTAAAAATACTTTTAAAAGACTTCGACATATTTGGGCCATTTTTTATAAAAACTGCGTAACAAAAATTGTACTTTTTTCGCGAGACTTATTTTTTTGTATTAAAGGTACTAAATAAGATTTTTATGGTGTTAATAAACATTATAAATAGTGTAATCGCATTCATAAGGTTTTTATATATTTTTTCGACAAAAACTTTGGGTTTTTAGTTTTTGCGTGAATTCCCGGGATCCCAGGAAATTTAAATATGAATCCCCTTTCCCGGGAAATGAAAAAGTCCGGGAAAAGAAAAACTCTAACAATGAGATAACTGAACACAGTTTATTTTCTTTTTCTTATTTTTCCCGTAAAAAGTCCTAATTGCGCATCGTTTTCAAATTAGAAAAAATTGGAATTCGGGACGCGCTAACGTACATATTTGTAAATATTTACACTAGGGTGGAATTTAGATTTTTTTTTAAACGTCGGGGTCGGGAAAGTTGCCTTTTAGGGTCGATATTAACTCAAAGATATTGGACCTGTAGGGCAACGGATTTGGGTTTCTTTTAGACTTGAAAATCGGAAAGTTCCGAACAAAGTGATTTATTTTTTAAAACCTGTGCCTTGGAGGCGTAGCTAATTATTAGAAGAATGGTAAAAATTCGGGCTTCCTTGATCAAATATTTATCAAATTAAAACGCTATGCACCATAATGTCAAATATTTACATTCTCGTATATTTTTTCATGGGCTAGGTTAGTGAGGATGACGCCAATCACCAAAAATTATTTTCTTAAAATGAACTCTATAGAGGCCAAGTTTGGCCCAATTTGGTTCCTCCAAAAACGATTTTTACGTTTCCCATTTCGACAATTTGATAAATTCCTTTATCAGCCGTGGGGTATACCCCGTAGTTCCAAAAAATCCATGTGACTTATTACAGCCCTTAGTTGCCTTGTGTCCATATCCAGAAGATTTTTGATGTTACCTCGTGATTTTTCGTCCCATAACATTTTTGTCTAAATGCTATCGTTTAACCACTTGATATCGATTAAAAAATTTCAAAACCCGTTCTGAAATTTCCCTTTTGTTAAAAAAAAGTAACTATCAAAACGCTGACCACTTTTTCGATTTTTTTATGTCTAGATGTTTGTCTCAAAAAAATCAGACGCGCGTTTTTCGTTTTGTTCAAAAAAATTGCATTTGAATATTAAATTTCATAACAATTTTGTAATTTTCTTGTATTTTCTAGTTTGTTACTCATGCGCTGTTTTGCAACAAGGAAATGCAAGTAAATTACAACATTGTTATGAAATTCAATATTCAAATGCGATTAATAAAAAAATAAAATAAAAAAAAGTAGCCGTAGTTTTGATAAATTGACTGTTTTACAAAATTAAAAATTTCAGAACTGGTTCTGAAAATTTTCCATTTTTTAAAAAATTGAAAAACAAAAAAATCTGTTTTCTTAGTTCCATAAAGGGGCTATCAATACAACCTTTTCAGAAATTTATGGGGCACATGTTTTTTTTTTGCAGGACATTTGGTGTGAAATGCCTCACATGTGTTGTATAAAACGTTTTTCTTAATTTTTTCTAAGTATGTCTGATTTTTTAAAATTTTTTATGATTTTTTTCGATATTTTTTAAATTTCTTAGAATACAAATTTTTCTAGATTCTACACAGAAAAAAAAATTGAGTAAATTTTTAATACTATTGAATAAAAAATTACTCAATTTTGCACCAGTAAACGATTTAATAGTATTGAGTAAACTTTTAATAAAAAATATTAAATGCTTACTAAAAAATTTTAGTAAATTTTTAATTGACACAATTAAAAATTTAATTAAAATTTTTTAAGTAACTTTTTAATTGTGTCAAGTAAAAATTTAACCAAAATTTATTTTTTAAAAAAGTTTAAAAAAGTTTCACATTTTTTTTTTTTCCAAAAAAAAAATGTTTTTTCAAACTTTACCAAATTTATTTTTGTCTTAAAGACATAGGAAAATTTCATAAAGATGATTTCAAACTTTCATATACATATACAAAAAACTATAAACTAAATGAGAATTCAAAACACGAAGAGAATAAAAAAAATACCAAAAAATATTAAATTTTGTATTAAATTATTTATTCACTTTTTGTTTTTAATTTTTGAGTAAATTTTTAATTGCGTCAATTAAAAAGTTACTCAAATCTTATTTAAAAATTTAAGCAAGTTATTACTCAAATTGTTTTTCTCAATATTTTTTTCTGTGTACTAACAATTTTTGTTTTTTAATTTTAGTAATATTTTCTTAATTTAAGGGTTTTTTAAACATTTTTGCTGAATTTTTTAAAAACATTTTTCAAATTTCTAAAATTTATGCGATTCTTAAAAATACTTACATATAAAAATATTTACGAAATCACTTCATCATAATGTAACGCATCGAAACATATTGGTCTATGATCATTCTATGAACGTCCCTCTGTATAACACACGATACATTCCAAACTATAAGAGTTATACTCCTGAAGTTTGGCACGAATATGTCTATTGGTTCTGGGCAGGTTAAGTTCAGAAATGGGTTAAATCGTATAAGAGGAGGGTGTGGGGTAGAAACAAAACAACCCTTTCGTAAGAGGGAGGTTGTCCCTCACCATCCGAATCTGTCCCTTCACAAATGGACGCTTCTGTCAGTTTTTTTTTATTATTTTGTTTAGGGTATAAAAGATTCAACACATCCGAACTAAGTACTTTAACTTGCTTTTATTAATTATTCCTTGAAATATGCTATATTTCTCATTTATGACTTCAATTCTTGCCTATATAAACTTTTTAATTCTCTTTAAATGTCAAGAAAAATATTATTTAATTTCTGTCAAAGAATTTTTACAATCTAGTTAACTTTAAACCACTTGTAAAATTATATTTGTGCATATAAAATTTATTTTATTTTTTTTTTCTAACAACTCATAAACTTTAAAAAAAACTCTAAAGTCTGTTTGTGAAATGATGGAAAATTTTTCTAGTCACTTTTTTTCTCACAGTTAAACGAACGAATACTATATATTTGTATAATAAAACTTCCGGCCAAGTTTTTTTGTTTGTTCCCTCGTTTGTCATTCAAAAAATTGAAAAGTTTCGTGGTCTTTGCTTTTCAAATGCATTTTTTGTGGCACCACCACTGTTGCAAAAGAAAAACATAAAACTTTGATAGACAGAAATATTAAGTCAGCAATTAAGTTTATGGAAGGAAAAATAAAAAAATATATAAAAAAAAATTATAAAAAAAATTATTTCAAATGAAATGATTTTAAATGAATTCTAATAATTGTAGAGAGAACTCTTAAAATTGAGAACAAATATTTAGAGGCAATTATAACTGGGAAGATCTTAGAAAATTTTTAGATGGAAACAATTTAAGATTCTGAGGAAAGTTTTATCTTGAAAATCTTTTCAATTATGATTTTATTTTTAGCAAACTTTTTTTTAACAATTTTCTTATAAAGTAAACTTATGAAAAAGGTAATGCCTACTTTTAGGAGCACAAACAGTTCAAATAAAACCTAAAACCGAAAATTGGCTATAAAAAATTAAGATAGTAGCCTAAAAATAGGCAACAAATTACAAAAATTTTAAATTATAAAAAATTTTATATTATTTTATTTTATTATTTGTAAAAAAATAAGATTTTTAAAGCATATATGAAGGCAGAAATAAAAATCATATATTTTTTTTTAAAAAAAGCTTTAAACTTTTCCATTTTTTTTTTTGCAATCCAACGATTAGTGTTTTCTTATACCACTGAGTCGAATGATTTTCCACATTTTTAGAAAGATTTCTAAAAATGTCAAAAATCATACGAAACATTAATTTTTTGTTTAATCCTTGAAGTATGCACTTCTTTTTTACAAAAAAATATTTTAAGTCGTTTTATTCAGTCTTATGGTGACAATTGGCCTTAAGCATCAGTGTGTTCAAATTTCACATATTTCTATACAATTTTCGCAGAGATGTGCTACAACATTAAATTGTTGTCTATCTTTAAGAAATTAAAAATGCATTGCCTATCTAAAATCAATTTCTAAAAACGTGGTATTTTCCTAAAAAAGTGCATTGCCTATCTTAAGGGGCTGTTTCTAAAGCAAACGCAGCGCTATTTCAGATTGGCTAAGTATCATTTTGAGTTTGATATTTTTTTTAAATGTCAGCAATATGAAATATAAAACGGATTTATCTAAAAAAAGTTAGGCTACAAAGATTAGTTTATATGTTAATCTTATTTACATTTTATCTACACAATTATAAATCTTTTTTACATTTTTGTTATTCGACTACATTTCAGGTAGTTTAAGCATTAACGAACACAAATGTTGACAATATTATCTTAAAAAACTTGGCCTACCTTTAGGAGTTTTTTAGTAAACATTTTAAAAATTCTGTCGTAAAAATTATTGTTGCTTTTGTTTCTTTGACTGTTTAAACAGCTGTTTTCATACAAAAAAAAAAAAAAAAACATTGTCTACTTTTAGGTGATTGTTTTGATAAATGGTTTATGCCTATTTTTAGGATATTCTTTTTTATTAGAGAAATTTGAAAGGTGTGATTAAGTATGAAGGAAAATTTTTCTCTTATTTTATATTTAAAATTTCCAAATATTGGGATTTTTTTCCACCATCCACAAATATCTCTTGATTTATTTTTAGCTTTTTACTCTTATTTTAGGTGAATAAAAATCCTAGACTCTTGGCAATATTCATTTTATAACTAAGGGAGTATTATGTGTCACAATTGTTTGGGTTCATTTAGCATCAAGAGAATTTTTTTTTAATGAAAATTTTACTCTTTTTGGAAGCCTTCATTTAAATCATTTCCACTCTTTGAATATATTATTCTCTTCGTAACCATTCATTTTGTTCATTTCTACTCTTTGAAACTTTTTCTCTCTCTTTCTCTACCTTGCTGTTTAACCATCAGGGTTAACATTTTTACAAGGTCAATTTAGAGCAAAATTTAGTTTTTTTTTTTTTTTTTGAAATAGACTTGTATGAAATAATAAATTAGTAAATAATAAAAAGTAAAAAAAAAAAAAACATAAAACTGCGACCTATTTCGAATTTTTTTGATTTTTTTTAATGGATGCAGTGGTAAACCAACTGCCGGTTAGTAAAGCAAATGCATATTTTATGAAAATTAAAAAACATATGCAAAACCAAATTCACTTTTGTTAAGTTTTTGCAAAATTTAACAGGAATCGAAAATAGGCATCTTTGTATCCTAAAAGTATGTAACAAAATTTTAATATGCTTCTCAGATGACAGTTAATTTTTTTTGCGGCCTCTAATGTTAATAAAAAAAAATTATTTATTAGTTTTTAAACATTTCCGAAATGTAGGCAACATAATTTTTGAATAATTTTAACTTAAAATCATTTAGTTTTTTTAGAAAATATAAAAAAATTCAGTTTTATTTAATTTTTAAAATTTTCTTCAAAATAGGCATTGTAATTTTTTGGAATCCTAAAAGTATGCAACAAAACTTTAATATGGTACTCAAAAGACAATTAGTGACAAGTTTGATAACGTAATAACACAAAAACACTTAAATAAACTTATTATCTCTAAACAGCCTTAAAATATGCTTCATTAGTTCCTTTCAATATATTGCCAAAAAATTAGGCAACGAATTTTTTTTTTTATAAATTTTAATTAAAATAATTAAATTTTTTTAATTAAGATTAAAACACGTTATTATTAAACTCTTAAAACCCTTAAAATGGGCTACAGTATTTTTTTTAAATATATACATACATTTTTAAATTTCTTTATAAATCTTAACAAAGCAAGTTATTTAAGCATTATTTCCATAGTAAAAATCCTTTAAATTATTATGCCATAAATAATTTTAACACTTCATTTGTAATATCTTTGTTTTTATACTCAAGCAGCCTAAAATTATGCTTTTGAAAAATAAATTATATAGGAAAACATTAAAATGATATATTTTTTAGTTAATACACAACGAATATAAAAACAGCAAGTCTAATAATTGGCATGTAAAAAAACTCAAGAGTCCTGTGTGGGCTTAAAAAAATATTTACAAGTTATAAATCTTATTTCGAGCATATGTTAAGACGTAGAGTCTATAAAAAAATTCCTTTTGTATTTTCTTATTCCAATCTCTATTTAACATATTTGTTTCTTCTATGTCATTTAATTTTTTTTATATTATATTTCAACACTTTTTTAAATTTTTTTGCTACGACAACAAAAAAACCTTTATTTCTTTTAGCATACTTTTAGGCTTAATGCCAAAGCATCAATCAGTCTCATGAGCACAAAAAAAAAATAGACAATTTAAGCAAATTCGTTTTAGACGCGTCACGTTTTTATAGTTAAAAGAAATTAAAACGTTTTTTAAAGAACTTTATAGCAATTCTCTTTTTTTTTGTAAAAAACTTAAGAAAAACCAATTAAAATCTTTTTTAATGTAGACCCCTTTTTTACAGAAAAGTTATAAACCATTAATTTAAATGTTTATCCCGCCAAAAAAAATTTCTAGAAAAATAATTACCTCTTCATGAAATAAAACAAGTGAGAGTGTTACATTTGGCTGTGCCGAATCTTTTATACCTTCCAAAGTGTAAAGAACAATATAAAAAAAGTCAGAGGCGTCTTTTTTTTTTTGGGACGGGAGGGTTTGGTGGTAGTTAGGGGACACCTTCCCCTAGCGATTTTATACTTCTTCTGAGATAATAATGTTGCATTTGCTTAGCAATAGTACAAAAAAAATTGCAAAAAATGCGGTTTTTCTAAGGTTGGTTTAGTTCTCCAAGGGGGAACTTTTTTCCCCTTGGTCCGATTTTGCCCATTTCCGAACTTGACCTGCCTAGGAATATAAGACATATTCGTACCAAACTTCGGAAGTCTACCTCTTTTGGACTGTATCGTGTCCTCTACAGACGGACAGACAGACAGACGGATAGACGGACGGACGGACATCGCTAGAATGTCTTAGAATCGATCACTGATCAATAAAATATATACTTTATGGGGTCCTAGACCGATATTTCTATGCGTTACACACGGAATCACAAGTGACTGAGGTTGGAGGGTATAAAAACACAAATGAGAGGTAGAGTGTCTCAACAAAAAAAGGTTTCTGGCCTCAAGCATTATTTAAAACCTTGTAGGGAGAAATATTTTTGAATTTTTTTTCGGAAAAGGTTTGGAGTCTAAACATTAGAGGCCGCAGAAGTAAATTTTTTGTCAAAAATCGGGTTTACCGACCGGTTACACTTTTCAAGACGAAAATGTATTTGCCTTGAGGCGAAAAATAAATAAAAGTAAATGAAAGTTCCTCTGTCGCTTATTTTATGGTCTCATTTTAGTAAGTTTTTCCAAAACTATCAAAGAAGTTTACTAAGCGTGCATTTAAAGGGTTAAAATATTCTACAAATATTTTCTGCGCCAAATTTTGCAAGGGGTCATCGAAAGTTTTAGTTTTTATTTATTTATAACTCATATTTAATAAATTCAACCTAACCGAGAACTGGTTACAATGACCGTCGTCTCGTTGTAGCGAAAAATTAGTGTAATTTAACTTGAGAAAGATTACTCAAGCTCGAGGTCACGTTTCTTTACTAATTTTTATGATATTGTCAATGTTACAATATATAAAGTTTTTTTGTTGGTTTTAAATTGATTGGTATGGTCATTCTGCAAGACTTACAATGCTTCGGAATTTGTCAGATTTCATTGTTAAGAGTATTTAGCAAATTGACAATCGTTAGTCGCAAAACATAAATTCTTATATTCGTATGTAAGTAGACACAATGAAAATTTATGTACTAAATACACTACATAATACATGAAACGAAATGCCCAATCATACCATATAAAATCAAACATACCATCGTACAAAGATATGTTTACATACCATTTATACATACTTACAGTAGCTCTCTTACGCGAGTAAGATGTTAACTATTTTTGTTGTATATCCTCTAATTCATAATATAAATAGAGGATGAAGCGTGCTGTCCTTTAATTTAACTGTTTTAATTTTTAAATTAATAAAAAATATTTATTAGTCGACCTATAAATTCTACACTCAGAGAAAAATGTTTCATAATATTTGTGACATGGTTTCATAAATATTTTTGTAACATGATTAATAAATTGGGGCAAAACAATTATTTATGGCTCCTCAAAACGATTTTAAAAATTTTTATTCCTTATTTTAGTTTTTTCAGTTTAAATATCATAAATTTTATTTCTAAAAAAATGCATTTGCTTTATTAATGAAACATTTCATAAATACTATGAAACTTTTTCCTAAATATAATAAAAATTGTTATTTAAGTTCGGCCAATGTAACTGCTTCACAAATAATTTGAAATATTTCGTAAATACTATGAAACATTTCATAAAAATAAAATTATTTTTTTAAGTATTTCATTATAAATATAGAATTATTACGTAGTACCAATAAAGTGGTTCAAAAATACTGTGAAATAGTTTCCAAATATTATCAAATATTTAAGAAAAAATAAACTAAATCAATGAAATTTTTCATCGTATTTATGAAGCATTCATTCATAATATGAAGAGTTTTATAAAAGTTTATGAAATTTTATTAAAAAATTCGTAAATATTGAACCTGTGAACAATTATGAAACTGTTTCATTGTATTTATGAAACTGTTACATTATACGAATTTTAATAAGGATTTTCATTATATTTATAAATAAATATAATGAAATTTTTTCCTTGAATTAATTGAGAAAGTTTACTACACCTTGAGGTCACCGTTTCTTTACTAATTATTACGATGATAGTGTCAAAGTAACAATTTTCAAGAAACTATTTATAAAGTTTGTTTTAAATTGATTTGTAAGGTTATTTGTCAAGACTTACTTGACACGTGTTTCAGAATTTTTTAAATGTTTTTTTAATTTTTTTTTTTTTTTAATTTTTTTTAAATCTTTTGGTATTTTATTTTACATATTAAATCCACATTAAATTGCAAATAAAAAAATATTATTTTGTTCTTTTAAAGCTTTACTGCCAAATTGTAATTGTTTCATTTTTCCTTTAATTAAATTCATTCACGCACATTTTAAAATTTTATTTTCTAAACGTTTGCTTTTTTCTATAAAACAAAACGTTTATGTGTGAGTATAATGGTATTCAAAGTTACTCTTATATGAAAAAAAATGTAAATAATATAAAAGTTAACTTCATATTAACTTTTTGACTCCCTTATAAATTTACAAATGTTTTTACTTTTATATAATCCTTTTGTTATGCAGGCGTTTAGACTGCAACAATTTGGTTTAAAGTTGCAATGAAAGAGATTTTTAATTAAAAATTTTAACAATTCTGTTAACGCTTGTTAAAAGTTTTTTTTTAACTACAAATATGTCAATAGTAAAGCATGCATTAGGGCGTTAAGACATACGTGCATTAGGGCATCCATTAAGGAGCAGTTAAAAAAATGTTTTTGTGTTTTTAAAAGCGCCTGAACTTTCGCTTTATTGTTGTTTCGTTAACATTAAAATGTTAATAAAAGTTTTTTTACGGAACGATTGCAAAACATTCGAAATTATACAAAACCAAAAATTTTTTTTTGACTCTGTTAAGTTAACATTTGACAAATAAAATAAACTTTAATAAAAGCATACTTTAAGGAACTAAATTGTTATTATAATGGCTGAATTTAATCAAAATTTTGCATAAAATACAATCAATAAAGTACTAAAATTATATTACAACATTTTATGCAATGAACTCTTAAATAAATGTTATTAAAGCAAAATTTCCTTACCATAACTTAAAGTGTTCATCTAAACAAAGTATTTTTGACAAGGCAATATTACATTTTAGCTTAAGTGGCATATTTTTTTTTTTTTTGTTGTATCTTTTATTTTTACTTTTGTTTTATACTACTATTTTTTAATGTTCTTAATGAGCTTGGAAATAGTTCGAGTTGTAAAAAAATTTTGTTGTAACATATTATTATACACCGTACCCTCTGCTGACATTTTAAAGCAAATAGAAAAAGTTTGTACAAATTTCCGCGAAGAAGAATTTTCGTAAAAAAATTGTGCGAAAAAAAATTATGTAAAAAAAAGCTTGTTCTTTTTTTAAACCATTCGGTATATAATTCTATTTAGATATGCCAACCAGCATATCTCCCCCTTTTTCGGGGTGTTTTTTACGATTTGTTAGAATAGAGTCAAAAATGCGGTTATGGGGAGGAGTTAGATGGTTAATATTTATTAATATTAATAATGGTTAACAAAAATATTTGAAATAATATTTTCTACAAAGTTACACCCAGATGTAAAGAAAACATAGTTTTATATGTATACCGATATGCTGCAAGAACATGCCAAAGCTGGGAAAGTTTAACCGTCTTTAAAAAAAAAATCCGACGTGATCTTTCAAAACCCCGACACACGTATATTTTTTTGGTCTCATCTACCAGAATCAATCGTCGGAACCCCGTAATTTTTTTTAAGTGTTTTACTGTGTAATTAAATATGTTAAGTTGCAGTTATATCTGTCTAATATTTTGGCCGTGATCGCCATATCAACAGACAGACGAAATCGCTTAGAATCGATCACTCAATCGAAAATTAATTTTGTTTTCATCAAACTCAGTCAAAAATTTTATTTCAAAATTCTTTTGTCATGTTAATAAAGTGTTTGTGTATGTTAAATTTCTAAAAAAAATATTCGTTCAACAGATCAACAAATTGTGTTTGTTGAATTTCTTTGTTGATTTAAGATTTTTTTACTTTTGTATTAAGATTTTTTTACTTTTGTCAGATCAAAAAATTGTGTTTGTTGAATTTCTTTGTTGAAAAAGAAATTCTTTTTTCAACAATCAAAATTTACAAACGTTTGTTGATATTACAGATATCCGTATAGGAGTACTTTCAGCGAAAAAATTAATTGTATTCACAAATAGGGGGGTCAATATAACAATTCGTTTTTTTTCTGTTTACTATGGGGCACTAGACCGATATTTCGTTATTTCGATGGAATAACAAATTTATATATACCCTCTTCCTCTAACAAGGGAGGTCTTTCAGGGACACCCACCGATTGTTCTGAAACTTGCATATGGGAAAAAAATAAGACAAAATAAGAGCTGCCTGTTTTTTCTTAGCTGCCAAATCTCACTGGTAGCGGGTCAAAGAGGAGGTGAAAACACCGGATTTTTCGTTTTTTGTTGATTTTTCACATTTTTTCAAAAGAACGAAGTACATAAACATTTTATACAGATTAAAAGGTTTTTTGAAGGCCTATCCATTGGTGTATCGGCCGTGCCCGAAGTTGGATTCATAAAGTTCTTGTTTTAAAATAGTTGCGCTTCTGAGGGTTGTAAAAAGTGGTAGAAAATGTTCTCTTGTGCTTCCATGAAATAATGGTTCAAACATTTTTAAAATATAGGATTCTGTACCGGAATAAAAATAAATAAAAACTGCTATTTTAAATGGGGTTAAAAATTGAGCATTGGTACTTTTTCAAACTTCTCAAATGATGGTTCTAGAAAATGAAAATTTGGATCTCCAGCGATGCTTACATTATAAAAATGTATTTTTTAGAAGTTCTTTTGGTACTATTTTGATCTCTTAAAATTAAGGCCATTAAATAATGATATTTGTATTTATGTTTTAGCGGAAAAAAATATCCGAAACAAACACTTTTTGGACGCTCCGATTCTAAGTGGGTTGCTTAAAAACTTTGCATTTGGGATCCTCCTGTCGAAGAATTCTAAAAAAAAAATTAGAAAGGGGTTGAAAATGGATAATAAATTTACTTTGGTACTTTTTATATCTTCGGAACCTTTCAAATATGATCCTCTAGCAGAAAAAAAGGTTAAAAGAAAGACTTTTCAGAAGTTCTGATTCTATAGAGTAAAAAAAATTTAAATTTCGTACTTTATGATCCATTTAAAAAATTTTCCAAGAAACTTTAAATTTTGAAAATAGAAACCTTCAACAGGTAGAAAATATGTTTAGTTAAGGTGTTTTAAAAAATTTCGATTCTAAGGGGTACATTTTTTTAAGACCCTAAATGTATGCAATGAAAAATAATAAAAAAAGATTTAATAATACAATAAAAAAAGATTTAATAATACAATATCAATGTTCTACCACACAAAGTTCAAGTCAGTGTTAACTCACAAAATTTTAGAAGTTAAATACTACTATTAACTTTCATACATTGTGAATGATTCTCTTATTGTTAATGCACTCAAAAAAAAGTGAACTAAAATCTGGGAAAATTAACTCAATTTTGAGAAAAAGAGGGAATGATTTGGCTCCAAAGATTTTTTTCTTGGTTTTAGTTCATAATTTGCCCAAAAATAAGGAAAACAAAGTTATTTAATTTTAAGCCAATTTTAACTAGAAAATGGGAAAAATTATACTTCACATTTTAGAAATAGATTAGGTCTAGACCCTGGACCCATGGGTTCGGACCCCATTTAACTCGAGACCCCGTTGGGTCCTTTAAGGGTCCCCATAGATTTTGAACCAAAACTTGTGTCCGTTTCGCTCTAACTTGCTTAGTTTTTGAGATACGGTAATAAGGGGCCTGATAGGGTCTTGAGAATATTAAAAACTGGATAACTCAAAAACTATTAATCGGAGGGCTTTCGGGTATTTTGCAAAAGTGTTCTACGAGCCAAGAGCTACAAAAATGCCGTTGGACTCATTCTCGTGTTGGCAGTATTTACCGAGATATGTGCATATATAAATTCTCGGGAATTTCAAATTTTAGATCTAAAATTAGGGTCTTCAGACCCCGACAGATATGTAGAGCTAGGCTATTCCATATTTTTCTTTGTAGTCTTTCTTTTGAAAATTTAATCCGTTTCGCTCTATCTCGCTTAGTTTTCGAGATATCGCCATTTTGAATTTTTAACTAAATTCTAAGAAGTTATTTACTAAATTCTCAGAAGTCATTAACTAAATTCTAAGAAGTACACTTCCTCAATTCAAAGAAGAGAAATACGATGATGTTTTTTTTAGTAAATTTTAACTAAACTTGAACTAAATTGTTTTTTAAGAAATATGTCTTAAAAATAAAGATACGATTCTTAGATTTCTGGAAAATTTCTTTGGCAGTAAGAATTTTTTTCCTAATATTAAAAAAATCCATTTAAAGAAAACTATGAACTAATTATAAGTAAATGAACTAAAATTTTTTCCTCATAGTTAAGAAAATTTCTCATTTTTAAGTTAAATTTAACTAAATTTTAGGAAAATTCATGATAAATTTTCAAAGACATTTTTTCCTTAATTTTAGTTATGTCTTTTTTTTCAGTGTGGCTCTCTTTGGTATTAATAAAAAAGATAAATGTTTTTGTGTTTCTTTCACGCTAAATTGCATTTAATAAGCCAATTTTATTAATATTTCATCGAAAATGTGTAATATTTTAAAAAACTATTCCAAACGATGCTAAATTAAATTGAGCAATTTATGGAAGTTAACGTGTCGTTTTTTTCGTTTTGATGAATGCTAACAATCAAAGTTTGCCAACAAAAAAGGCCTAATGATTCATTGTCAATGAATCTTTTAAGCGAGTCTTTGGTGTATCACCTATAGTAAAAATAAAGACTTGTTGTCTTTCACTAGATAAAACTTATTTGTTACATTTATTAAGCTTAACGTTTTCAAAAATGTTTGTGTTGCTGAAATAAATGTAATTTTTTAGGGGAGTGTGGCGTGTTAAAGTGCGTATGAAAACTGTTGAGGTGGGGTTAAAAGTAACACGAAATACGTGCTGAAAAGTGTTGAATATAATGTCAACAAATTGTTGACACATTTTTTTGGGTTATTTTCTTTTTTTAAATAAATAAACAGGTCGTTAAACAAAAAATTTAATTTCTCAACAAATATAAAAGAAATAATGATTTTCAGTTATGAAAACGATTAAAGTTGTATGGATGCTTTTTTCCAGTTGGTAAATAACATTTATGATATAATTGGAAAGGAGTTTAAAAAATAGTAATAACCCAATGATATTTTTGAAATTATGATAGGAAGTAGGTAAATAACATCTTAGCTTTAACAAATTTATAACTGGTAGTAGTTCTACAAATTTTCCAATAACCTTATATTTCTTTTATATAAAATTTTCAGAATTATTTAAGATCCTTAAAGTTGGCAATGAATATTAAATATTTTTATTTTCAAAGTATGCTTTAAAAATTCTCAGTATTTTAAATCTTTTTGTAAATGTAAATTTTCCCAATAATTTACATTGCTAAAACATTTTTAAATATTTTTTCCCAAATTCCTGCAATTTTGTATTTCCTTCTAAAAGTATGCTTTAAAAAATTGGGTATTTCCTTGCCAACAACTCTTTTTTTTTTGTTATTGTCATTATCAAAATGTTCACACCTTGTCAAATCATGTTTTATTTTTTTAATCTTTTTTTAGCATCTAACAGAAATATAAAAATTTTTACACTTTAAGTTTTGCACATGAATGCTCAAAAAAAACAAAGAACGTAAAAATAAACATTTTCTTTAAAATTTGTTAAATGAAATTCATTGATTAGAGAAGTCCTTAGTTTTATATAAAAAATATGTCAACAGTTTAGTAATTGGGTTTTTTGCAAAAGCCTAAAACTATGCTTCATTTTTCATGTAAAAGAATTATTGATTATAAGAAAACACAAAAATAAACATTTATGTATTAAATCAGACCCCTAAAGATATGCTACAAAAATCTAAGACTTTTAATTATGGATTATATTCTTAAAAATGTATACAAAAATGCTACAATTAACTATAAAAAAAATTCTCAGTCTTTATTTTAATTTAAAATATTGCAATTTGTGTTTTTAGTAAAAATGCATTGTTGCCAGTTTTTTATGTGCAACATTTTTTATTCTCTTTTACATTATCAGTTTTAATTTGTCTATTTTTTGGCACCCTAAATATATGCTACGATTTTTTTCTTTCATTTTCCTTTACTTAATTCTAGAAAAATTACACAATTTTATATTTTCTCTTTATTTTCGTATTTCGTTTAATCAAATAAATCTTTTATATTTTTTTTAGTCCATGGGCTTTTAATTACACCATAAAATCTAGCTCAGATAGTTAACTTGAATAAAAAAATTTAATTTTAAAAATAAATAAAGGTTTTTTGAATAAACAAAAGGCTGTTTGGGAAATTTATTTAAATTTAATACTTGCTACCGTCCAAGCTGAGTAAATAATTCTATATATATTTTTTAAAAATCTCGGATAAATGTACATATGTACATTTATCCGAGGTTTTTTTAAATGCGTCTTGGCGATTTTATTCGAAATTTCAAAAAGCTCATATTATTTGTGGGAAAATATTAAAAAGTATATTTTTTATATCTTAAGTAATTTTAAAGCACACAAGACTAATTTTGAAAATCGTTCTTAGTGAATGTATTGGAAAAAAATTCAGCAAAAGTCTTGGGGAAGGTGTTTGGAATAAATCTGATGTGGAAAAATAAAATTCACCAATCAATTTTGAAGACGTTATCTTCAAAAATAATTGGCGCATTTATCCAAAATTTTTAGAAGTGCGCATTGGCGCTTTTATCCGAAGTTTCCCAAAGCTGACATTGTTTGTGGAAAAATGTAGTTTGCCAATATTTTTTTTTTTTAATAAATCGAAATAATGGGAAAATACAGGAAATATTTTGGTAAGAAAGTTTTGAGATACACTAAAAAGAAAACCCGTGTAAAGTTACCAAAAAATCTCGTAATTTTACGAGGCTATTTTCGTAAAATAGGAGGTAGGTAAAATTCTCGTAAAATTACAAGGATTCCTCGTAATTTTGAATACTCCAAAAATTGGTAAAAAAAAACAATTTTATTGGTAAAAATATTGTTTTAAAACCGAAAAAATAAAAAATGGTAAACTTACAAGAAAAAATGGTAAATATGTTCAAAAAAATGGTAAATTTACAAACCAAAATGGTAAATTTACAAACAAAAATGGTAAACTTACAAAAAAAAAAAATTGGTTAACAACATAAATCCTCGTAATAAAATCATTTTTGTAAAATAACACAGAAAATAAAATCATCAAATTTAAATCAACAAACAGCAATTGTAAATCAACCAATCATGATATCTACCAAGCATTTAGTAAAAACAGCCGCCTGTTAGTATATAATACAAAATTTTCGATTTTGTTTTCAACAAACTCAGTCAAGTAATTTTATTTCAAAATTATTTTATCATATTAACAAATAGTTTTTGTGTTTGTTGAATTTCTTTGTTGAAAACACAAAAAAACATTTTTTACGTTTGTCAAATCAACAAATTGTGTTTGTGTTTGTTGAATTTCTTTGTTGAAAAAAAATTTAAGATTTTGTAGGTTTGTCAATACAAATAATAGTTAAAGAGAACTATTACAATCTCTTTAATCAATTCTTTTTTCAAAAATCCAAATTTACAAACGTTTGTTGATATTACAAATTTCCGTATAGGAGCACTTTCAGTGAAAAAATTAATTGTATTCACAAATATGGGGGTCAATATAACAATTCGTTTTTTTCTGTGAACTGTTTTTTTTGTAAATTAACTAGAATCCTCGTAATAAATTTTTCAAAATGTTGACAACAATATTTTTTTTTTTAAATATTTTTTAATAAAAAAAAAAACTTTTTTTTGTTAAACAACATGAACTCTCGTATAACGTAATTTTTGTAATATAACATTTTTGTAACTCAACTAGAATCCTCGTAATAAAAACTTTGTTGTAAAATTACATAAGCTTTCAAAATGGTAGAATACAATTACGAAAATAAACTTGTAAAATTACCAATAAAACTGTAGTTCTCGTTTGAGCAAAGTACAAGATTTTTTTGTTAAAAAACGAGGAAAATTGGTAAATATTGGTAGAACGGGATTGCAAGGCATTTTACCAGGCGTTTTACCATTTTTTTTTTTTTTGAGTGTAAGTAAGGAAGGAAATTATAATTTTCAATTTTTTTTTCAGATTATAATTATGCATTTATCTGAGTTGTAAATCTAATTTTTAATGCATCCTGGCGCATTTATTTAAGGTTTTAAAAACCTGACATAATTTGTGGGAAAATGTAATTTACCAATAATTTTTTAATGCCCCAAATGTGCATTGATCCGAGTAAAAAAATACTGACATTGTGGGAGAATTTAAATTGTAAGTTATCCGTTGGTTTTCTAAATGCGACAAACAAGGGAAGTCTCCCTGGTGTCACCCTCCGATCTTCATGAAATTTGGATATGTTGCTAAGAACGAAAATTAATTCGACACGTATTTTTTTTTAGCGGCCCAAACTCATTTTTAAGAGGGGTCGATTTGTATGGGGGGAAAATTGACCTTTTTCAGTTTTTTACGATTTACGCCTATTTAAACAAAATTAATATAGGCAGATTAAAGGTATTAAAAATACCCATCTCGTGGTGCTAACAACGGGCTAAAGAAGTTAATATTTTTCGACTTATTAACAAAAATGTCCTAAAAATTTTGGTATTTTACTCAATATGACTTAAAGTTGTGCATGTTTGGACACGTTCTTAGCACACGTAGATAGGGTTTCCAAAGACCTTTCATTTGGTTTGTAACCTGACTAGTTTTTTTTGCATAATATAGGAGATAAACGAAAAAAAAACTGAAAAATGGCCTTGTCTTCCCCCCTCCTTTTTACCCCCTAAATATGAATTTGGGCCACTATTTAAAAATACGTGTCCCTTTATTTTTTCTGCTCTACAAAATAAAACCAATTCCATAAAGATCCGCGGGTGACACTAGGGAGACTTCCCTTGTAAGCGCTATTATCCGAATCTTAATTATATTTTCTAATATTTAAAAGCCTTAAATGTATATTTATGCTTGGTTTTCATAAATGCGTCTAGGCGCTTTTATACGAAATTTAAAAAAGACGACATTTTTGTGGAAATAATAGGAAAACAACGAAATTTGCTAAAGCCATGTGCATTTATTCAAGGTTTAAATAAATGCGTCTTTAAGCTTTTATAAAATTTTTTGAAAAGCTGACATTGTTTTAGGTGCAATTTCATTAATGCTATTATTTAAATAAATTAAAATATGCAGTGAAGCACATTTTATTTTAACAGTGAGCTTTAAAAGTTCTGCAATATACAAAAATTTATAATAAATAAGCGCTATTATCCGAATCTTAATTATATTTTCTAATATTTAAAGGCCTTAAATGTATATTTATGCTTGGTTTTCATAAATGCGTCTCGGCGCTTTTATACGAAATTTAAAAAAGACTACTTTTTTGTGGAAATAATAGGAAAACAACGAAATTTGCTAAAGCCCTGTGCATTTATTCAAGGTTTAAATAAATGCGTCTTTAAGCTTTTATAAAATTTTTTGAAAAGCTGACATTGTTTTAGGTAAATAAAATTAAAATATTAAATAAATTAAAATATGTAGTGAAGCACATTTTATTTTAACAGTGAGCTTTAAAAGTTCTGCAACATACAAAAATTTATAATAAATAAAACATAAGATGGCGCTGGTAGATGCTGTATTCTATGAAAGAGTCTTTAAATTATTCTTTAAAAATATTGTTAAAATACTATACAAAATGCATGTATATGCAATATACTCGCTTTAGTGCATTCGCTTTAGTGTCTTCAACCTTATTTACGCTTTCCATTTAATAACTTTAAATTAATTTTTATTCACTTCCCACACATTTTAAATAAATAAATTATATCGTGAGGTATCATCTTATCAACTTCTGTACTTAACTCAACAAATTGTATTGATATAAAAAGAGCAGATTTCCGTTAACATGCATGAACATGCAAAAAATATAACAGTATATTTACAGACTCTGAAAAAAAGCTTGTTAATTAATTTTGCTTATTCATGCATTCTTATAGCTGATGTTGAACATTTTAATTTTTTTTTTTTTAATTTTTTGGTTTTATGAATGTAATGTAAGTTGTTAATAAATAGCGCATCATTTTTTTGTATGTGTACCGTGTAAGTATATAACTTGGTTTAAAAGTTTAAAGTTGACTGGAGTGAACGTAGAGTGGGATGAAATTAAAAAAATATTTTAAGGCACCAGGGATTTGTAATAATTTGAATAGTTTTTTATGAAGTTCATTTGCATATCATATCCTAAGAAAATGCTTTAAAAATGGTGTAAAATATAAACATAAGTCGTAAATAAAACACCAAAGATGGCGCTGTTACCGCTGTACTTTTGTTTGCCATTGTAAAATGCGGCAACACTAAAATGACAAAGATATTGAGAGAAACAGTCGCGAAAAGTAAATAATTTTTTACCGTGCCAGTCACGGTCACAGCCTTTAACTGGCAAATTGTATAGAAACTATAGTTCCAAACTTGTTATGTTTATACTCTATATTTTCCTACAAATCAGTATAAACTTTTTTAAATTCCCATAATTTTTATTAATTTAAAAATTAAAGCAGAACTTTTTTAAATTTGTATAAAAGCGCCAAGACGCATGTATAAAAACCTTTTGAGTCATGAAACATATTTTTTTTGTTTGCAACCTTTTTTCAGTATTTTTTTTATTAAACAAATTTTACCTATTTAAATGTTGTTTATTATGATGTTAAAAGTTGTTCTTTTTTCTCCCCAAAAAAGTTTAAATAAATCTCCATATCATCTCTATCATTCCACTCTACTGAACACGCAGTACTCATTTTCTTTTATTTTCATTAATTTAATTACAAAAATGTTTATTCAACACAATATTGCCATACAAGTTAATTAAACAAAAAACACGTAATAAAATTTTATTTCATTTTTATTACATATGGCAATGGTAAATAATATTTTTATTTATATATAAATTCAATTTATTGAAAAACACACAACTCAATTTTACAGGAGAGTATGCTACTTATGGTTGATTTTTAATTTTTTAACATAATTGCTTATATGGTTAATGAAAAATAAAACATTTTCTCGGAAATATAAAAATCAAGCAGTGTTATTTTTTTCATAACTCCTTTTTTGTATATGAATGCAGAATAAAACTGTTGTATTACACATTTTTGTAAGCCTTGAGGTATGCAACACTTTTTTGTTTTTATATTAAGCCTTAAAGTATGCAATGGTTGTTTTAAATGTTTGTTTTTAAATAAAATATTGTTTTTATATTAAGTCTTATAGTATGCAATGTTTGTTTTAAATCTTTGTACTTAAATCAAAAATTAGGTAAATTTAACAATATACACTTCTTTAAGGTCTTATGATACTTGCTAGTTTTAGTATTTTTTATATTTTGGAGAACAGTGCAAATATATTTTCATAGGAAAACTGACCAAGTGTAAAGAGTATGACAATATCATGAAAAAACTTCAAACGTCAAAAAATATACGTGTGTTATCGATAATTTTGCAGTGACTGTCAAAAAAAGTATTAAAATTTTCAACTTGAAATTGACATTTCCAGAATATAATGTTAACAGTGTTGCCAATTTTATTAGTTTTTGCTCGAATGAAGCGGGTTTACATTTGTTTTTAGCGTTTTTTAGCTATTTTGGGCTAGTTATTTTGAAAATAAAAGTTGGCAATATTGTTTTTTTGTTTTGTTTTTATTTTATTGTATTTCTTGTTCTTTCTCGCATTTGTTGTTTCATTCGATCAATCCTAAAAAAATCCAATACAAAAACTAGCAAGTATCATACCACCTTTACACCATTTTACTCCCTTAGTTATATTTTCCTGAGCAAAATAGGTAATGGAAAAATGTGCCGTTTTGCCGGCTTAGAATTGGAATTTCCAATAAAGAAATTTTTTTTTCGCCGGCGGATCCTCCATGATAAATTCAAGCACAAAAGCAACCCAATTTTATGAGCGAAAAATCTTTGATCTTATAAATATATTTTGTTTGCTTAACAAAATTATTAAAAAAATACGTTTTTCTAAGCTTAGCTTTTCAAGGGGGAACGGTTTTCCACTGGTCCCGATTTGCCCATTTACGAATTTAGTAAAAAAATGTGCTGTGCTTTCCTTACTTAAATTTCACTTTAAACAATGCCAGATTTTTAAAAAATCGGATAAAAGTGCCTAGTCGCATTTATGAAAACCTCTGGTAAATGCATATTTAACGTATTCAATATAAATTTTATTTAGTTAACTTCCCACAAGCAATAACAGTTTATTTAATTTCGGATAAAAGCGCCAAGACGCATTTAGAAAACCTCGGGTAAATACACATTTTTACATAAATTTTTTTTTGCCAAATTAACAGAAATATATCTTAAAAATATATTTCAGAATCTGATAAAAAGAAAAATTTTTATATTTCTGAGAATCTGAGATTTTTTAATCGTATATAAAAAAAAATTTCAAATGATCATTTTTAAAAACTTTGTATGCTCTTTTTTATATCCTGATATTTTTCCTTATTCGAATTTAACCTTGATTTTATTTACTTTAATTTTTTTTGTAATACGTTTATTTTAATTCCAAACAGTTTAAAATCTTCTCGTATTTATGTGAAGAGCATTTTAAATTAAATTGTACATTATATATCGTCGAACTATATTCAATAAATGCCAACTCGAAAAAGCTTACTGTTCAGGAGAGCTAAAAAACTAGATATTTCTCATATTATTGCAAAAATAAACAATGTACCTTCCACAAGATGGTTTAAATATTCTAAACAATTTTTACCTATGCAAAAATTTTCATATTTTGCACTTGTTTGCGTATTTTTCAGAGATGGCATTTATTACTATATCAAAAAACAAATATTTTTTTAGAGTTGGCATATTTTGTCGGAAAATAAAAACACATTTTTTTGGAAAAATTTTTAAAATTTTTTTTTTTTTGATTTTTGTTATCCTTAGTACGGTAATTGCAAAAACTGAAAAAAAAATTAAAAATCTTTGCATATTTTTAAAAGTTACTAGCTCCGAAAGCCTTTTAATCTCAGGGTGATCAACTTTGGCACTCTGTAACTCACGCTGTATTGCAATAGGGTCACTCCAAACTAGCTATTTTGAAAGCTTATATCATTGTCTTTATTTGCCCCATTCATAATGTTTCAATCTGATAAATAGTTTGAAAGTTACATAAACATAAGCAATTTTTTTTTTTTGCAAACACTATTTACCGATATTTTCAAAATGGCAATATCTCGAGAACCAGTCATCAGATATCAAAATCTTTACAAGATTCGTGTTTAGCATGGCAAATGCAATAAGATATGTGATCTAATTTTTTTTAAAAAAATTTTTGAAAAATTTTTGGAAATTTACAATGGGAGTTGGCATTTATTTCCAACAAAAAAATATGTACTTTGAGTTAGCAGAATAACAAAAATGGATGTAAAACGACAACAAATTAGTTTTTTGCTCTGAAATTTTTATGGCAGATAGGTATTACATACGGGAGCTATTTGCCATCGGAAACTCATTTCCGTCAAATTTGAGTTGGCATATTTTGAATATAGGTTCACGATATACATTTTTTCTTCAACAAATTTTGTGAGAAAAAGCAATAACAGTTTTTTCTAAACTTCGGATTAAAGCGCCAAGACGCATTTATAAAACCTCGGATAAATGCACATTTTTTATACAATTTTTTTGCTAAATTAACTGAAATATGTATGTCTATACAAAATATATTTGTGAATCTGAGAAAAAAATTTAATATTTTTCTGAGATCTGAGAATCTGAAATATTTTACTCCTATACGAGCACAAAAAATCGGTCAGAATCGAAAAATTTGGTTACACAAAACTTGTTTTAGATTCTGGTAATTTTTAAAGACTTTTCTGGGTTCTTTTTTTTATATCCTGATATTTTTCCTTATTTGAATTTAACCTTGATTTTATTTACCTTAAATATTTTTTGTAATATTTATTAATTTATTATTTTTTATTAAATTGTACATTTTATATAAATTTTTTCTTCAACAAATTTTGTGAAAAAAAGCAATAACAGTTTTTTTTAAACTTCGGATTAAAGCGCCAAGACGCATTTATAAAACCTCGGATAAATGCCATTTTTTATACAATTTTTTTGCTAAATTAACTGAAATATGTATGTCTGTACAAAATATATTTCCGAATCTGAGAAAAAAATTTAATATTTTTCTGAGATCTGAGAATCTGAAATATTTTACTTGTATACGAGTAAAAAAACATCGGTCAGAATCGAAAAATTTTTCTTCACAAAACCTGTCTTAGAATCCGTGGGTTCTTTTTTTATATCCTGATATTTTTCCTTATTTCAATTTAACCTTGATTTTATTTACCTTAAATATTTTTTGTAATATTTTCATTTTCACACAGGTTAAAATCTTCTCTTATTTATGGGAAGAGCATTTTTTATTAAATTGTACATTTTATATATTTTTTTTCTTCAACAAATTTTAGGTGAAGAAGCAATACCAGTTTTTTTTTAACTTCGGATAAATGCACATTTTTCATAAAATTTGTTTTATAAATTAACAGAAATATGTTTATTAGAGCGACTCAAAAAAAAAAGTGATTTAGTTACCCCTCTGAAAATAAAGCTTGATATGTTTTATGATGATTCCCAAAATATTTTGGTTCTAGCGTTGACCATCCGTGAGCTGGACCATTTTTAAAAAAGGTCCTTTTTTCAGTTTTTCGAATTTTTTTGTACTTTGCTCCAAGACGACATAAATAAAATTTGGTGTCATCGAAAAGAGTTTTTGACGCAGCATCCAATGGTATATAAAACTTGACCACTTGCGACCTGCAAATTGCGATATTTAACTAAATACATATTTTCGTTTCGCGTTTTCATACAAATTCTACGTATTTGGAAATAATGTTCTGCTTTTTAAATTGAATCTGTTTTAAAATAATGTTAATTTATTTTTTTTTTTTGTAATTATTGACATAAAACGCGAAAATCGCGATTTATTAATCTTTTTTCAAATATAGGCAATATGGGTATCAAAATTTTTCATTTTTCATTTATAATAACCTGATGATAAGTAAAAGATCTGTTTTCAAATCGAGGATGCTGTGAGATAAATTTAAGTTCTTAAATATTAATTTTTTAACAATGTTCTGCTTTTCAAATTGAATCTGTTTTAAAATAATGTCAATTTATTATTTTTTTTTTATTATTCACATAAAACGCGAAAATCGTGATTTATTTTACATATGTTTTTTAATATAGGCAATATGGGTATCAATTTTTTTCATTTTTCAATTATAATAATCTGGTGTTCTGTTAGTAACTAAAAAAATAAAATTTGAATACATAAATATATCTCACAGCATCCTAGATTTGATCTTTTGCTTATCCCCAGATTATTATAATTGAAAAACGAGAAAAGTTGATACCCATATTGCCTATATTAAAAAAAGAGAAAATATATCGCGATTTTCGCGATTTATGTGAATAATAAAAAATAAATAAACATTATTTTTAAACAGATTCAATTTGAAAAGCAGAACATTGTTAAAAAATAATATTTAAAAACTTAAATTTATCTCACAGCATCCTAGATTTGAAAACAGATATTTTACTTATCACCAGGTTATTATAATTGAAAAATGAAAAATTTTGATACCCATATTGCCTATATTTGAAATAATATAAAATATATCGCGATTTTCGCGTTTAATGTGAATAATTACAAAAAAAAAAAATAAATAAACATTATTTTAAAACTGATTCAATTTGAAAAGCAGAACATTATTTCCAAATACGTAGAATTTGTATGAAAACCCGAAACGAAAATATGTATTTAGTTAAATATCGCAATTTGCAGGTCGCAAGTGGTCAAGTTTTATATACCATTGGATGCTGCGTCAAAAACTCTTTTCGATGACACCAAATTTTATTTATGTCGTCTTGGAGCAAAGTACAAAAAAATTCGAAAAACTGAAAAAAGGACCTTTTTTAAAAATGGTCCAGCTCACGGATGGTCAACGCTAGAACCAAAATATTTTGGGAATCATTATAAAACATATCAAGCTTTATTTTCAGAGGGGTAACTAAATCACTTTTTTCTCTTCCATACAAGTTGAGTCGCTCTAATGTTTATCTATACAAAATATATTTCAGAATCTGAGAAAAAAGTTTAATATTTTTTGAGATCTTAAAATCTGAAATATTTTACTAGTATACGAGTACAAAAAGTCTCTCAGATTCTAAAATTTTTCTACACAAAACCTGTCTGAAATTCTGATCATTTTTAAAAACTTTGTGGGTTCTGTTTTTATATCCTGGTATTTTCCCTTATTTCAATTTAACCTTGATTTTATTTACTTTAAAATTTGTTTGTAACATTTTGATTTCATTTCCAAACAGTTAAAAATCTTCTCTTATTTATGTGAAGAGCATTTTTAATTAAATTGTACATTTTATATATTTTTTTCCTCAACAAGATGTTTTAAATGCTGACAAATTGTGGCTGTCATAAAAATAATATGAAAAAGTTTTACTTAAAATAAAAATAATCACTACATTTTTATATTTTTTTTAAATACAGCAGAAACATGGCATGACAGAAATGCGTTACTTTCAATCTTTTTGAAAGTTTTTTTTTTTTATTTTGAGGGCTTTTTACAGAATTCATGTTGCTTGCCATTTTATGGGAACGTCCTACAAAAACATGAAAATGATTGAATGTTACCCACATGTCACTCGGAAAAAGCACTTAATTATGGCTCATATCATGTACTTGGTTGGTAGAAAAAATATATGATGCGAATACATAGAGAGGACATAAAAAAAATAAAAGAGTGTAACTAAAAGCTGAAAATAATTAAGTTGTTTGATATACTTTTTTAATTTTTTTGTGCCTTCATTTACCTCGTTTATCACCATGTTAAATTGTATTACGATGTGATGTATTTTTGTTGGTATATATGACTTTTTTAGAGTGTTGTATGGTGGTTCCTGTTTTAAACAGCCCCTTTCATAAGTTTGACTGAATGAGTTTATTTTAAACCACCACTCAATTTCACATTAAAACTGTTTGTTAACCTCGTTGTATATTTCACTATTACGTGTTGATATTTTAAAAAGAAAGCTACAACGGCAAAAAAACATAATAATGTCACTTTATCCCATACGAAACATTTTAACCAAAAGTCAGGTGCTGTTAAAAGTTCACTCAATCATGGGTTTTGTTATACAATCATTTTATACAACATAGCCCCGTTTAATAAGTTTTTCTTGGAAAAAAAATTATGATGAAAAGTCAACTGCATTAATGAAACCATAAAAATATATATTTTTATAATGAGTGGTTTGTTGCAAAAATTAAACTCATTCAATGATTTATTTTTTTAATCAAATGGTTTTTTACAATTTTCTTTTGATATAATCAATGAAATGTGTTTAAAAGCACGATCTACAGATTTTAAATTAGTTTGCATACTGAATGGAAATTATACAAATAAAACAAGTAAGAAAATTATAGTCGGTCAAGACCGACCATATAATACCCTACACCAGAGTTTCCCGGACCATGGGTCCCAAGTTCAAACATGGACTGATTAGATCTATATTTTGTCAAATCTTTAATAAGTGTAAAAAGCAATCACTAATCAAATTTGAGTGGAATAGGCTTCTTTTTGTTGACAATAAATCGCTTCAACTGAATATCGGGCGAAATTTCCACATGGGACCTAAGTCCAAAATGGTCCGATGATAATTAGATTTGATAAGGTTATTAAAGTACGCGTTTAACATACACAAACAGAATTTTAATTAAATATTTTCTATTTTCATGAAAATTGAGAGATTTATGTGAAAATCGGGAAGGTGGTTTGTATGGGGGCTACTAGAAGAACTGGTTCGATTTCTTTAAAATTCGGAATGGTGATTTGTGTGTATAAAACATTAATTCCTGCCAAATTTTGAAAAGATACCTATTAAAATGCGACTATTAGAGTCATTTGAGCCAAAACTAAAGAGGACCTTTGTATGGGGGCTAGGTCTAAATATGGACCGATTTTTTCCAATTTCAATAGGCTTCGTCCTTGGGCCAAGAGAGGCTTAAGTTTTAAATTTCAAGTCAATTGATCGAGAATTGCGACCTGTATCGTGTTTACACCGTTTACATGGACAGACAGACGGACGGACGGACGGACGGACGGACAGACGGACGGACGGACGGACGGACATCGCTAAATCGACTCAAAAAGTGATTCTAAGTCGATCGGTATACTTGAAAGTGGGTCTAGGACCAATATTTCGGGTAGTTACAAACATCAGCACAAACTCATTATACCCTGTACCACAGTGTGGTGTAGGGTATAAAAATTAGTGGATAATTTTGTGCTTTTTTTTATTTTTTTCCATTTAATTAAAAATAGTTTTTATCATTTTAACTTAACCGAGAACTGGTGACAGTGATCGTGTTCTTGTTGTAGTGAAATTGGCCAACACTCAAAAAAAAAAGTTTGTAAAATTACAAGTAAAAGGTCTTGTAATTCTATTTTACCAATATTTTTGTCTTTTTACAAAAATTGTTGTATATTTAATAAAACGAAAACTACAGTTTGCTTTGTAATTTTACTATTATATGTTGGTAAATTTATTTTAAAATTTTTTTAGGTAAATTTACAAAAAAGTGAATTATTTTACAAATTAAAAAAATATTACAAGGTGTTTAGTTTTTTTACACAAGAAAACTGTAATTGTACAACAAAATTTTACTTGATGTTATTTAGTCTTTCTACCAAAAAATGTTTTATTACAAGCATTTTTTTTAAGATCGTTTACAAAATTTTCAGTTTGAAATGTATGTATTAAAAAGTACAAAATTCCAATGTAATTTTACAAAACTTATTTTATTTCTATTAATGTTGTTTTACAAAAAAAAATTAATTATTTAACAATAGGACACGAAAAATTTTCTAAGTTCAGATTTTTTTGCGTTTTGGAGTAAAAAATTTAGTTAAAAATCATTTTTTATAAATAAAAAATTTCATGAAAAAAAATTTTGGAAATTTTTTAAGTTCCGGACACAAAAATGTTTCAACTAATTGCAAACTTTAGAAAAAATTTAATTTTTACACCATTTTTTGGTAATTTGCGTTAAGTAAAATACCACAATATTTATGTGTTTCTACTACATAATTGTTCTATTTTTTTTTTGTATTTTTACCATTTTTTTGGGTAATTTTACCAGATTTTTTTGGTAATTTTTTTTTTTAAATTTGGCACCTAAAATCTCAATAAAAAGCTGCCAGTTATGAAAAATTAAGTTTTTCTTATTTTAACAGGTACTTAAACATCCAATCTACAATATCCAAAAAAAAATTCCGATTTTTTAAAAATACTTGTGAAAATAATTAAAAATTAAAAAAAAATTGTTATATTTTGACTAATTTTTCCTGAAAATATAAGAAATTTCTTGTGTAGCCTCCTTCACAATTCATTTCAGCTGCGGAGGAGGAAAAATAAGATGCACCAATGGAAAAAAACCTTTAAATTTACAAAACAAATTGTATATATACTTTATGGGGTCCCCGACCGATATTTCGATGCGTTACACACGGAATGACAAAGTGAGTATACCCCCATACTGTAGTTGGAGGGTATAAAAATACAATATGTACGTCCATGTATGAATTGCACGGATAGTAGAGGTAAAGCACGGATAATAGAGGTAAAAAACAAACACACAGCATGCCGGTTAATAGAGGCACCGGTTAGTAGAGGGCCGGATAATCGAGGTTCAACTGTATGTAAATAAACCAATTTTTTTTTGTAAATTTACAAAACAAATATGAAAATTTAAAAACAAAATTGTATATTTACAGAAAAAGTTGTAATTTTACAAAAATTTAGTAGAAAATACGAAAACAATATCGCAAATTTACAAATTATTTGGTTAAACTACTGTTTTTACGGCAAAAAATTAGAAAAAATGGTATATTTACAATAAAAATTGTAAATTTACCACTCTTTATTGTAAATATACAAGTTTTTTGCCATGAAAAACAATAGTTTAACCAAACAATTTGTAAATTTACAATTTTGTTGTTTGATATTCTACTTTATTTTGTAAGTTTACAATTTTTTTTGTAAGTTTACAATTTGTTTTGTAAATTTTAATTTAGTTTTTTTGCAAATTTACAGTTTTTATTGTAAATATACGTGTTTTTCAATATTTTTTTGCGGTAAAAACAGTAGTTTAACCAAATAATTTGTTAATCTACAATTTATTTTTTTCATTTTCTATTTTTTCTTTGTAAAATAACAACCTTTTTCTGTAAGTTTACAATTTTGTTTTGTAGATTTACCAAATTTTTTGTAAATTTCCAAAAAAAAATATTCACCTCGAAGTTAATATTTTACAAAAAAATGGTAAATTTACATTTTATTTTGTTAAATCAATTTACAAATTATCCCCGTAACATTACGGGGATTCTTGCTAGTACATATTTTACAAAACCTGCCCCGTAAAATCACGGGGATTTTATGTCATTTTACAAACTTTTTTTTTGAGTGAAGGGTTTCGATAGGAATTTAATTTTGAATACATTTTTTTTGTCATTTAAAAAAAATGTTTGTTTGTTTTTTTTAATTTATTTTTTTTTTTTATTAAAAAAGCTGCTTTACATACAATGCCAGATTTTAAAAAAATCGGATAAAAGCGCCAAGACGCATTTAGGAAAACCTTGGGTTAATGCATATTTAACGTGTTTAATACAAATTTCATTTACTTTCCCACAAGTAATATCAGTTTTTTTAAACTTCGGATAAAAGCGTCAAGACGCATTTATAAAACTTCGGATAAATAAACCTCGGATAAATGAGAAAAGAAAATTTTGACTAATAAAATTATATTTCTATTTAAAAAATTTAATTATGATTTATTGTAAAAAAAAAAAAATTGAGTGTAAAACTCAAATATTGAGTGCCATTTATATATTCTGTTACTTTTTTAGGATCAAGTCTGTTAATTAACATTACCCTGTTATTAACATATCATTTGCAACGAAAGTATACGAAAATAGTACACAAATTTAAATTAATGATGTTTTATTTTTTTTTTTATTTTTTTTTTTTTTTCAAACATTTAATTCTTTAAAATCCAATTTAAAAAAACAGCAAAAACTAAAAGAATATTTTTCTCATTTATTTTGTTTTCATTACTTTCCTTCTTTTAATAATGTCTTTTGTAAAACTTTGTTATAATCACAAAAAAAGAAAAAACAATAAAACCATGATTTTTTTTTTTAATTCTCCACTCTTCTGGAAACAAATATACGCACTTTTTATAAGCGCGACAACTTAATGAACAAGATTAACCCATTGGAAGGAGACAATAAGTTTTACATATTAAAAAAAATACATAAATCTTCAACGAAATAACTCAAGCAATTCCTTAAATACTTGCAAAAATCTTTGTTTAATATATGTACTGGCACTGTTATACAACTGTTATATTAAGCTGATTATAGATTAAAGAGTTAACAATGCGCTTAATATATACATTAGCGTAGAAAAATATTTTTTAATTTCTTAAATTTAAATTTTTAACTGTTATACGGACTGTTATACATAATAATTTATGGATATCGTGCTAGCTTATGAAATGGGGGACCGTGGGTTATGGTAAATTGAATTATATAATGTTATACATACAAAAAAACAATACATTTAAACTGTTATACAACACCTATAGTAAGACTTTTATTTATAAAACTTGTTTACAATATCAAAAATGTACACTCTGACATTTAAAAATCTGATTAAATTTTTGTATTAATTAAATTTTTAAATTTTTTTATACACACTAAACAAAATAGCTTAAGATACTCCTTAAATGCTAGCAATTGTTTTGTTAAAAATATTTAAACTGTTATACGACTATAAAATTAAGACTTTTATTTATAAAACTTGTTTACAATATCAAAAATGTACACTCTGACATTTAAAAATCTGATTAAATTTTTGTATTAATTAAATTTTTAAATTTTTTTATACACACTAAACAAAATAGCTTAAGATACTCCTTAAATGCTAGCAATTGTTTTGTTAAAAATATTTAAACTGTTATACGACTATAAAATTAAGACTTCCACATATTACAATGGCTTATAATGGTAAAACCATAGACTTTAATATAAAAAAAATATGTGTTTGAATGTCTAAGTTATATAATTTAACTGTTATACAAACTGTTATACGTAACATATTGCAACAAACCAATGTTTTAATAAAACGGTAACTCTTAAATAAGCATTTTTTTTAAGTTATTTATATCTGTTCCACAAACTGTTATACAACTGCTAAAACTTTCAGAATTGTAAGCTTAAAAAAACTATATTTTATTGTTCTCTTGGAATTTTTTTCAATTTTGAACACACTTTCGGTTATTAAAATCTGACTTAAAAAGCTCAAAATGGGTCAATTACATAAACACACATATTTTTTATATACCAAAAAAAAGTGTTATACAACCTTTATTGCTTATTCTCGCAGCGACGTATCCAGGAATTTGAAAAGGGGGGGGCCCAACACAATTTTTTTTTTAATCACAATGTAATAATACTATTTTCTAGGACTAGCCCCCCCCCCCTCCTCTGTCCAAAATTTTTTCTAGAAATTACAGCATTTTTCTATACCAACAACATTAAAAATGCCTCAGAATTTGTACATTTTTCTAGAGAAAGAATGCATCAGACTCTCTTTTTAAACTTCAAAATTTTAAACATCTCAGAATTTGAGAACATTTTTATAAAATTTATTTATTATTATAAAATATTCCTTAGGATCGGAGATTTTTTTAAAAACAAATGTATCAGAGTCTGAGAACATTGCTATAGAAAATATTTTGAAAATATTTTATACAAAAAATTTTTCAAAATCTTTGAAATTTTCGATAGCAAAAATGTCTTTAAATCCTTAAATTCTGAGGTATTTTTTCTATAAAAACCGTTCCTAGAACCAATATGTAACCTAAAAGTAAGAGGTTTTAAAAATGTACAGAAAAAATATAGAGGAAACAAATTTGAGTAATCACTTGTTTAAATTTAAAAACAAAAATTGTGTAATTTTTTAATTGACGCTATTAAAAATTTACTTAAAAATTTTAAAAACAATTTTAGTAAATAATTTAATAAAAATTTAATAGTTTTTTAATTTTTTTTAAAATAGTTTTTTAATTTTTTTTAAAATAACTCAAGCAATTCCTTAAATACTTGCAAAAATCTTTGTTTAATATATGTACTGGCACTGTTATACAACTGTTATATTAAGCTGATTATAGATTAAAGAGTTAACAATGCGCTTAATATATACATTAGCGTAGAAAAATATTTTTTAATTTCTTAAATTTAAATTTTTAACTGTTATACGGACTGTTATACATAATAATTTATGGATATCGTGCTAGCTTATGAAATGGGGGACCGTGGGTTATGGTAAATTGAATTATATAATGTTATACATACAAAAAAACAATACATTTAAACTGTTATACAACACCTATAGTAAGACTTTTATTTATAAAACTTGTTTACAATATCAAAAATGTACACTCTGACATTTAAAAATCTGATTAAATTTTTGTATTAATTAAATTTTTAAATTTTTTTATACACACTAAACAAAATAGCTTAAGATACTCCTTAAATGCTAGCAATTGTTTTGTTAAAAATATTTAAACTGTTATACGACTATAAAATTAAGACTTTTATTTATAAAACTTGTTTACAATATCAAAAATGTACACTCTGACATTTAAAAATCTGATTAAATTTTTGTATTAATTAAATTTTTAAATTTTTTTATACACACTAAACAAAATAGCTTAAGATACTCCTTAAATGCTAGCAATTGTTTTGTTAAAAATATTTAAACTGTTATACGACTATAAAATTAAGACTTCCACATATTACAATGGCTTATAATGGTAAAACCATAGACTTTAATATAAAAAAAATATGTGTTTGAATGTCTAAGTTATATAATTTAACTGTTATACAAACTGTTATACGTAACATATTGCAACAAACCAATGTTTTAATAAAACGGTAACTCTTAAATAAGCATTTTTTTTAAGTTATTTATATCTGTTCCACAAACTGTTATACAACTGCTAAAACTTTCAGAATTGTAAGCTTAAAAAAACTATATTTTATTGTTCTCTTGGAATTTTTTTCAATTTTGAACACACTTTCGGTTATTAAAATCTGACTTAAAAAGCTCAAAATGGGTCAATTACATAAACACACATATTTTTTATATACCAAAAAAAAGTGTTATACAACCTTTATTGCTTATTCTCGCAGCGACGTATCCAGGAATTTGAAAAGGGGGGGGCCCAACACAATTTTTTTTTTAATCACAATGTAATAATACTATTTTCTAGGACTAGCCCCCCCCCCCCTCTGTCCAAAATTTTTTCTAGAAATTACAGCATTTTTCTATACCAACAACATTAAAAATGCCTCAGAATTTGTACATTTTTCTAGAGAAAGAATGCATCAGACTCTCTTTTTAAACTTCAAAATTTTAAACATCTCAGAATTTGAGAACATTTTTATAAAATTTATTTATTATTATAAAATATTCCTTAGGATCGGAGATTTTTTTAAAAACAAATGTATCAGAGTCTGAGAACATTGCTATAGAAAATATTTTGAAAATATTTTATACAAAAAATTTTTCAAAATCTTTGAAATTTTCGATAGCAAAAATGTCTTTAAATCCTTAAATTCTGAGGTATTTTTTCTATAAAAACCGTTCCTAGAACCAATATGTAACCTAAAAGTAAGAGGTTTTAAAAATGTACAGAAAAAATATAGAGGAAACAAATTTGAGTAATCACTTGTTTAAATTTAAAAACAAAAATTGTGTAATTTTTTAATTGACGCTATTAAAAATTTACTTAAAAATTTTAAAAACAATTTTAGTAAATAATTTAATAAAAATTTAATAGTTTTTTAATTTTTTTTAAAACTCTCATAGTTTTTTGAATTCTCGTTTAGTTTATAGTTTTTTGTGTATGTATATGGGTGAAATCAAAAAATGTCAGTGTTTTTGAGCCAAAATTGTACAAACAAAAAATTTGAATTTTTGGTGAATTTTTTTATTAAAATCGATTTGTTACATCACTACTAATATAACTATAAAAAATCTCTTCTACAAATTGTTTCAAACAAATTTTATCGACAATTTTATGATTTTTTTGGTGACGGAGTTTACATTCACAGTAGAAAAATACATTAAATTTTTCGAATTTTTTTTGAAAACATTTTATTGTAATTTAAAAAACTTATTTATGTAATTACTAACAATTTTTGTAATAAGGATTTTTTTCTTGTTTTTGTTATTAAAGATTTTACAATTATTTTTTTTTTAACAGGATTTTTCTAAGGAAATGTAAAATAAATTTATTAAAATATCTGTTAAAATGAGTTTTTTTATTTTTTTAATGACTAGTGTTAATATTTGCATCGGTTTTAACAACTACATAAAGTTTCTTATTGCTATCTGCAAAAAAAAAAAAAAAAGTTGACGGAGTTTACAGAGACGGAGTTTACATTTCGTCACTTTTTGCCCTTTTTTTCAAAAACTATTTGTCGGAAATTGGTTTCCGAACAAAAATCATTAGATGTCCACTAGATACGTCAAAATATGATGATATTTCATATACACGCTAAGAAGTTTTGTTGTAAACGTGGAGACGGAGTTTACAGCATTTTTCGATTTTTCGTTTATGATTTAGGTTTTCATACCGAGAAATTAATATGCAATGAAAAAACTTGAAACCAATGATGCACAATGATACTTTATAGCCTCGCGTTTAATAAATGGGGCAATAACATATTATTTTTCTAAACATAATACGTCAAAAACAACAAAATTGTCGAGTTCCAAAATGTCTAAAAAAAGTGTCGAAAAATCGTTACAAAATTGAAGCCGTGTTTGCATGGGTAAAAGAGATAGTTATGACTATATAAAATTTTTTTTTAAGAACGTCAACATTCCCTCTTTAAAAATGTAGTCAATTATTAAGCTCTTGGTTTATTGGTTTTTAAGATATAACCGGTTAAAGTTTAAAAACTGAAATAGTTATTGGCGACGGAGTTTACATTTGGCCTACAAAAATGAAAATAACTTGTTTAAAATAGCCTTTTAATATCCAGAATGTTGTTAGTTATGTATAACGGCAATGTATATGACGTTGTACAAAAGAAAATATGCGAATACTTTAACCAATGTATGAGATATTACACGATTACATGGTTTGGTTGACATTTTTTGATTTCACCCATATGAAAGTTTGTAATCGTCTTTATAAAATTTGCCTATGTTTTTGAGACATAAATATGTTTGGTAAAGTTTGAAAAAACAAGTTTTTTGTTTTTTTTTTTGTAAACAAATTTAAAACTTTTTTAAAATTAAAAAAAAATAAGTAGATAAATTTTGAGTAAGTTTTTAATTGTGTCAATTAAAAATTTACTCAAATTTTTTTTTCAAACATTTAATAAATTTTTATTAAAAATTTACTCAATACTACTAAATCGTTTACTGGTGCAAAATTGAGTAATTTTTTACTCACAAGGGAAGTATCTCAACCCTTATGAACCGATTTGCCTGAAACTTAAAATATATGTCAAGGAAACAATTCTAAGGTTGAGGTGTCTCGGCTTATCGGCCATATCGGGGATTTAGGGGTTCAAAACATGGGTCAAAAAATGGCGAAAAAATCGTTTTTTTGGATTTTTCAGCCATTTCTTTTTAAGAAACTATTAGATGTTTTTATATGAGAAGAAAGGTTTTTTTAATGCCTATTCAATGGTGGCATAACCTTTTAAAAATTCGGTTTCTTTAAATATTTTTTTCAGGAAAATGTGTAAATTTTGGGGGGGTACTTATGTGAAGACATAGACCTACGATATCCATATGGATAAGAAATAATCTTTATTAAATTTAAGTCGACCCGTATTTTTGCCCTAGATGATATTCCTGTTAGTTCGGAAGTTATCAAAATTTTCCCGAAGGTCCACATGGTTTCATTAGGGGACAATGAAATTTTTAAACACCGATATGGCCGATAAGCCGAGACACCCCAACCTTAAAATCGTCTCTTTAATATATATTTTAAGTTTCAGGCAAATCGGTTCATAAGGGTTGAGATACTTCCCTTGTCAGTATTAAAAATTTACTCAAATATTTTTTTTATTTTTTCTGTGTGTATGCGTGAAAGACTTCAAAATTAAATTATATGAACCAGAAGATTATTAATATTTTAATTGTTTAACATTTTTCTGATATTAGGGTTTGAAAATTCGAAACCGCTAATTTAGGCGTGGTTTTACTGTTACGTATCCGTAAGTTAGCGCGTTCCATTTTCGAGATATTCGCTCTCACGTAAGAGCCATTATAAAGGACCTGATTCCAAATCTGCCATATAAATATTTGTAGAACATTTCGTTATCGAGATATTTGGACTTGGAAATTAATAAATTCTTTAGCGCTTTTTACGGATGTACTGTTATATATTATTGCCGTGGCGCAACATTTAAGGACTGAATTTTTATAAAATGAAAATCTAGATTCCAAATACGTCATTAAATTTGTTTAAGTTGCTTTTGTAAATTCGTTTATGAAAATATATCTTTATTTATTTACATAAAAAATAATCAAAGTTTTTTTTATTTTTTGCCAGTTTAAATATTGTCCTTAGTCATTATTAAATTTTCAAAACTGCGGTTTTTCAATTCAAACACGATTTTTGGAAAAAGTGCTAGATAGAAAATTAAAAATTATGAAAATTTTTATTTAGAAAAAATTTTCAGCATCTTAGAATTTTTTATAGAAATAATATCTCAGAATCAGAGACTTTTAATGTAGAAAAAGTGACTTAGGTCCTTAGAGTTTGAATTTTTTTTTTAAGAAAACTGTTTTCATGATCCTGATGCATAATTTTCATTAAATAAAACCATTATAATATGTTTTTTTGGTACATATTTTACAGATATTTCGATATAAGTGAATTTTTAAAAACGAAAATTTACTCAAAATCAAGAGTTTTTATAAAAAAATATGTAAGACTTTTCGTCAAAAAACAAAATATTTACAATACTAAAAAACTTATGTTTGTTACTTGTATGTGTTTGTTACTTGTATGTGTGTATGTGTTGAAGTGTTTACATTTTTTTTAAATTTTCCAATCCAAAAGGGGGGGGCCCGGGCCCCCTGGGCCCCCCCCTGAATACGTCCATGTATTCTCGTATAATATTTTGTGGCACTACGTTAACAGTTACTGTACACATGTAATGCAGTACAACTGCATTATGCAGTAACAGCAATATGTAAAGAAAAAAATGCACTCTAGTGTAAAAACGCGTCAGACAAATGATTATTTTCTTTTCCTTTTAGCAATATTTAAACACTTTATAGCCTTTTGCATACATTATTATGCACATTTAAACACATGCAGGCATGGTGAATGTATTCTACATAGCATAGTGTATGTGTGTGTGTTCATGATTTGTTAATGTATGTGAGTATAAGTGTATAAGACTGTGTTTTTATATTTTGTTTGTGTTATTTAAATAAACCTTTAAACATTGCTTACGAAAACCCCATTTTTACAATTGTACACATGTTGTTTAATTTGTAAGCTCATGCATATGTACGAGCAGGCAGGCATGTGCATAATGTTTATGAGTTGTTGTTTTAAATGTACTTATAAACAACAACAAAAACTTTGAGAAAATTTTATATTTTCTGGCATAAATATGCAGAAATTTTATAAAGAAATGCACAATATTTAAAATGTAAAAAAAAATTGTAACAGACTATAAATAAAAATATCACAAGTAAGTTATTTGCTTTTATACAGAAGAAGTAAATGTATTAAAAAACTGTATTTTATACAGAAGAAGTAAATGTATTAAAAAACTTAATTTTGAACCCTGTTCAAAAATCTTTATTATTAAATAAGTTTAATAGATCGCGTAAAATTGTAAACTTGAAATACCATTTATAGATTTGTTTCAATAAATGTCTCTATTTCTTAAGAATAAGAGTTTGTATAACAGTTACTTGAGTACGATTAAAGAGTTTTATATGATTAAGCAAGTTGAGTAAGTCGTATAAACGACAAATACAAATTTTTAGTATTTCTTTCATAAACGTCTATATTTTTTGAGTATAACAGTTTGTATAACACTTATGTTTGGTTTGTTTTAATTCAAATCCTCTTCTTCTAATCAGAAATTTGCTTGGTTTTGCCCTTTTAAATAAATTCACTAATTTTTATAAATATAACAGTTTGTATAAGAAAACTATTATGAACTTACATTTAAGAAAAAGATCACGAACTAACAAAAAATTAAAGGGCTTAATTTTTTACTTATTTTAAAATATTTTTAAGGAAATTATATGATTTAACAAGTTAAGTAGAACGTATAAAAGTTAAAAAGTTACAGAAAACGTCAAATAAAACTACTGACAAAATATGTCGTCATTATGCACGTCTCCGAAACAAAAATGCAAATTCCTTCATTTGTGTCTGCAATTCCAGATCATGTTGGTAACCCTTGCGAAATAAAGACAAAAAAACTGAAAGAAAGTATGAAGTGAGATTGAGATTGCTAGAAATAGAATTGTAGTGTTGAAAACTGTCAAAATTTATTCTGTAGAAACTATAAATATTCAAGACAAACCGACATTTAAAATCCTACTGATGATAACACTAACTGGGGTGTTTGAAACCGGTATTGGAAATACCAGAAATGTCTATAATTTTGGAAATTTAATTTTTCTTTTGCATTTTTTCAACTTGAACCCTTATTAAAATTTTATAAACTTTAAAAGTACACTCAAAATAATCACTCTGTTAAATTACAGAGATACTCTGCTGAGCCAGCAGAAAATACCATAGATTTCCAACCAGCAAGATTTTTTGTTATTTTACGAAGAAAACTCTGTAAAATGATTTCGATAAAAAAAAACCTGTAAATTTACAGAATCATCTGTAAAATATTGATAAAAGCGACCAGAATTTTACTATTTTATTTACTATTTGTTTCTGATCAATTTCTCTTTCCTTAATGTGTAAGTAGTGTTGACAATTGGAAAATGCCACCGAGTAAATTTGCCCGCTTTAATGCTTCCAAATTGTAAATTTACTTTTTTTATTTTTGTGAAAATTACGATGTATTTTACGAGTACCTCCAATTTTAGCCGACATCCTCGTAAAATTTACCAGGTTTTATTGTAATTTAAGACGCTTTTTAAAGAGCGGTTGAAATATTTGGGAGTTTTTTGAAGAGCTTTTATTTAAAAACTGTATTACAGAGCACTAAGTTAAATTGTTAAATTACAGTTGAAATTTAGTATTTTGGTTACGAGAAAATGTATAAAATCTGTATTTTACCAAAAAACTCTGTTTATTATCTATAAAATAGAGATTACAAAGTAAAAACTAAAATTACAGATAAAATTTTGTTTTTCGGTTACAAGAAAATACAAAGTATATTCTTAAAATCTGTATTTCGACAGATAACTTTGTCAAATGTCTGTCGAATTAAGATTACAGTCATTTTACAGAGTTTTTAACAGAGTAATTATTTTGAGTGTAAAATTTTTAGTTCATAAAATAAAAAATCGTGTATCTCTTGAGTCTAACAGTTTGTACAAAAGTTAAGTTGTGTTTGAATTCTCATTTAGGAAACTGCTTGGTTTTTGAAATTAGATAAATATAACAGTTTGTATAAACGTTTAAATTTAATTTTTCCAACTTTTCCAATTAATTGCATTTTATTGTGTATAAGAGTTTGTATTACAGTCATTTAAGTTCGTTTAAAACTATTTTTAAATAATTTTGTATGATTTAATAACTTTAATTGATCGTATAAAAGATTAAATATCATATTTAACAACTCTTTATACAACCTTTTAGTTTGAATTCTCATTTAGAGAATTTTTTGGTTTTGATATTTTTAGTTGAATTGTTTGTATTTTGATAATTATAACAGTTTGAATAAAAGTTTAAATTTAATTTTTACAACTTTGAATAAAAAAAAATTGCAATTTTCTTGTGTATAACATTTTGTATTACAATCATTTGAGTTCGTTTAAAGCTATTTTTAAATAACTTTGTATGATTTAATAACTTTAATTGATCATATAAGAGATTAAATATCATATTTAACAACTCTTTATTCAAACTTTTAGTTTGAATTCTCATTTAGAGAATTTCTTGGTTTTAACATTTTTAGTTGATTTGTTTGTATTTTAATAATTATAACAGTTTATATCACGGTTGGGAAATGTGGCACAATAGTGCCATTTTTGGCACTATTGAATGGTCAGTGGCCCCACAAAAAAAAGTTTTGGCCCTTTTTCATCCTCTCCAAATATTGTCAAAATTTATTTAAAATAAATTTAAAAAAAATATTTGTACCAAAATTAAATTATTACAAAAACGATAAAAAAAGTATCAGGCATTCCAATGTTAAGAATTTATTATACTAATTTATTGTAAAAAGTTTTTGTTTTCTTTAAATTTATGATTTTAAAGTGGGTATTAAACGTGTATTATTTTTAGCAATTAAAAACAACGACCATCTCGAGATTCTATAAGTAAAAATCTCGAAATAATCGACGTTTTTTATTTTGCTTTCACCAAATTTTCACCCATGATAACTCTTATTCCTTTTAGTCTATGATTGCTATTGTAAAAATGATCAAAAATTAGAAAGTATTTAAAATTTTTTTTTTGGCCCTTTTCAACCTATTTTGGCCCTTTTTATCCCACAACTTGGCACTAATTCAAAATTATCAAATACCAACACTGGTTTATATTGATAAATATAACAGTTTGTATAAAACTTGAAATTCAATATTTTACAAACTTTAACTACAAATGTTAGGTTTTTTATTTTTGTTATGAACAACAGTTTGTATAACAGTTATTTGAATTTACTTTTTTGTTTTTCTTCAACAACTTATTTATGTTGAGTATAACAATATGCAACAGTTATTATTTTAATAAGTCTTTCATATGATTTAGTGAACAGCACTTTAAATTTGGTTTGCTTATTTTGTTAGTTTCTCAAAAAGGATTTTAAGAATTTAAGTAGTGCTCAATATACTCACTTTGTCGTACGTCACTTTGTGTAACGCATCGAAATATAGATCTATTACCGCATAAATTGTATATATTATTGATCCTCGATAGATTCCGAGGTGCCCGTCCGTCAATCCATCCGTCTGTGAAAAGTACGATGCATTCAAAAATTAAGGAACTAGAAGTTTGAAGCTTGATACACACATGCCTTTTTATCATAGTCTGATTATGAGCGTTAATTGGATCAGTGCGAAAAGCTTCCCCTTAAAAAAAAACTAAACCAATCTCTGAAAATCCCATTTTTTAGAGCCTTTTTTATTGTTCGTTTGTTATGGAAATAAAACATGTTTACATCAGAAGAACTTTAAAGTCCTGCACTTGGACCCAGAAGAGAAAAAAGTGTATTTTTTTCGGCACGCCCAATTTTATAGGCGTGCATATTCAAAATTTAATTAAACAATGGTAAAATTGTATTACTGAAGTTCAAAAATCATTATAAATGAGTTTTTTAACATTATTTGTTAGAAAAAAATTTGTCTCGTCAGGCCCAATTTTATAACCGTGTATATATGAGGAGTCGCAGAACAAAACGCACTTTTTCGCATTTTTTGACAAATTGATTTTTTGTTCTTTTTATATTATTTGGTTCGAAATCTATCAGAAAAAATTTCCATAGCGTGAATTATTTTTGTTTTTCATCAAGAAAATGGATTCCTTAAAAATTGGTGTGTAACAAAACGTACTTTTTTCTTAATTTTTTATCAAAACGTACTTTTTTCATTGTATTTCATATGCAAGATTTTTCATAATTTTAAAATATGCCATTTTACTCTTATATTCCATATAAATATAAATGCCCACCAAGATATTTTGAGGCCTTCTTGCAGGCCAGTGAAGGATTTCCCCCTTATTCTTGTTATTGGTCTATTTACACCCCACTACTACAGTATGGGTACATTAACTTTGCCAATTCGTGTGTAACGTATCTAAATATGAGCCAATGAGGCTCTTTTGTAGTTTTTAATAAATAAGAATATTTTTAAAACACTCGATCAAAATAGTATCGTCTAAAAAAATACGCACATCAAAACGTCGTTTTTCAATTATTTTTAAACAAAACGTACTTTTTTCATTATTTTTTAACAAAACGTACTTTTTCCAAAGTAAAAGTGGTTTTATATTAAACATCCTCAACATATAATGTGGTGACTTATGGCAGTTTGATGCATCTCTTGATAAGCAAAAAACTTGTTACCATATTCAGGTTCATGCAGTTTTTTAAAGGGGCGAAATAAATAAACCTCAATTTCCCAAAAAATTTTAATATGCGAAAAAGTACGTTTTGTTCTGCGGCTCCTCATATATTAAAAATTCATTTAAAAAATCGTAAAAGTGTATTACTGAATTTCAAAAATTAATGTAAATGAATTAATTGATATTAATCGCTAGTCGAACATTTTCGCCTGCGACCTCCTTAACTCCTTTCAAAACGGCTTTGTCAATTAACTTTTTTATTTGCTTACGAGACTGCAATAGTCAGTAATTTGTTAGCTAATGTTTTAAAAAACTTCCAGACTTCTCTGTTTTCTATGTTGAACAATTTTGAATGTATAACAGTTTGTATGGCAACTTGTTCAACAGACTATTAATTTAAGAGACTGTATTAGTCAGTAATTTGTACGGTAATATTTTTTAAATCTTTCAGATTTTTCTATTTCTTATGTTACACAATTTTTATCATACAAATTTTATGTATAACACTTTGTATAGCAACTTGTACAACAGGTTAAACATTTGAATCCCTCCTTAAGAACTTAAAAAGTATGTATAACAGTTTGTATAACAGTTTGTATAACAGTTAAAATTCATTGATAATTTTATATTTTTTTTTTTTTCCTAATTAAAAAACAATTCACTTCGGTGGCGTTAAGCGATTTTATTTTATATACATAACTATAAAAAAGATTTCCATTTTCATTTACAAAATATCAATCATAATCTATCTATATAACAGTTAAAATATAAAATTTCATAATTCAAACTGTTGTGCCAACGTTAAGGGATTTTGTATTTTATTTTACTTTTGATAAATTTGTAACACTTTTTATTTTTTTAAACTTTAAGTTTTCTAAAAAATTTTACAAATCAAACGTTACTTAAGCGTTGAGGGATTTTCTCTAACATTGATTTTTCGTTTTGCAAAACTTTTGACATTAAAAGTAAAATTTCTCTGAAATGCTACAACCTTTTCCCTTTATTTACACAGCATTTAACACCTTTACAACAGTAACGCGAATTTATATTTTAATGTTTTCCACATTAATTTTTATGGTACACATGTGTAGAAATTTTCTATTGTTTTTCTTTTTTTGGTTTTCTGTAAAGGATTTTAACCATAACATTAAAGTTTGTGCTACGCGTAATGATGTCTTTAGTTTTTCTTAGGTATCCAAAATTAAAACATTTTAAATTTAAAACTACGGTTTGATGTTAAATGTCAGTTTGATGGTGAAAATTAAAAAAGACATTTGAAGTTTTGCGAGCAAAGGTACTAAGAAAACTAGAAGCTTATGCATGCATAAAGAAATAGAAATATTAAAATTTTATTGGAAATTTTATAGAAAAAGTATCAAAGTGAAACTTAAACTAAAATAATTTTAATACAATGGTTAAAGAAAAGCAATAATTAAAAAAAATAATAATTTGATTGCCAGCGGAGTCGATCTTAAGACCAGCTGCACCAAATTATTCAAAAACACAGCTACATTAAGAACTTTTAAGCAAAAACTATTTATTTTTCGCAAATTAAATTTAATGCTATATATAAAACAAAATTCTACAAAAACCAGAAAAGTTGTTTTTCTAACAAAAATATACTATTACCGAAAAACTCCTTTTTCATGTTGACAAATTTCCTTTAATTAAAGTTGTATACACTTAAAAAATTATGTCATTAACTGTTTGTAGTTTATTTAAAAAATTTTACGTTTAGTCGTTTTTAAAAGAAAAAACATTTGTTTGATGTTCAGTTTTTATTAATGACTACTTCTGCCCTTTGTTTCAAAAATAACACACTAAAAAATAAAGACTTTCATTAACATTTAATTTTTAAAGTCATTTATTTTTGTTCTGTAAGTAAAAACTACTGATTAATCTTTAAATTTTTAATGATTTGTGTAAGTAATTTTTTTTTAAATTGTTGGTATTTTTTAATGAGATATCATTAGTTTTTACCTACACAAGTAGGTTATTTTTTTTGTAGAAAAAAAATATAAAACATTATTTAAAGAAAAATTTATTTTTCTAAAAATTTAAGACATCCTGGTTCGTTTTTTACTAGTTTCATATAATCCAGTTATTATAATCATCAGAAAAACTTTTAATGTCAAATTTATTCAGTTAATAGTCAATTTTATTCTATATGTGAAAATTATTAACAGATCGCAGCCGCCAGGGATTGAACCCATGATCTGTAATGTTTTTGCTATTAACTGCCTCTTAGGTACGATCACTCTAGACCGATACGCTAAGTTGGCTGTTAAGCAAGTATCAACTAACCCAGCAAAACTTTGGTAATGGGTAGTGATTATATAACACATTACCAGGTAATGTATATAACTTATTTGTAGCATTATTTTAGGATGTCTTACCAAACATTTGTTCCACAACGTATTATTTTAAAGTGAAAAATATTGCATTACTAATAATTTGCTACGTAATGCATGATTATTGGAAAAAATGTATTTCATATATATTATTTCTAAACATTAAATCATGGATGACTTATATTTGGTTACATTATGTATTATTTGAAAGTTTGAAATAATGCATTATTTATAATTGGATGCATAATGCATTACAATAACATAAAAAATAAATATTTTATAAAAAAATGCATAAGTTTAAACTAGAGATGGGCTCACGACAGGAAATTTCTAACGACACACACTCACGAGCATATTTTATCTACTTACACTCACTTACAATCACGTGAGTAAATTTAATACAAAATTACTTTTTCACTACTCGTAACACCTTATATATTATCTTCTTGTATGCTATATTATTTCATTTCTGGTAACCTATAAAATATCACATATTTTATACCTTACTCGTATTCTTCGTTATAAATTTATGACTTATTTTATACCTTACTGGTATTCTTTGTGATAATGTAGATGCATTACTTTTAGTCTCATCGCCTGTTAAAATCATCAATGCTGCAATGTATAAAATAAGAGATCCTATACCTTATTTTATACCTTATTTGGTAATCTAAGTTTTGCTGGGTAACATTAAAGTTTGTGCTACGCGTAATGATATCTTAAGTTTTTCTTAGGTATCCAAAATTAAAAAAAAAATTAATTTAAAACTACGGTTTGATGTTAAATGTCAGTTTGATGGTGATAATTAAAAAAGATGTTTAAATTTTGAGTAGCAAAGGTAGTAAGAAAATTAGAAGTTTATGCGTGCATAAAGTAATAGAAATATTAAAATTTTATTGGAAACCAGAAAAGTTGTCTTTTTAACAAAAATTTACTATTACCTAAAAAAAACTCCTTTTTCAAATTGACAAATTTCCTTAAATTAAATTTGTATATTTTTTTTGCAGAAAAGGGTTTAAATAAAAATAAAACACTTACAACAAATTCAAAAAAAATATTTAATTAAACTTGTTAATTGTATAAACAAAAATAATTAATTAAATTTTTTATTTTTAACAATTTGTTTAAATTTTTTACATATTCATAAAAAAAAATTTTGAAATATATTCACTAAAATATTTAAATGTTCATTTAAAACAAATTTTGTATTTTTTTTTTTCAAATTTATGTTAATGACTTGTTTGTTTTATTTATTTTTCCTTTAAAATAAACATGATAAATGATTTTATTATACTGAAAAGACACTTTAACAACAAAGTTTCCTTTTCCGTTTTAAATCAGACAGGACTTTAAAGATTTTCTTGTCCCGTTTATATTTTATTTTTGTTTGGTTTGTTTAAGTGTCTGTTTGACTGACACATTGACTTACTGACCTTAAAATTTAAGTTTTATCTTGATTTTATAAGTATGATAACAAAAACAAACTTGTTAATGGTTTTATTGGATAATAAATTAGCAATTTATACAATTGTAGCAATTAACCATGAAATTGAGATGATATAAAATATTAAGTGGTATTAAAGTTGAGTTCTTAAGAAACTTTACACTTTAATCACATCAATCATATGGAATTGAAGATTAAAAAGTAAAATTGTTAAAATGGATACAAACCATAATGTAAAAATTATTCTTGTGAAAATTTGTTAAAAAAATTTAACAAAAAAATTAGTTTTGAGAAATAAACTATTAAAAAAAAAATTCCACGGAAAATTTTTTCTTGTAAAAAAAAGTTTTGGAAAAAAAATGTTTGTACATGTTAAAAAACCTTTCGATTAGCAATTCAGAATTGTGTCAAATAGCATCCGAATTAAAGCATTTTGTATATTTTCAGGTTATGTTGAATGTACCAAAATTTTCGAAGTGTACTTACATTTTCCTTTATAACTTTTGAACCGCTGAACCGATATTGCTCAAATGCAATACCAAACTGCTCGGGAAAATAACAAGTAAACTGGTTAGGTTTGAGTTTGCTGTATTTTATTACTATTTATGCCAACCGACTTTAAGCAAACTTATAAAAAAAATCCAAAAATAGCTGATTCTTATGATACTTTTCTTTACCATTTAGCAAAAAAAAAATACTTCACATCATTTACACATAGCAATTTTTAGCACTATTTCTATTTTAATAAAAAAATTTGTAGCAATTTTTTTTATATTCAAAGCAATAAAGTTTTCAACAAACGTTCATATATTCCTTTATACTTTTAAGCACTATGTGCACTATATTGTTAAAAGTAAGGTTATGCGTTATTTTCCTAAAAATTCTTGTAAAAAAGTTAATTTATTTTTGTTAGTGCTCACTAGGACGGAGCGTTAAAGTTTTTCCGAATGCTAAAAGTTTGAAAAAACTTAGTTTCAAATAAACTATTACTTTTTCTCGACCTACCCGCTTTAAAAATTTAAAAGAGCTAATATCGCTCCTGCCTAATGCACATAAGAGTGTTATAACACGCATCAAAAATCCTCTATAAAAAGATCTCTTTCCAAATACTTCAAGCATGTTAGTTAACATTTTTAATATCGAGTTTTAAGGCTAGAAAAAAGTTAAAACTTTTTTGCTTTATTGTTTCCTTTGTAAAAAATTGTTTAAAAAAAAAAATTATTTAACTTTGGATATTTTTGTTTTAACAAATTTTTTTATCTAAAAAACAAAAATTGTAATATTTTATTTTTGTATTAAATTTAACTATGTATTTTTTTAAAAATACTACCTTTAAAAAGTTATCTTTTTTCATTATGAAAAATCAGAAAAACAAAGGAAATAAAACTGATATTTTGCAATTAAGTCAGCATTACTTAAAACAAATGACGTAGGGAGAGGGGATGCCTTTAAACATTAAATTTAATAATTTTGTTTATCTAATTCAATAAATTGATTAATTGATTACTTTATTAATTGATAATATAATCAATTAACTAATTAATCAATTTATCAATTTATCAATTTATCAATTTATCAATTTATCAATTTATCAATTTATCAATTTATCAATTTATCAATTTATCAATTATCAATTTATCAATTTATTAATTTATTAATTTATCAATTTATCATTTATCAATTTATCAATTTTTAAATTTATCAATTAATCAATTTATTAATTCATCAATTTATCAATTAACTAATTAATCAATTTATCAATTTATCAATTTTTAAATTTATCAATTAATCAATTTATTAATTCATCAATTTATCAATTTATTAATTTATCAATTTATCAATTTATCAGTTTATCAATTTATCAATTTATGAATTTATTAATTTAGCAATTTATCAATTTATCAATTTTTCAATTTATCAATTTATCAATTTATTAATTTATTAATTTATCAATTTATCAATTTATCAATTTATCAATTTATCAATTTATCAATTTATCAATTTATCAATTTATCAATTTATCAATTTATCAATTTATCAATTTATCAATTTATCAATTTATCAATTTATCAATTTATCAATTTATCAATTTATCAATTTATCAATTTATCAATTTATCAATTTATCAATTTATCAATTTATCAATTTATCAATTTATCAATTTATCAATTTATCAATTTATCAATTTATCAATTTATCAATTTATCAATTTATCAATTTATCAATTTATCAATTTATCAATTTATCAATTTATCAATTTATCAATTTATCAATTTATCAATTTATCAATTTATCAATTTATCAATTTATCAATTTATCAATTTATCAATTTATCAATTTATCAATTTATCAATTTATCAATTTATCAATTTATCAATTTATCAATTTATCAATTTATCAATTTATCAATTTATCAATTTATCAATTTATCAATTTATCAATTTATCAATTTATCAATATATCAATTTATCAATTTATCAATTTATTAATTTATCAATTTATCAATTTATCAATTTATCAATTTATCAATTTATCAATTTATCAATTTATCAATTATCAATTTATCAATTTATGAATTTATCAATTTATCAATTTATCAATTTATCAATTTATCAATTTATCAATTTATACATTTATCAATTAATCAATTTATAAATTTTTCAATTGATCAATTTATTAATTTATTAATTTATTAATTTATTAATTAATCAATTAATCAATTTATTAATTTATCAATTTATCATTTTATCAATTTATCAATTTATCAATTTATCAATTTATCAATTTATCAATTTATGAATTTATTAATTTAGCAATTTATTAATTTATCAATTTTTCAATTTATCAATTTATCAATTTATTAATTTATTAATTTATCAATTTATCAATTTATCAATTTATCAATTTATCAATTTATCAATTTATCAATTTATCAATTTATCAATTTATCAATTTATCAATTTATCAATTTATCAATTTATCAATTTATCAATTTATCAATTTATCAATTTATCAATTTATCAATTTATCAATTTATCAATTTATCAATTTATCAATTTATCAATTTATCAATTTATCAATTTATCAATTTATCAATTTATCAATTTATCAATTTATCAATTTATCAATTTATCAATTTATCAATTTATCAATTTATCAATTTATCAATTTATCAATTTATCAATTTATCAATTTATCAATTTATCAATTTATCAATTTATCAATATATCAATTTATCAATTTATCAATTTATCAATTTATCAATTTATCAATTTATCAATTTATCAATTTATCAATTTATCAATTTATCAATTTATCAATTTATCAATTTATCAATTTATCAATTTATCAATTTATCAATTTATCAATTTATCAATTTATCAATTTATCAATTTATCAATTTATCAATTTATCAATTTATCAATTTATCAATTTATCAATTTATCAATTTATCAATTTATCAATTTATCAATTTATCAATTTATCAATTTATCAATTTATCAATTTATCAATTTATCAATTTATCAATTTATCAATTTATCAATTTATCAATTTATCAATTTATCAATTTATCAATTTATCAATTTATCAATTTATCAATTTATCAATTTATCAATTTATCAATTTATCAATTTATCAATTTATCAATTTATCAATTTATCAATTTATCAATTTATCAATTTATCAATTTATCAATTTATCAATTTATCAATTTATCAATTTATCAATTTATCAATTTATCAATTTATCAATTTATCAATTTATCAATTTATCAATTTATCAATTTATCAATTTATCAATTTATCAATTTATCAATTTATCAATTTATCAATTTATCAATTTATCAATTTATCAATTTATCAATTTATCAATTTATCAATTTATCAATTTATCAATTTATCAATTTATCAATTTATCAATTTATCAATTTATCAATTTATCAATTTATCAATTTATCAATTTATCAATTTATCAATTTATCAATTTATCAATTTATCAATTTATCAATTTATCAATTTATCAATTTATCAATTTATCAATTTATCAATTTATCAATTTATCAATTTATCAATTTATCAATTTATCAATTTATCAATTTATCAATTTATCAATTTATCAATTTATCAATTTATCAATTTATCAATTTATCAATTTATCAATTTATCAATTTATCAATTTATCAATTTATCAATTTATCAATTTATCAATTTATCAATTTATCAATTTATCAATTTATCAATTTATCAATTTATCAATTTATCAATTTATCAATTTATCAATTTATCAATTTATCAATTTATCAATTTATCAATTTATCAATTTATCAATTTATCAATTTATCAATTTATCAATTTATCAATTTATCAATTTATCAATTTATCAATTTATCAATTTATCAATTTATCAATTTATTCATTTATCAATTTATCAATCACTCAATTTGTCAATTTATCGTTTTATCAATTTATCAAATTATCAATTTATCAATTTCCGAAAAAGACTTTTGGAATTTCTAATTCTAAAAAGGTAAAAAGGTTACAAAAAACATGATATGGTACTTTTTTGTTTTCCTAAAATAATGATCTTATAAACTTGAAATTTTAAATCTAAAATCCTCCATATAAAAAAATGGATTTTGAAAATTTTCATTCTAAAGGTTAAAAATGGGGCACAATTGGAAAATTAGTACTTTTTTCCAAATACATTCCTTTTTGTTTATGTTCCATCTAAGGTCCTTTTATTCATTTAGTATGGGTATTATTTTTCTTTTCTATTTAGTGTTTTGCAAATTTTATAAACTGTAATAAATTTTTACAAACAAAAAATTAAATAACTTTACCTTTTTGTTTATTTGTATACAATTTGTTTTTGTGGTAAAAAGTCTTTTTGTTGGTTTTTTTGCATAAGTATTTGCAGAAAAATTAAAACCTTTTACTTATCTCTAGTGTTTACAGTGAATTAATGAATAAATACTTTATGGTTTCTTATACAAATTTTTCTTTGTATAATTTCAATTGAAATATGTTTGTTTAAAAATTAGTTTTTGTAAATTTGGTAAAAATGAATATTTTAATTAAAAACTGTTAGTTTTTAAAAGTTAGAAAAAAAAACTATTAAGTAATAAAAAAGAAAATTATTATCAGAAGAGAAACTAATTTTAAAAGATTTTATTGTAATTAGAAATAAAAATTTGTTTGAATAGAAAACTTGTCTGCTTAATTTACAAAGGGCGGATATAAATTATAAAATTTTGGATTTATTTGATAATTAATGTCGGACAGTAGATACAAATTGTCATTTCTTAAACATAGTGTAAGAAATAAAATTTTTTTCAGTATCATACTGGTATTTTTCAAAATATTAATCTTAAATGCAAGCTCGATGACGTCCAGATTGAGTTATTAAAAAATGTACTACGAGGGTCGATATTTGTTTCAAAAATTTATTTACTAAGATATTTTTTTTACTAAATTTAAAAAAGGAAGTTATAAATTATATTTTTTTGGTTTTATTGGTAAAAATATTAGTACACTCAAAATAATTCTACAGTAAAATGTTTAGTAAATGATTTTGTACCAAAATCTACTAATTATTTACTAATTTTAGTATCTTCAAAGTACTAAAATTAGTAATTTTTACTGGTTTTCAATCATTTTAGTAAAAAAAAATAGTATTGGTTACCAATTTCTGCACTAAGTCCTTTTGGACTAAAATTTAGTTAAATTTTTAGTATTGAATACCCACGTTTTTTTTGGGTGTATGCAATCACTTACATTTGCTTACAGCCTATTTCGTGCAGTAGATTCTGCAAGACAAAGTTAAAAACACTTAACTCGAATGAGTTTTATTTTTAAATTGCAAGATTAAATTTAAGCTTGATGGCGTCCAGATTAAATAAATTTGGTACTATATATTTTTTTTTTTAAATATCATTTTATATTGTAGACATTTTTTATGTCACCATATCACCATTTTCACCTACTTACGAAAATTTTATTAAAATTCTTTATGGCTTATATTGTATATTATTTCGATTTATCTCAATTTCTTATCCTATATGTCTCAATATCCAATAAAATTTCCATTTTTTCTAAATCATTGCTAAATCATTTCCATTTTTTTATTATTTATTTTTCTTATGTTATTTTTTTCTGTAAAAAATATGTAAATCTTGAAATTTTTATACTCCTTTTTTTAAAAAGCCATAAAATTGTTTAGAAACAAAAAAATAAACCAAAAACAAACCTGAATAGTAGATATATTTTGTATTTGCGATACAAAATCGTTTTATACGCCAAGATAAATGAAAAAGTAATAGACTATCAAAGGCATTTTTATTCGCAACCAATATGTAAAAAAATCAATGCTGGCTTATATGATATAAAGAAAAATCCATTGAGTTTGTGTACAATACCATACAATCTTAAATCCATACAAATAAAAGAAAATATAAATGTAAAATATTTTTCCTATACGCATGAAATTTACATAAATAGTTTTACAAACACCTTTTGACAAAAACAAAATACTCTAAACATAAATAAATGATAAATAAACTTAATAAAAATTCTATAAAAAAAAATATTTATGTATAGAAGACGCTACAAAGTTTAGGAAACTGAATAATTTATTGAAATTTAAATATACACAGCTTTTCTATATTAATTTTTTATATAAAACACTTTAAAATGTCATCAAATCTGATATATATGCAATAAATTTAATTAACTTTTCGGCCTAAAAGTATGTAATAATTTTATATTTTTTCTTTATTCACATTAGTGGTGAATAACTTTCTTAATATAATAATATAAATGTTTATTACTGGATTACACTTCCTGTTGCATACTTTAGGGGTTTTAAAAAAATTTAATAAAGTTCGAATATCTTGCCCAATATTTAACGACATATTGCCTACATTAAGGCAAAAACCTTGAACTATTTTTAAGCATACTCTTAATCATTTTATTAATAATAAATACATTTTTGGTATGATTTTTGAAGTTATTTATACAATAGTTAAAAAAAATTTAAAAAAAAAATTAATCGTTTTTTTCACTTTTGGAAATCAAAAAATTATTTGTTTCCTATAACACTGACAATAAGTCGAATGATTTTTAAAAATTTTAGAAACTTGTCTAAACAAGTCAAAAATCATACGTAATATTAATTACTTCTTTAAGCCTGAAAGTATGCATTTCTTTTTTTTACAAAACATGGAAAATCATTTAGATCAATTGACCTTTAATAATATTGCTGTTACATTTTTATTACTTTTTTTTTACAAAATATTTCATTGACTAATTAATATTCATACACTTTGTACTTTTTTTAATTCAATTCTGGTTCACTTTGTTGGAATATTAATCCTCATTAACTTTATATCATTAAATTCTACATTTGATTTACTAAAGTAGCAATTAAAAATATATTTGCAAAAATTACACTCCAATTATATCATAAAAAAAAATTTACAGAAAAACAATCCACTTGAAATTGAAATTATAATGAAATTATATAGACGAAAAAATAAAATTTATACCCAATTAAAACAAACAAAAAATATTAATTAAAATATTCTCTCAAATATTTCAATCAAATTTGTAAATAAACATAAGGTGTGTTTTTCAATTTCTTGGTTTAGAATTTACCATATAAACAAGTGCACTTAAAAAATCTAAAAATCAACTTAGATTTAGACTAGATTTAGGCTGTTCCCTTTTTTATAACCTCCCCTAGAGGGAAAAAAAATTTAAAAAAATGTGTTATTAATTTTGATGCGCTGAACACGAATGTCGAAAAAAATTAACATCCGTTGAATGTTTTCATATCGTTATATATTATATATAAATTTGCAAAAAATTGGGGTTTTTTAATTTTTTTTTTTTGTTAAAAAATCTCGAAATTTCTTTCCCTTGACCCCTTTACACACACCAAAAACATACGTTAGTAAAAAAAATTTTAAAATGGTTCGTATCCCAACTTTACTACATTTTTACTAAATTCTACTAAAAAAAAATTTAGTGTGAAATTGTTTGCTATTAACTGTTTACACTAGTAGTTGTTCATTGCTGAGTAACGCCTAAAAGTATGTTATCATTGTCATATACGCAATCTTGTAAACATGGTCTACTACATTACATTGCTGCTGTACACACTACTAAAACTATTGAGCCAAAATGGTATTGCCGCCAATCAGTTGGGCAGACACATAGCTAGTCAGTCACTTTGCATATCACTCACTTTACTACAAATATTCATTTGCTATACATTTGCAAACACAATTTGCATCATTTCTTAAACACCAACAAATAACGGGGAAGTACGGGAACAAAAGTTTTTAGATTTTATTTCCAAATAATTTGAAAAATGTTAAATTTGCTTAAAACACCGTTCGACAGCCAATATTAAACATGAACCGGATGATATACGCCTGAAAGTATAGATCAAATGGAGTAAAACTGCATTTACAGTTTATCATTTCGTGATCCTGTTTCCTTTTAAAAGGACTTCAAAGTTCTAAAGGATACATTTTGCAAAATATATTTGAAATATTTGTACTTATCCTAGGATGACACTAGTGATGACAAATGCCAGAGGAGGATCTCCCCGAATTTTTCAATTTTTTATGTTGCCATATTAGGATAAGAGGATGTGAATAAAGTCATTTAAAAACTTCATCAAATAATTTTGTTGAAAATTTTGAATGATATTGAACGATAAACTTTTGAAAGGACGTAACTTACCTCCTTTTTCCTGATACATATGTAAAAATAATAAAATAGGAAATTTAGAGGAGATCCTCCTCTTTCATTTCCTATTACAAGTGGCATCCTAGGACAAGTCAAATATTAAAAAATATTTTACTTACTTACTGTAAATGCAGTTTTACTACATTTACAGTTTTTAACGATTTTTTTCACTTTTGTCGAACGGTGAAATTCATAAAAACAGAACTGTTATTGCTGAAAATTGAATAAAAAAATTCTGTAGAAACTATTAATATGTAAACACAGCCGTAATAGAACAAAAAACGATTATTTGTCGTGGTGGCTGTTTCATATAAGGTGGCGATCCAGGCAGAATATTGAGAAAAACAATTTGAGCAATCACTTGTTTAAGTTTTTAAAACAAATTTGAGTAATTTTTTAATTAACGCAATTAAAAACTTACTTAAAAATTGAAACAAAAAACTGAGTAAATAATTTAATACAAAATTAAATTTTTTTTATTTTTTCTCTTGGTGTTTTGAATTCTCATTTAGTTTAAAGTTTTTTGTATATGTATATGAAAGTTTGAAATCATCTTTAAAAAATTTTCCTTTATCATGAAGACATAGGTAGATTTGGTAAAGTTTGAAAAAGCATTTAAAAAAAAATCTAAACTTTTTAAACTTTTAAAAAAAATAAATTCATTTAAAAAGTTACTTAAACATATTGAGAAATTTTAATTTAAGCTTTAATTGTGTGAATTAATAATTTACTCAAATTTTTTATTAAGAATTTAATAATTTTTTATTAAAAGTTTACTTAATACTATTAAATCGTTTCCCAGCAGAAATTTTGCTGAACGTTCAGCAGCTTTTGGAAGGGGAACTTGAGTAAAGGAGCGCATCCAATTGCGCTGAATTCATGCATGATTCTCTAAGGCGATGTCCCACTTTAGAGCGCTAGTTGGATACACAGAAACAGCGCTCTTTAGATGCACTGAAATCACGTGTCTTTAGAGCGCTGATTTAAGCAGAATAAAGATGCTGTAAATTCATGTATCTTTTTAGCGCTGATTTAAGCAGATTAAAGAAGCAGTGAATTCATGTATCTTTGTAGAGCTGATTTAAGCAGAATAAAGATGCTGTAAATTCATGCATCTTTTTAGCGCTGATTTTGTAATAAAATTTGTATTTTCTAAAATTAAAGTTCTAAAATTAAAATGTAAAAATGAGATAAAAAACAAAAAATTTACCAATAAATGAAAAAATATTCAAAATAAGTTATAACAAATGTATCTTAGTTTTTCTGTTTTTTCGTGATTAGAGTTTGTGTTTAATCCAAATCGGTTTATTCATCGAAATAACAAATAAGCATTGGCTGTTTTTTGGTTGGCCTATTTATCATCATTTAAAATGTGTTAAAGGCCTCTGTTATGTCTTTCAAAACTTTTCAAACCACATGATATTTTCCGAATCACATGAAATCGAGTTTGGTGTTTGTTTACGGGTTCATTCAAAGTCAGACAAGGAAAAACAATAAAATTTAAAATTTGTTATTGATAAAATTCAATTTTGAATTTTTCAAAAAATTCAAGAAAGAATTTTAAATATAATTCTTAAAAATTTTATTTTAAATTCTTAGAAGAAATAAAATTCAAAAAAATTTTATTTAAAATTCTTTAAAGAATTTTGTTAATAAAAAAAAAGAATTTTATTTCCATAATAACAAATATATTTTGAACAAATAAATATTCAAACCAAAAGTAAAATAAAATTAAACCAAAAATAAAATTCAAAAATAAAATTCAAACCAAAAATAAAATTCTTTTTTTTTTGAGAATTTTATTTTTTGGAAATAATAAAGTTCAAATGTTTTTGAGAATTTTATTTAAACAAAAATTTTATTTCAAATACCTTATGAATTTTAAATAAAATTCGAATTTTTTCCTTGTCTGTTCAAAGTTTAAATCAAATAACTAAAATTTAAAAAAATATAGCAAAAAAATTCATTCGTTTTACTTTACAAAACTTTATTTATGTGAAACAAAATGAAAAAAAAAAATCGGAAGTGAACATCAAAAAAATATCGGAAATTTTCATTTTCACATTTTTATGGGATTTTTTTTGGGAACAGCGGTCAAAGATGCTACGATTGAAGCGCTCTTTGCAGCGCTGATTAATGCGCAATAATGATGCAGTCAAATCATGTGTCTTTGTCTAAAACTCATGTTTTTTTATTCAAAAAGTGTTAAAAATATTAAAAAGGAAAGCAAGTGTGAAATTTTATCAAAAAATAATTACACATTATAAGTTTTATATAAAAAATCTTAAAAAAAAATTAAAATTTTTTCCCCTTCCTTTTACTGCATCCCTAAGAGCGCTCTTTGGATGCGCTACGGTATGCTAAAAACAGATGCTGTGTCGCCAAAATCTCGATTTATTTCTGCTGGGTTACTGGTGCAACATTGAGTAATTTTTTACTCAATAGTATTACAAATGTACTCAATTTTTTTTTCTGTGTGTGTTGTTAATGGGATTAATATGATAGCATATCCGTGGTTCAATTCTTGGCTAGGGATAGATGTTAATTACCTATTAGCAAAACAAACCATTATTTACTTTAACTGGAGTGTTTGAAGCCAGTAGGGGAATACCAGAAATGTCTAAAATTTTTAGAAATTTAATTTCTACCTGCATTTATCAACTTAAACCCTAAAAAAATAAAATTGGGGACCGCGCTCGATCTGTGCTAACAGAAAAAAAATAAACAAAAAAATGTTTGTTAAAATTTTTTTTTTTTTTGCAAAAATATAAATTGAATTTTAATTAAAAATTTAATTGAAACAATTACAAAATTAATTGATTTCCTAACAGCAAAAAAATTGTTGTATTGATAAAACTTTTAATTAACTTAATTCAACAAATATTGAAAATTTTATTTTATCTTAATTACACAGCTCAACAAGAAAATGCGTATTGGATTCTGGTTAGTGATTTGGATAGTGCCTGTTGCGCTGATTCCAAATCCGGAGCCCAAATTTGTCTATCACGTCAGGATTTTGAGTAATTCGCGGTTAAAGTGCCGAAAAAGGGCATTTTTGACCCTGTTTAAAAGCTTATAAAATAAGATCCTGACATGCAAATGACTTGGTATCAAGCTCGTTCGAAAGCCTGTAATTTTCTCTTAAGGATAAGATAAAATGTTCTAAGAATTTAATTTTCTAAAATGGTAAAAAAGTCATTAGCAAAAAACCTTCCATTTTTTCAATATTTAGTTTATTTACACAGTGTTTTTTAACAAATTTCCATACAAATTCATAGGTAAATTTTAGATTTAAAGCAATTGTGGCTAATGATTTTTTTACCATTTTAGAAAATTAAATTCCAAGAAGATTTGATCTTGTCTGAAAGAGAAAATTACACACTTTCGAATGAGCTTGATACCAAGTCATTTGCATGTCAAGATCTTATTTTATAGGAGTTCAAAAATGGCCAAAATGCACATTTTTGACACTTTAACCGCGATTTTCTCAAAATTGTGACGTGATAAAAAAATTTGAGTGACCATTTTGGAATCGGGGCACCAAACCCTATCAACTTTTTTTGGTTTCATCCAAAACGCAGCGACAAACCTAAGATTTGTAGGGCGGTGTTATCTATCTTACCCAACTTCTCTTAATACTTGGACTGACACCTTAGTGCGTCGAATTGTTTTTCTGGCACCACTACATACAATACGATTTATAAAATTTACAACCTTTTTCGTTATACTGTTTCATTAAAACCTTGAGGATATTATGCATTGCCTTCTTGTTTTTGTGCTTTTATTTGTTTATCGAACTCTTACCTGCAATAACTTTCTTTGCCAACGATTCGGTGGAAAATTTCTGCTGTTTCAAAGGATAACGTATAGCAATAAATGATTCGATTGTAAAACACACGCCTATGTTAATTGATATGTAGGCTATAAACGGAGACATACAATCACAATCCAAAATATACAACAATATATTAAAGAACGCATCATCAAACAGCCCAGACCATTTCAATAATATGGAGCAGCAGCGGCTGCCACATATTAAAATGGAAGAAAAATAAAACCCGGAAAAAATAAAACAAAAAAAATATAATTTGTTTTTTATAGCAAATTTGGTGTATGAAAAATTTTTTTTCTTGTCCTCTTCCTGTTCCAACATTTTACCACAGTCATCAACCAACCAGGACAACACACCATAACACATCCAACAGATTTTCCAATAAAGATGCATGTATTTATAATGTAGCAGCGATGCACAAAAAAAAATAGATTTCAATTAATTTCATTATTAATACAATTAAATATTTAAATGAAAGCGAACCATTATTGGATTTTATCAAAGACTTTTGTAAGTTTTAAAGAAATGTCAACTTATTTTTTTTCAATTAAATTTATTGTTGTATTAACAATAAAATTTATTAAAAAAAATTTGTATAATGTTGCAGAGATACACAGAAGAATAATTTTTTCGATTAATTTAATTGTTGTTACAATTAAACATTTAATTGAAAACTAACCTTTATTGGGTTTTGTCAATACAAAAATGTCTTTTGTTACTTAAAAAAAATCTGTTTTTTTCCAATTAAATTCATTATTGTATTAACAATGTAATTAATTGAAAAATTAAAAGAAATAAACCTGCACAGAAAATAAAATCGTCAAATTTAAATCAACAAACATCAATTGTAAATCAAACAAACATTATATCAACCAAATATTTTGTAAAAACGGCCGCCTGTTAGTCCATAATACAAAACTTCGATTTTGTTTTCAACAAACTCAGCCAAGTTATTTTATTTCAAAATTCTTTTATCATATCAACAAATTGTGTTTGAGTTTGCTAAATTTCTTTGTTGAAAAAAAAGTTTCATTTGCCAGATCAACAAATTGTGTTTCTGTTTGTTGAATTTCTTTATTGAAAAAAAAAAATAATTTTTTTACTTTTGTCAGATCAACAAATTGTGTTTGTTGAATTTCTTTGTTGGAAAAAAAAAACAAAATTCTTTTTTCAACAATCAAAATTTACAAACGTTTGTTGATATAACAAATTTCCGTATAGGAGCACTTTCAGTGAAAAATTAATTGTATTCACAAATATGAGGATCAATATAACAATTCGTTTTTTCTGTTTGCTTTATTGTCATAATATATAGAAAAAGTCTAAAAATAGAAAAATATCAAATACCGGCACCTGGCATCGAACCGGCAACGAACATGATTCGTTTAATTAAAAATAAAAATGAATTTTTGTTACGTTAACAATATTCATTGTTGATTCAATTAAAAAAGTTGTTGACTAGAATTTCCTTGTTTACAGTTGAGTGTTTAGTTACTTTAGATTTCACGATATTTTTTCTGTGTAACAACAGCACCATGGTCAAATAAATGATGTCCGTTTTGGTTGAAGCCGTTAAATAAATATTTGTAATACATCTCATTAATCTCCTACCAAGAAAATAAAACAAAAAAAGCATAAATGAAAAGAAGCCATACAGTGAATCAAAGTAATAATGGAGCAGCATATCGAGTGCCTATATTCAAAACCCTCTTTCTTCCATTTTCACGAAAATGATTTTTTGATGGCAAAATATTCAGTAAAACGGCCCTCATCTATGGTGTAAAATTCAGAACAAAAATATTTTTTTTTGCTATTTTATTTGCATTTTTGGTTTTCTCTATCTCTTACACAATTAATTTTTCTGAATGCAAAACCCTCTATCTTTTCAAATAATTAATTTATAAATATTTTTTTTTTGCATAATTTCATCATGCATTACATGTTCACATACTAAATTTTGCATGCTGCACATAAATTTGTCAACAAAATTCAAGAACCATGATTTTGGTACAATGATGCTAATTTTTTCTGAAAAATCTTGTTTGACTTTTTTGAAAAATATGGCTCAAAATTTGGATGTTTGTGTACACTATGAAACAAAAATTTTAATCTTAAAAATCGCGATGCTGATTAGCATCTGTGGACCAAAATCGCGTTTTTAATTTTTTTTTTACTATTTTTTACATAACATACTCAACACAACAGTTTGTCAACTTTTGAGCTGAATTCGGTAAAAAAAATATTTTTTGTCTTAAAAGTCAGCACTTGTGGACCAAAACCGCCATTTTGGAGTTTTTTATAAGCCGTTATCATTAAAAAATCACTTAAAAATTTACCGATGTCGTAAATGAAATCATAATAACTCATTTTTATTAAAATGCAAAACCCTCTATCTGATCATTTTCATTCATATACATAATATTTTTGAGAAACAAAACCCTCTTGCTATCATAAAATCCCCAATAGTGCAAAACTTTAAAAACGAATTTCATGTGAGATTCAGTGGATAATTAAAAAAAATATTGTAGAATATCGAATTTTAATTACTCTAACACTACCCGAAACAAACAGTTTTTTGGCTCTCCTGAAAAGTTGTGTTTTTTTAGATAGAATGTTTTGAATATAGGCCCTCGATATATTTGATTGAAGTTTTTAAAGGATAAGTTATTAATACTAAACCTGATTATTATCAACCAACAATTTTTAAAAAAATGGTATATAGGAAATTTTCCAAGCTTAAATTTAAGCTTGATAGCGTTCAGATTGAGCAAATATTACACGAGATACGAGGGTCGCGCTGGAAAATGAAATTATTTCTATATATTTTTTAGAAATTTTTTTTTTAATATTTTTAAGTCGATTTTTTTCCAAGTTCAAACATTAAATTATTCAACAAATTTTTTTTCAGTTATCAGCTAGTTTTTCCAACAGCCCAAACAAAAAATAATTTTTTTTAAATACAGTTGAAGAAATCCGCATTTTTTTACCTCCAACACTTTTGACCACTAATTTTTTGTAAAAAAAGAAAAATTTTAATTATTCTAATATCTTATTACTACACTCAAAAAAATAACTTAGTCAAAATATTAGTAAAAGGTGTTGTAATTTACTTCAACCAAACTTTAGCAAAAAAAATTGTAAAAATTTAACTTTTACAGATTTTTTTGGCAATTTACTATTGGTAAAATACAAAAATTTTTTGGTACTTTTACTATATTTCCTTGCTAGTTTTTTTTTTATTTTACTTTAATTTTTTTTTTGGTTTTAAGAAAAAAAAATTTGTTTAAAGTGTTCTAGTGTGAAAAAAAATCATTGCATATTCTGCTGCTTTTGAAAGTCCAGCTGCCGAGAAGAAGGTAAAAGATGATGCTGCCAACACCATAGCAAAGTAGCCATCCATCAACTGAAATAATGGTTGATGATGCTGTTAGTTTGAACGTGGCGCTTAAAAATAGGCTACACAATTTTTATTTTTTACCATATTTTTTGCTAATTTTACCATATTTTTTGCTAATTTTATATGAAATTTTTTTCAAATTTGTCATCTAAATTGTTAATAAAAAGTTGATAAATTAGAAAAATTATTTTTTTTTAAATTTTAACACATACTTAAATATCTATTCTTCAATATCCAAAAGTTTTTTTTTATTTTTTTTTAAATACATGTGAAAAAAATTAAATATTCGAAAAAAAAAATTGTTAATTTTTTACAAATTTTACGTGAAAATGTAAGAAATTTCTTGTGTAGACTACTACGCAATTCTCATTTGTTCTACTTAAGCTAAAAAAATTAAGCAAAAAAATAAAAAAAGTGAAGTGTTGTTCTTTAAATTTTTGGTTTAAAGTGTTTAAGTGAAAAAAAAAATCATTTTGGATTTTGATGTTGTTGGAAGTGCAGTTACTGCAACTACAGCTGCTGAGAAGAAGGCAAAAGAAGATGCCATCAAGCCGAAGAAACCATCCAACAACTGAAGTAATTGTTAATGATGCTATTACTACATTTAAAGAACGTGGTGCTCAAAACCATCCTAAAAATTTTTTAGTATATTCACCAAATTTTAAGTCAACTACTAATCAGAGAAAAAAATTACTAAATAAAACAGTTTTTTTTTACCAAATTACAATTTTTTTATCTATTTCAATTTTACCATTTTTTTTTTGTAATTTTACCATATTTTTTGATAATTTTATAAGGTTGATTTTTTACAAAAATAAAATGGTATTCTTGTAATTTTACCACTTTTTTTCCTAATTTTTTGATTAGCAAAATGGTTTTGCTAATATTACCAAAATTTTTGCAACGTCCAAAACTACAGTTTTTTTTTGCTAATTTTAACAATTTTTTTTGCTAGTTTTACAATATTTTTTTTTTGAGTGTATACACTTAGGTGTACTAAAATTAATAAACAATAAAATATTTTCTTTGTTTACAAAAAATTAGTGGTCAAAAGAGTTTGAGGTAAAAAAATGCGGATTTCTTCTACTGTATTTAAAAACTTTGATTTTGTGTTTGAGTTGTCGGAAAAACCAGCCGATTACTGAATAAAAATAATTGAATCATTTTTTAAATTTTTAATGTTTCAACTCGGAAAAAATCGACTCAGAAATATTTTTTAAAAAATATCAAAAAAATATCTATAAATAATTTTTTTTTTAGCGTGACCCTCGTATCTGATTTAATATTTGCTCAATCTGAATGCTATCAAGCTTAAATTTAAGCTTGAAAAATTTCCTTTAAAGCAATTGTTTCAACAATAGTCGATTGATAATAATAAGCAGGCTTAGTATTGATAGCTTTTCCTTTAAATAACTGCTATTAATTATATACTGTTCCATTACTAGTTTGAGTCACTGTATTTATTTCTTGTAAAAATGTACTTAAAAAAAGGTTTACAATTGTCAATTTTATTTTATTTCGTTTTGTTAAATTCCCAATTTCCCCATCTTTAAACAATTTTTATCAATTACTGTTGTGGTGTTTCATATTTCAAAAAGATGAAAATTACTTTCGACTTTTGTTATCAATTTTTGGTTTAACTACCAAAACATGTTTTTTCCCTGTAATGGTTTTTTATTACTGTTTAATTTATTGGTCTATTATTTTTATTAGAAAAGTAGTTTTTCAAAAAATAAAAACATTTACCAATACAATAGTATACTAATACCACAATTTTTTTTGTAAAGGGTATTCACTTTAAAGGAAGAATCTATAACTAAAATTTAAATGTTATAATTACAACTTAATTTTTAAAGCACTGAAAATAAAAAGCTAATTTTAGCATAAATTTGAAATTCTATGAAATGATAAATTTAAAATTGCTTCTAAATTTCTTTTCTGAAGTGAATGCCCTTAATATTTATTTTTATTTATTTTATTTTCCATTTAAATTGTCATTTTTATTACTATTACTGTAACGTTACAGATACTTATGTTTGATACAATGAGCTTGAATCGTATTTCACAGTTGAAATAGAAATTTTAAAATTTAGATAGGAGTTTACAAAATAAATTGAATTTGTTAGAAATAATCAAAACATAGTTGGACATCTTTAAAGGTTTACAATAAATAACTTGGAACATATATTTAGCAATTGTAAAAGAAATTTGAAAAAAAAAAAATAATACTTAGAAGATTCTATATAAGATCTTAAATTTGTAATGAGAAAGAGGAAAGGGTATATTTTAAATTATATGTATCTTTGAAAGAGTACACAGTACAGGTAGGAATTCCTGTTTTAGGAATCAAGCTTCGTCGACTTGTAACATACTTTTATATTAATTTTTCCAATTGTTCAACTATTTTTAAAAGCTTAAGAATTTTGTTTTTCGATAAATCTTTTAATAGAAAAAAATTATCATAAGCAAAAACTTTTTTAATTAATTCAACTAAAATAGTAATCATTATAACAACTTTTTATCTGTGGTTTCTCTATTTTCCGATTTTTTCCAAATAATCCAAGTAAAATCTACAAAATAATTTCCTCTTTTCCTCTTCCCTTTTAGTTATCGTCCATAAAGATTTATTTTGTCAAAAATGTTAACTGCAATTAAAATATTTTGTGTCTTTTTAAGAGTTTAGTTTACACACGAATTCATTGAAGTATAATTTGAAATTTGACAGCCTTACTACAGAAAAATTAAATAAATTTTAAACCAACTTTTAATTTTATTTCCTTACAAATTGTGTTTGTTTTTAAAATCTACTTTCAAAAAATGTATAGAAAATTTTAAATTTAAAACAAAACTTTTGTTAAAATAGACTTTTATTTTTCTTTGGTACGGGCCTGAGTTTTCGGAAATTCAGTTTATCCTTATTAAAATTTTAAAGTGTCTTACCAAATCTATTAATAATTTGTTTAACCTTTTTTCTCCTTTCAGGTAAGTGCTCTTTTTAAAGTGAAAATCTAAAAAAAAAATACGTAAGTACACATTTTCTAAAAAGTTAAATGTTTGTCCAATCAGCAGAAAAATCGGCTAATAAACTTTTTTAGTTTGATGCAAATAAGAAATATGCAGTATAATATTAAGCCTTATTATCTTACTGGCCTATTCCTCCATTTAACCACGACTCCAATATTATTTTTGGCAACTCTATTAAGAATTTTATATATTAATACCAAACTCTTAAACCAAAATGGTGTACTTAGTTAATTAAAGTCTTAAACGTAATCGTCGAATCATCAAAATCAATATCAAGAATCAGAACTACTATTATGTAGTTATGTTCAAGATACTTACGTTTTATAATAATCGATTTGTTAAATTCCTAAATATTATACTTATTCTACGTAAGGCGCACACTGTGGTTTTAATATCCGGAAAGTCTTATATTTGATAATGCTTTATTTCCAGCACTTTTGCGGATTTAAAAAAAAACAAGTGAGAGTGCTAAATTCGGCTATGCCGAATCTATGATACCCTCCAACATGTTAAAACATATAAAAAATCCAGGATAGTTTTTGTTTTGGGGGGAAGGGGGGCCTCAGTGGGGGTGGTGGGGAATACTTTCCCCATCGCGATAAATGTTAACTAATTTATTTATTATGCTTTTTGCAATTTAGTAGTACCATTTTCTCATTATTTTAATGATTTTTTTATATCCACTCCCACAAAAGGGGGCGGGCAGAAAAAAACTAAACTCTCCAGCCCCCAGGGTCTAAGTGCAGGAGTTTTAACTCCTTCTGACACAAAAAGGTTTCATTTGTTTAACAAAAATGGCAAAAAAATATGTAAAAATAGCGTTTTTTAATAGGTTTTTTTAGTTCGTTAACGGGGAACTTTTTTTCCTTTGGCCCGATTTTGCCCATTTCCGAACTTAGCCGGCCTATGACCATTAGACATATTCTTGCCAATTTGGACTGAATCGTGCTTTATACAGACGTACGGACGGACGGACATTCATAGAACGACTTAGAATCGATCATAGATCAATAATATATATACTTTATGGGGTCCCCGACCGATATTTTTATGCGTTACAAACGGAATGATAAAGTGAGTATATCCCCATACTGCACACAAAAAAATTTTTTTTCCATGAACGATTTTCATAGTATTTATAAACAAATTCATACAATTTATTATTTTTTTTATAATATTTATAAACTTTTTCATAGTATTTATGAAAAATGTTAAAAATGCTTAAATTTCACATATTATGATTTATTCATAAATACTATGAAAAAGTTTATAAATATTATGAAAAAGTTAATAAATTGTATGAATTTGTTCATAAATACTATGAAAATCGGTCATAGAAAAAAATTTTTTTTTGTGTGTGTGATTGGAGGGTATAAAAATTAAAATTGAACGTGGATATATCAAAGTGTTATATTTCCGAATTTTTCTCAAAAACATCAAAGTTTTATTCTCAATTGTGGATATATCAGAAATACCAAAGACTTCAAAATCTCAAAATTTATTTCCCTTGACCCTTTCATAGAACTAGACAAAAAGGTTAATTTAAACCTAATTTGAGCCAAATCCGATCATTTTAACCCGCGGCACCCTTTGGTAAAAGTTTTTGATTTTTCCAAATTTCCACCAAAATTTTGGATTTTTGCAAAATAAAAGTTAAGCTTAAAATATATATAAAAGAGATAATTTTAAGGTTGGGGTGTCTCGGCTTATAGGTAGGGTGACCATTTTTTTCCAGAACTCAAATCAGTACACCCATTTTTTTTTTCTAGAAAAAATTCTGTGAAAAAACTTGCTATAAAATTAAATGTATGACGAATGTTTTCAGCTGTCAAACATTTAAATTAGCATCAATTGTAGTTGTTTGAGGTCAACTAGTTTTACAGTAAAAACAACTGTTATTAACTGTTGTAGTTGTTTTACAAAAAGTTGTAAAAAAAGTAGTTGAGCTCAAACAACTTCATAATAATTTTATTTCTTTAAAAAAACCTGCATATTCTAAGAACTTTTTCCTAAAGTTCTGCCATCTTTTCATTTAAGGAAACCTCCCAGATTATGATCATATTTCTTAAAACATCTTTTCATTTAAGGAAACCTCCCAGATTATGATCATATTTCTTAAAGAACTTTGATTTAGGATCGGCTTTTATTTTAATAGGAAAAAACTTAGTTGTTAGTGTATATTTTTAGGAATAAATTCCCTAAGATTCTGATGACTTTACTAATCAAAACATATCAGTTTTATTTGAAATTTTGAATCAAAAACATTTTTTGGATTCACGCACTCCTGGATCGTTAAAATTTGTACAATAAAACATATCTCCGATTCTTTATTTTAGGGAAATTACAGTTCTTGTAAAGATTATTTCAAAAAAAAATATAATTTTTCGTTAAAATATTAAAAAATCAGTACATATTTTAAAAAATCAGTACAAATCAGTACACGGTTTTTTGATCAGTACACGTGACTAAAAATTAGTACATGTACTGATCAAATCAGTACGAATGGTCAACCTACTTATAGGCCATATCTGGGATTTATGGGTTAAAAAAATGGGTCTAAAATGGCGAAAAAATTGTATTTTGGATTTTCAGCCATTTAATTCTAAGAAACTATATGATGTTTCCATATGAGAATAAGGTTTTTGTTAATGCCTTTCCAACATTATCTAAACCTTGTTAAAATTCGGCTTCGTTAAAAAAATTTTTCGTGAAAATGTGTAAATTTTGGGGGGTGTTTATGTGAAGACATAGACCTACGATATCCATATGAATACAAAATACTCTTTATTAAATTTAAGTCGACACGTATTTTTGCTCTAGACGATATTCGTGTTAGCTCAGGAGTTTTCAAAATTTTCCTGATAGTCGACTTAGTTTCATAAGGGGACAACTAAATTTTTAAACACTGATATGGCCGATAAGCCGAGACACCCGAACCTTAAAATCGTCTCTTTTATATATATTTTAAGTTTCCCTTGTTAGATTTTCAATTTTTTTTCTGCAGAAAGTTTTAGTTTTTAAGACATTTTTCCAATAAAAAAAGTATCGGATTCTGAGAAATTTTTCCCACAGAAAAAGTTTAAGTTTCTACGACATTAGTCTGAGATTGTTTAACAATTTTCCTATAGGAAAAAGTTAGTTACCTACTACGTCTTGAAAATGATAAACTAATAGTGCTTTAAAGTGAACAAAATTTTAGCTGGTCCTATTTAACAAAATAATCTTTATTTAATATTTTTAATAATCCCAGCAAAAAAAGAGCTTACCATTCACTACAAAATTCACCACAACTTATGAACCAGATGTACTTCTTCTTCAGCTGAAACACTGATGAATTTTATATGGGCGTGACACACAATATCACTAGTGTTTAGTATGTACATATATATTAACATCTTTATCACAACTTCTGAAGTAGTGATCGGGATGTTAATATAACTTGACCTTTTGGAAGTGCTTTTTTCATCACTTCTTTAGAAGTATATATTTCTTGGCATTTTGGATGTGATTATGTAATTTTTATATGGTGCTTTAGAAGTGATTTTTTCATCACTTCTTGATAAGTACATATTTCATGACTTTTTGGGATTGATTTTAAGATTTTTTTTTTTAGTATTTACACTAATAATAATCAAAACCAAAACGATATTTTTAACAATGTTTAATATTTATTATGTAATATTTAGACTTGAAATGGTTAAGATTAAATCGATGTTTTTAATAATTTAGTTTAATTATTAATTAAATGTGGATGTATATATTTTTCTAATAGTTTTTCATGCGCTTAATCCGAATCTGGCCTTAGAAGTGATTTATCTTATTTTGAGATATTTAGATTTTCGATTGACAGTACTGCATAAACTCAGATATTCGCAATGTTCGGGACCTTATAAAACCGAGAATTATTTTATGATGTATAATTAGTTCAGCACATCTAAAAATACTTCACTTATTCTTCAAATTACTTTTGCAATCCTTAAGATATCTTTTTTCATTACGGAGATATCGACCGATAAAATTATTGCAATTTCGGCCCTAAAAAATAAAAGAAAACAAATTTGAAAACCAACCAATTTGTCTTGTTGATATATAATAGAACCGAATTCGAAACTCTATTAGAGGTGCATCTAAGCCCGGCATCAATTTGGGTATCAATTTTAGGGTAAATTTTCAGGGTGCCATACAAAAAATCTTTATTTGGGCTAACATTATAGAGCTTCGCCATATCGGATAAAGATTTATTTTAAATAAAATTAATAAAATTATTAAAAGTACATAGAGTTCTTAGTTTTATATTCAATTAAAATTTGTATTATTCGGTTAACCGAATAATTCAAATTTATCCGATTATTAACCGATTAAATCTCAACCCCGCACTCAGAAAATTATGTAAGTTACACTCAAAAAATTATGTTAGTAAAATCAACTGAAAATGTCAGTTAAAATAACTACTTTGTAGGTTGTTTTGGGGTCAACTACTTTTTCAGTTAAATCAACTAACAATGTTAGTTATTTTAACTGACAAAAACAACTGACTTATGTAGTAAAAATTACTTACATTTGTAGTCAAAACAACTAAAATGTAGTAAAAATAAAATAATCAATACATATATTTTTTTTTTTCAAAACATTTTTCAAAAAAAAAAAATTGAAGACCAAGTTTTTTTTAAAAAAAAAAGTTGTGAAAAAAAAAAAACGAAAATTTTTATTTTTTTTTTTAAAAAAACTTTGAAAATTTTTCAGAGATAAAAAAATAAGATTAACTACTTTAAATAACTGTTACTACATCACAGTACTTTTTTGTTAGTTGTTCAAAAAAACGACTTAAAATAACTAACAGAAATAGTTGTTTGATATTTTTCATACAAAAGCAACTGACTTTGTAGTTGAAAACAACTAACTACTGTAAAATATACAAATAACTAACATGTAGTAACTTACATAATTTTCTGAGTGTACTACATGTTAAATATTTGTATATTTTACAGTAGTTAGTTGTTTTCAAATTTACATAACAAATTCGCTTTTGCGGCATATCAAGTTAATTCATTTATAAAATTTAACTTTTTATTAAATCAGATAAAATTATAAAAAAAAAATATTCAACAAAACAAATCCAATACTTAAGTGCCACAAATTTGTACTTTTCAATTGCATTTGTAAACACATATGAAAATGGTACTTCTAAATCATTGAGGAAAGAACTGGTTAAAGTTGTTATTATTGGCATTTTTTTAGCAGTTTTGGAAGTGCTTATAAAAGTACTTCTTATGGAATATGAAGATCGGCACATATAGCTACTATGTATGTAGTGAATCACTTATTCTTTTTGCACCACTTCGATTTTTTTTTGCTGGGAATATAACAAGTTTAAATAATTTTTTTATAGTTCGTTTTTGATTTATGAATATCAAACGGTTTAAATTTTGATTTATTATCAATTATTTTTTCTTTTTTTTTTATATTATTTTTTTTTTATAATAATTCATTTAATCATGCGAAATAAAAATATGATTTTTTACTGTAATATGTGTATAAATAAAATCCCTGGAAATCCACTTGATTTAATTATTTTTTTTAATTACTTTCATACCAGTAATTAATTGGAAAATTTTAATAAAAAAAGGAATTGTATTCATCAAAGGCCTCTGTCACTTGTTAATTAATAGTAAAAATTTAAATATAAAATTTTCTTTTTTAAAATAACTGCATAATTTTATTTAAAATTAAATTAAACAAAAATAATAATCAATATTTATTTGTATACAAATACATATTTCACTTAACATATACATTTAATCATGCGAAATAAAAATATGATTTTTTACTGTAATATGTGTATAAATAAAATCCCTGGAAATCCACTTGATTTTATTATTTTTAATTAATTTCAACTAATAAATTTCAATAATTTTTCAATTGAAATAAATACCAGTAATTAATAGGAAAATTTTAATAAAAAAAAGAATTGTATTCATCAAAGGCCTCTGTCATTTGTTAATTAATAGCAAAAATTGAAATAAAAAATTTTCTTTTTTAAAATAACTGCATAATTTAATTTAAAAGTAAATTAAACAAAAATTATAATCAATATTTATTTGTATACAAAAACATATTTCACTTAACATACATACAAAATATTTTAATTAAGCATATTAAATGTTTTTGTTTTACTGTAATGAAAATATATTTTTATTAAATTAAAGCTAGCACGGATGATATTTTAAAGGGATAGGAATAGGTTGACATACAGAAGGTGAATGAATATTAGCTGCCAGCTTTTTCTACCATTTAATTTATTTACCCCTAAAATATTTGTGTAAAATTTTCCTCATTATCCAATTAATCAATATATTAGAAAATATAGTCAGACAGACCCTCTTTCATATTCAATTATTTTAATTATGTTTAACCATGTAACAAATGTTTTACATTATTGATTTTTTTGTTGTTGCTGCTATTTTTGTTTATCTGCCGGTTGAAAAAAACCTAATAGCATCAATTCCACGAGAAACCGAAAAAAATCTGACCAAGGGTTTTTGAAATTTTCCAATATTTTGCACACACAAGCTCTACGGAGACATTTAAAGATATAATTTATCAGATCCAAAGAATTTAAAAAAATCGCGATTTTATTCGCGATTTTCGTTTTTGAAAAAGTCAAAAATATGCAAAATTTGTGTAACTTTGAACAGCTATACATTTATTTCTAAGTACTTCTTGTATCTTTATGAAATAAAGCGAAAAAAATAAGTCTTTTTTGATATTTAAAAATATGGAAAAAAAATGGTGGTTGAAAAGTGAATTTTAAATGCAAATGCAGTTTTTAAGTGCATTTTGCAAAACTTTTATCCCTTTTGAATTTTTTTTAACTAACATAATTATTTTCTTCATTATTTTTGCAAGAAAAAAGTGTTTTCCAAACTTTGTCTACGATAAGTGCGCTATTTTTAATATATTTTTTTTTAAAAAAAGGTTACCCAATTTTCCCATATAAAAATTTGCATTTTTTAAATTATACGAAAAACGTGTAAAATTGGTGTAACTTTGAACAGTTTTATTTTCTTAAGTACTTGTCGTATCTTATTGATCTAAAGCAAATTGAAGTGGTACGATTCATAGAGTAAAGAATATATCAGAGATTTTTATAGGCCCCAAAACAATATGTCACTTTATATAAATTGGTTCTCTTAATGTTAAAGAGAGTTTTTACATGCAAAAGCATAGGCAACAGTAAGAGAACCAACTTTTTGAGAGAGGAAATTAAATGGTAGCCAACCAACCTGATACCCACTGGTACGATTACCTATTTTATTTTTTTAATAAGCGCAAAAATATTGGCTGTTCAGAAGTGCATTTTAAATGCAAATGCAGTTTTAAAATGCATTTTTGCTAACTTTTTTCTTAAGTTATTTTTTCGAAATTACGATATTTGCAAAATATGTCATTTTTCATATATATAAGTATCCTTAGTTTTTTGGGCAGCTTTGTTGCTCGACTCTTAGTGACCTGATTTGTAAAAGCTCTTTCGATTTTTATACCCTCCAACTACAGTATGGGGGTATACTCACTTTGTCATTCCGTGTGTAACGCATCAAAATATCGGTCTAGGACCCCATGAAGCATATATATTTATGATCAGTGATTGATTCTAAGACATTCTAGCGATGTCCGTCCGTCCGTCCGTCTGTCCGTCCGTCTGTAGTTAACACGATGCAGTCCAAAATAAAAGAGCTAGACTCCCGATTTTAGCCACGAATATGTCTTATGTTCCTAGGCAGGTTAAGTGCGTAAATGAGCAAAATCGGACGAGGGGGAAAAAAGTTCCCCCTTGCAGAACTAAACCAACCTCTGAAAAATACAATTTTTTTACATGATTTTTGTGTTTTTTTGTTTAACAAATGCAACATTTTTATGCTACAAGAAGTTCAAAGTCCTGCATTTGGACCCAAAGAATTAAAAAATGTCGTTTTTTTCGGTCCTCCCCCCTTTTATGGGCGTGGAATACATTTTTTTTTAATATTGATAAACTTGAATTTCTTTAGGGCAAAAAGTATAAGAATGAATTTTTAAACACATATTCGAGAGGAAATTTGCCCCGCCCCCAAAAAATACCACTACCGACTCCCCAAAAAAACACCCCTGCAATGTTTTTTTGCATGTTGGAGGGTTTAAAAGATTTGGCACAGCCGACTTTAACACTCTTAACAGTATGGGGGTATATTCACTTTGTCATTCCGTGTGTAACGCATCGAAATATCGGTCTAGGACCCCATAAAGTATATAATTTATTGATCAGTGATCGATTGTAAGACATTCTAGCGATGTCCGTCTGTAGAAGACACGATACAGTCCAAAATAAAAGAGGTAGACTTGCGAAGTTTGGCACGAATATGTCTTATATTCTTAGGCAGGTTAAGTTCGGAAATGGGCAAAATCGGACCAAGGGGAAAAAAGTTCCCTCTTGGAGAACTAAACCAACCAAAGAAAAACCGCATTTTTTGCAAGGGTTTTTGTACTTTTGCTAAGCAAATGAAACTTTCTTATCTCAGAAGAAGTTCAAAATCACAAGGGAAAGGTGCCCCCAAACGTCTCCCACCAATTGCATTTTTTTGGTTTTTCAAAAAATGAAAATTGTGAATGAAATCGCCACTGTTTTTTTATTTTTTGGATCTGATAAATGAAATATTAAAGCGGCGCAATAGCACTTCTGTGTGCCGAATATGACAAAAATAAGAAGACCCACGGTCAGAAAATGAGCATTTTTTTCATGATTTCTCATGGAATTGATGATATTTGAAAATATACACAAAATATTTATACAAAACACCTATTATAAACTATTTATATTAATAATGTTCGAAAAAATTATTTTAATTTTGTTTATTTTGTAAATATGTATTGGCAAACTAATTAAATTGTTGTACGCTTAGTATGTAGATGTCTGTGTATAGACATTAAATTAATTCAAACGAAAATTTTAATTTTTATAGATATTTTTATTAGATATTGAGGTAGTAATTAAAAATAATATGAGTTTGGAATTTATGAATTTTATAGTGTATTATAGTTATTTTGATGGCAGCAGCAAAAAAAAATAAATAAATATACACGATATGCACATTTTTGGGTACAAAAAAATTTAAAAAATAAATTTTGACTCTTTATAAAATATTTCATGACAGTCTTTTTATTAAAAAAAACATTTTTATACATTTTTTTGAACACCTTAACGTATGATTCATAATTAAACACGGTAGTTAATTATTAATCGTACGTTAAGATGTATCTTATGATTCAAAAATGTACTAAAACAATATTTGTTATAGCTATTTTTTTACACTTAAAACAAATCTTCAAGTTAATTATTAATCATACGTTATGATGTACTTGCATCTTCTGATACTAAATTAGTACCTAATTGCTACTATTTTGGACTTCAAACAACTCTCCAAGAAACTACTTCTATAGAAAAAAATATTTTCAAAAAATTGCTTTGATAGTCTTCTTTATAACGAATAAGTTTTAAAAATTATATTTCTATTGAATAAATTTCTATAAAAAGAAACAAACTCTAACTGGAACATCATTGCAACAATGTCTTACATTTTTAGCATTTTATATAATAAAAGCTCAACTTAGCCATCAACAATGACAAAATAGCACCATTTTACACCACAATATTCATAAAACAAACTTTAATGTACAAATACAATCTTAAGTTTAACTCTTTATATATCCTTTGAACATGACATAAGAATGAATCCTTTTGTCCTTTAGTTGACTTGTTACTTTTATGTATTGCATTGCTATTATGGTTATTTTTAGTACATAGCACTTTACGCGGTATTTCTTTTGATTGCAATTGTTTTCCTTAAAAATGTCGCATTTAAAAAATAAACCAACACATAAGGTACAAAAGGAATATATTTAATGAAGATATAAACTAGCGTATTGATGTTGCACAAAACAACTGCAAGTTCTTTATAACGGGGAAGAAGGCTTATAATGACCATACCGAATAAGCTTTTATGAAAAGCTTTTTTTAAATCAGACTTTAACTTAATTTTGAGAAGGCTGGGTTTGTTTTACAATACAATAAAATTTTTTTTGGAGAAAATTTATAAAGCTTTTATAAATAAGATACAATCTTAATTGATTTCATATCGAAATTAAAAAAAAAAAACTAGACATAGTGTTAATTCTTGAAAGAAAGTGCATAACTTCGAACAATTAATGTATTTTGAAAAAAGCTTTCATATTAAAAAAATATTTGTACTCAAAATTAAAGAAAGCTTTTATTTTATGCACACAAATTTATATTTTTTCCAAAAATTATTTCTTAAAACCACAAAAAAAGCCATTATTATATTTTTTTACCAAAGTTTTATGAGTAAGTTTGACTGCTGAAAAGTAATGTTTCTTACAGAAAGCTTTTATATTCTTAAAAAGCTTTTTTACTGTAAATTTAAGAAACCATCTGTAATTATATTAGCCACTTAACGGCATAATTAAATAAATCTGAATATTTTCTTTTTTATACCCTCCACTTAGGCTGAGTTTTTGAGTTGTGAAATTTATTGGTTTTAGGTTTAAACTGCACTCATAAAAGTTTTACAGTTACTGTTTCACAGTCAAACAAATAGTTTTCGTTTTAGTTAATATTAAAAGAAAATTCGTTTGTTTCACATACAAATATTCTAAACAACTTTTTGAACGTTTATTCAAATACATACTTAACTGTCTTTTAAATAAAATTTTCCGTAACGTTTGTTTTTTTCAGTTATTTAAAAAACAAACCACATTATTTTATTTGTCGTTTGTTATTTGTCAGTTATTTAAAAATTTCTAAAATTAGAATTTTTTTTTTTGAATTTGAAAATGAAATTTAGTTGCTGAAAATATAAGTAGCTTGTGGCACAGAGGGTAGCGTGCTGGGCTATCAGCCAGAAATTATGAGTTCGATTCTGCTCAGGTTCGAAGTTTTTTAAAATTATTTCTAAAAAAATAAATAAAAATTAATGTAAATTTCCGTTATTTTAACCGTTTTTTCCGTAAGGTTTTCTGCTTAGGTTCGAAGTTTTTTAAAATTATTTCTAAAAAAATAAATAAAAATGAATGTAAATTTCCGTTATTTTAACCGTTTTTTCCGTAAAATTTTGTCAGTCATTTTTTACGGATTTTTAAGTTATTTTTACGGATTTAAACAGTTATTAATTAACATTTAAAAATAACTGAGAAATGTTTTTGTTTTAAATGAAATGTAAGTAATCCGTTTTTTAAATAAAGTTTCATTTGTTTCAAACGTATTTTCTGTTGAATTTACTTACATAATATTTTAAGTGTGAGTTAAAACCACAAATTCTGTTTTTGAGATGTGGTTTATTTTAAGTTTAACTCACCAATGATGGAGAGTTAAACTAAGGTACAAAAATGTCAAAAAAAAAACACCTCTGATTTTCAAATATACTGGTTAGTATTGCCATGTTGTAGTATTTTATTCGAAAAAATGTGCGATGATGGCAACTATTCTAATTGGAAATGTGGAATTTAGTATGGCAATACCGCGTTAATCGACATTTGCTAAACTTGAACTGAAAAACAGAATGCTTGGTTAAACTTGGTTTTATTTTAATAAAGTTTAATAAAACTCCCGGTTAAACTAAGTTAAAGCGATATGTCAAAAACGCAGCCTTAGTGATAGAGGGTATATATAAGTTTGTCATTCCGTTTGTAACTCATCGAAATATCGGTCTGGGACCCCATAAAGTATATATATTCATGATGCCCGATCGTCTGTCTGTCTGTGGGAAATGCTATCACGGACAAAATATTGCACAGAGATGACTGAAACTTAGCACATTTATTGGAAGTTCTCCCGAGAAGTTTGGTATTGCATTTGAGCGATATCGGTTCAGCGGTTCAAAAGTTATGAACGAAAATGTAAGCACACCTCAAAAATTTCAGTACATTCAACATAACCTAAAAATACAAAATGCTTTAATTCGGCTTCTGGTTGACATATGTGAACATAATTGAACACCAAATGGTATTTAAACAAGTACGAACATATTTTTTGACAAAAAAAAAATCGCGAAATTTTTTTACCAAAATTTTTTTTCGCGGAAATTTTTTTTTTTTTTGAAAAGTAATTTCCTTTTAAATAAAGTTTTTTGCAAAAATCTTTTTGAAATTGTGGAGGGTATCACTACATTCGGCAAGGCCGAATTTAACTTTTTTACTTGTTTTAATTATTTTTTGAAATCATAGAAAAAGTCAAAGGAATATTTCTTTAACAAAAGCTTTTTTTTTTTGATCAGGCATAAATTTTATTTTAAGTAGACAGAGTTTAACTGTTATCTATATGATTCAAAAAAAGCATTCACATTTAAAAATAAAATACATAAAATTCCGAAACACATGTCGATTAAGTCTTTCAAAAATTACCAACATAAATAAATTTAAAACCAAAAATTAATTTTCTTGAAAATTATTCTATGAAAATATAATGGTTTTAATTAGTAAAGGAAATAATGACCTCGAGCTAGATTAGATTAGAAAAGGCCCTATGCACTGCGACCAATATGATCTTTTGTGCCTCGAGCTAGAATCAACCTACTTCAAATATAAGAAATATTAATAAAATAAACTTGTTCTCTTTGGGAAACCTTCATATTAAAATTTGTATGATTGTTAAAAAGTGTTTTGTTGCCTTTAGCATTTTTGTGATCTACATTTATTTTTTCTTTCCCATGCCATCATTTTAACTAAATATGTGGTACTTTTTTTTGTAGTTAACAATGCTCTTTGGAATGTTTACTAAACTGTAACATTTTATTTCTTTTATTTATGTATATTTCTTTAAAAAATAAAATAACAATAGTGAAATGAATGCTACATATGTAACAAGAAATTGACTTTTTTATATGTATTTCTTGGTTTATATAAAAAACTTTAAAAGAAAGTGAAATATGAAAATAGTATGTATTAAGGACAGCACACACTGAAACAGTTTTCTAGATAACTAAGGATTTCTTTGTAAAATTAATTTCAATAATAATTTAAAATGATTTATTCTCAGAAGCCTACACTAAAAATATTATGTCATTAACTGTTTGTAGTTTATTTAAAAAGTTTTCCGTTTAGTCGTTTTTAAAAGAAAAAACATTTGTTTGATGTTCAGTTTTTATTAATGACCACATCAGTCCTTTGTTTCAAAAATAACACACTAAAATATAAAGACTTTCACTAACATTTAATTTATAAAGTCATTTATTTTTGTTCTGTAAGTAAAAACCACTGATTATTCTTTAAATTTTTAATGATTTGTGTAAGTATTTTTTTTTTTAAATTGTTGGTATTTTTTAATGATATATCATTAGTTTTTACCTACACATGTAGGTTATTTGTTTGTAGAAAAAAAAAAATCAAAAAATTATTTATAGAAATATAAAAACATATTTGTAACAAGTGGCTTTGGCACGATGGGTAGAGTGTCTGGCCAGAATGTAGTTGATTGCGGGATCGATTCCCCAAAATTTTATTAAAAAATTTAAAAAAAATATTTCAATAGAAAATTGTATAAAATAACCTACGAAATCATTAATTTTTAATGTTTTCGTAGGTTATTTTTTTGTGATTTGTTGGTAAAAATAACAGAACTATCATTAATTTTTAATGTTTTCGTAGGTTATTTTTTTCGAATTTGTTGGTAAAAAAGAATAAAAAAACCGTAATTTTTTAATGTTTAATGTTATTTATTTTAGAAAATTTTGCCAACAGTAAAAAATAAATGTTGATGTTTTTAAAACAAATGAATAATTACTGGGATGGTTTTCAATTGTTTATTCACTGGTTTTAAATGTGTTTTTCTTTTGTTTTTGCCTACAAAATATTTTGAGTGTAGAAAAGAAAATCTAGTTCGAAATTTTCATGTACTTATGTTTCATTCTAAGAAATATGAAAAAATTTGAACCCTGTTTTCTGAATCAAATTTCATACCGTAGTTGATGAAATCAAACAAGATTTCTTAAGGAAGCTACTTGAAGAAATTAATTAACGTCTGAAAGATGCCAATTTGTTCAGATTTAAATTTAATTAACCATTTCAGAATTTCAAACTTCAAATTTGTATTTTATCGCTTAGTATCTGACTTATCTAAATAATGTTATAGGACACCATTAAGTGTATACATTTATTTATTATTCTTCATCGATTTTAAATAGGAATTTTTCATCTGACACACAAAAGTGTTGTAGACCAAAGAGCGCTGATGATAGTCCTATTTTTCTTGATTTCAAACGAATTAAGATGTACTCAGGAATAAATAACTAACAAGGGAAGTATTTTAACCCTTATGAACCGATTTGCATGAAACGTAAAATATATATAAAGAGACAATTCTAAGGTTGGGGTGTCTTGGCTTATCGGCCATATGATTTAGTGGGTCAAAAAGTGGCGAAAAAATAGTTTTTTGGATTTTTCAGCCATTTCTTTCTAAGGAACTATATGATGTTTACTTATAAGAAGAAAGGTTTTTTTAATGCATATCCAACGGTGGCATAACCTTGTAAAAGTTTTGCTTTTTTAAATACTTTTTTCATGAAAATGTGTAAATTTTGGGGGGTATTTATATGAAGATATAGACCTACGATGTCCATATGAATACGAAATAATCTCTATTAAATTTAAGTCGACACGTATTTTTGCTCTAGAGCAATGGTTCTCAAACGGTGGGTCGCGACCCCCTAGGGGTCGTAAGAGTTTCAGGGGTGGTCGAGAACAATTTTGTTAAAACCTTAAATTTTGGTAAATTTTAAACACATTTTTTTTTTATTGTTGTGTTATAAAAATATATGTAAAAATACTTTTATTAATGAAATGTAATATTTCCATCACTTAAGGTCCCTCCATAATCACTGTGCAGTTGTTAATTTACCGGGATGCCCAACATTGATTTGTGAAATTTTTTCGCTGAGTCTGGGATCTGTCAGTTCGTTTTCTATTAACTTTTCGATGCTGATCCCGAATCTGAGTTCCAAATTTTTCTGGTACGTTAGGTTTAGTTCCGAATCTGGACCCGAATAACGGAACTATATTCGATCAATACCAAAAATTGGTAAATAATTTTGAAAAAAGAATAATCATTACTCCAAATTAGACTTTAAATACTTTCTTGGTAAACATGTTTTCATTTCTGATAAGGCTAAACTGATATTTTTCTTTTATTTTCGGAAATAAAAAATGGATCACGATAGTAAATTTCGATATAAAATGCCGTAGTTCGGGCTTGGTTTATATTTTTTTAGGAAATTAAGGTTAAAAGTTCACAAAAATTGGGTCTTTTTATTTTTTATAAGTTATTTGAAAAAACTGAGGGCAAGTTCACGTTAATAATTTATTTTTTTATGTTGGTGGGTCGCGAAAACTTTTAAATATTGAAAAGGGGTCGCAAAGCAAAAGTTAGTGAGAAGCTCTGCTCTAGAGGATATTCCGGTTAGTTCGGAAGTTATAGAAATTTTCCCGGAGGTCCACATTGTTTCATAAGGGGACAACTAAATTGTGAAACACTGATATGGCCGATAAGCTGAGACACCCCAACCTTAAAATCGTCTCTTTTATATATATTTTAAGTTTCAGACAAATCGGTTCATAAGAGTTGAGATACTTCCCTTGTAAGTTAAACTCAGAACACTTAAGAACAATCAAGATAAATTCAGGAAAGTTCAGAAACACTTTGATAAAATGTTGAACAGTCCAAAAACTTAAGAAAATTTCAGAAATTAAACCGATACCTCACATCTTTACTTTTTCCTCTCACCACCTTAAGAGAAACAAAAGGAAATAAACAGAAAGAAATATTTTCTTTTTTGCATGTCCTGTCACATTATTATTCACATACATTTCAAATATACTTTTCATGAGTAAATAATATTAAAAACATTCCCAGATATTTTTCGGTTATTTTTTTTTTGTAACACATACACACATGTCAAACTGTTTTACATATTTTGCTTTAACTTTTTTTTTAAAAACCAAAATATTTTTTTTATCCAAATGTTTTTTCCAATGTTTTTCCTCATCACCACATTTTGCATTATCAAAACATTGCTTCTCAAGCATAGAAAAATGCAATTTTCTCCTTTTTTTTATTTCCAGTTAAAGAAAAAATCGGTAGAAAAAAAATTAAACCTTAACCATGCTTAAACATGAAATGAAAAGTATTATGATACATCCTGCCTTTTCATACACTCAAAATAATTCTACAGTAAAAGGTTTATATATATATATTGATTCCTATGGTTCCAAGTTGGAACAAAGGGCCGTAACGAAATTCTTCCATTGGGATCTGTCCTGTGCGATTAGTCTGATCTCAGACCAAGTTCTTCTTGTTTCGCTAATTTCGGATTCTAGTTGCCTTCTCCAGGTGTTAGCTGGTCTACCTCTTCTTCTGCTGCCATGAGGGTTCCAGTCAATTGCCATCTTTGATATATCATCATGGGGTCTTCTCAAAATATGACCAACCCAGCTCCATTTCCTCTTTGCAATTTCTATGCGAATTGGTATTTCACCTGTTCTTTGCCAGAGGTCTCTGTTGGAAACTACGTTCGGCCAAAATATTCGCAAAATTTTTCGCAAGCAACGATTAACAAATACTTGCAGGGATTGAATGTCGCTTGCAGTAGAGTTCCAGGACTCACATCCATATAGCAGGATAGAGCGAACATTAGAGGAGAAAAGGCGAAGCTTAGTTTTTATATGTATTTGTGGTGACTTCCATACTCTTTGTAATGCACCAAAAGACTGTTTTGCTTTCCTTATGCGATATGCAATATCATCGCGTGAGCCGCCTGTTGTTGATATGATACTTCCTAAGTAGCAAAACGATTGGACGTCCTCGAGTTCTATGTTGTTTACTCGGAACTTGGAGAGATTAGTCGAATTGATACGTAGAACCTTAGTTTTGTCGAAGTTGATGTGAAGACCGACACCAGATGCTAGCTGATGTATCTGATCCAATTTGGCTGACATGTCGGTAAAGTTATGTGCGAGCAGGCAAATATCATCAGCGTAGTCAAGGTCTTCCAATCGACCATTCATACCCCATGTAATGCCTCTTCTTATTCGGGTTGCTTGCTGCATAATTGAATCCAATACAATATTGAATAACAGCGGAGATAGGATACATCCCTGTCGTACCCCAGTGCTTACACTAATCGGATTGCTTAACGTGCGTTCATGCAGTACTCGACTTGTTGAGTTGCCATACAAAGCTTTGATTAAGTCGATTAGCACAGGTGGAACTCCCTTGCATCGAAGTGCGTGCCAAATTGCCTGATGGTGGATCGTATCGAATGCTTTGGCGAAGTCGATAAATATCAAGTATAATGGAGATCTCCATTCCACCGACTGTTCCACTATGATCCGTAGACTATTTATATGATCGGTGCAAGATCGGTGTGGTCTGAAACCAGCTTGCTCATTTCGAAGATCTGCTGAAATTGATGATGCCAGTCTAGCATGGATTATATACGCTAACACCTTATTAATCATGGTTAAAAGAGTTATACCCCGCCAATTTTTACACTCTGTTAAGTCTCCTTTCTTGGGTAGTTTTATTATCACTCCTTCACTTAGTTCAGCAGGAAGAGAGTGTGATGTCCAAAAGTCTCTGATAATGGGGTAGATTATTTTAGCGCTAAGAGTCGGATCAGCCTTAAGCAGTTCAGGGTTAATGTTGTCTACGCCTGGTGCCTTGCCATTCTTCAGTGCACGTATTGCAGTGACGATCTCAGTTTCGTCTGGGCAAATTATATTTATGTCGGATCTGATTTGATGTGAAGTACAGTGACATTGCCAGACAGTTGTGGGTTGCGGAATTGACAGTATGCCGGCATAATAGTCGGACCATATTGCCAGTTGCCGCTCCACGGACGAGGCAGTTCCTCCCAACGGATCTTTAAGGGGATATGTGGTTGAACGGTAGTTCCCTGATATCTGCTTTGCAATTTTGTACAAATCTCTACTTCGATGTGTATCGGCAGCTGACTGTGCTTCTATGGCCATATTTTCCACCCAAACCCGCTTGTCTCGTCGCGCACTTCGTTTTACCTGGCGATCTAGACTGGTGTACTGTGCCTGTAGGATAGATTTAGAAGCTCTTGTTCGGGCAACGTTAATGGAACCTTTAAGTTGTCTTCTATCTTCAATAAGTTGCCAGGTAGCGTCTGAGATCCATACTTTACGCTTAGGTTGAGGATGGCCAAGGTGTTGTTTCGCACTGTCTGTGAAAATGCTTTTTATAGCATTCCATTGGCCTCTATTGCTGTTCGGGATATCTTCATAGCGAGTCGTTAGGGAGCCAACGTAACTTTCGAGAGTATTTGAGGATTTTAATTTGGATACATCGTATCGTCTTGGCAAAGACTGTGTTGTTTGTCGTCGGATTGCACATATCCTTAATCGTATCTCTCCTACAAGTAAATGGTGGTCTGACGCTCCATCTGCCCCACGCCTATTGCGCACATCTAGTAATGAACCCCGCCACTTCTTGCTTATCGCAATGTGGTCAATTTGGGTTTCTGTTCTGTGGTCTGGGGAAACCCAAGTTACTTTATGCACGTCCCTGTGAGGGAAAATAGTGCCACCGATTGTAAGACCACTGCTTGCACAGATTCCGGTAAATAATTCGCCGTTCTCGTTCATTTGCCCCAGTCCATGAGTTCCCATAACGGACTCAATATTCGTGTTAACTGAGCCCACTTGAGCGTTGAAATCACCGGTAAGAAGTAAAATATCACCACTAGGTGTGTCTTTTATTACCTTTTCCAGGAGGCTGTAGAAGTCTTCTTTGTCATTGGGGTCTGATATTTCAGTGGGGGCGTAGCATTGAATGCATGTGATGTTACGAGCACGGGTGTGCAGACGGATGGATATAATCCTATCAGAATGAGGTTTCCATGCCATTAGGGCGCTCTTGGCCTCTCTAGAAAGAAGGAATCCTACGCCGCTCGATCGAGGGAGTCCACTTGGCTTGCCAGAATATAAAAAGGTTATGTCACCGTCGGTTGTTATTGTGCCATTATCAGGCCACCTTGTTTCACATAAACCAAGGAAGAGAAGGTTGTAGTTCTTGAATTCCTTGCAAATTTGGGCCAATCTTGATGGTTCCAGAAGCGTTCTAATATTCCATGTTCCGAATCGTGTCCTTGATTTAAAGCTAAAAGTCGTCAACAGTTGGGGATAATTTTGGTTTCCATTCGTTGTGGTTTCTGTAATCAGTAGAGTTTAAGATGAACCGATGATTAGCCGATCGCATCCGATTCTGGTACCGGGATTGCCGATTGTAGCATCCAGAAATGCTGTTTTTTTCAACGAGTTGTTGAGATTGGCTATTGAGTGGCGCCAATTACTCGCCACGCCGTTCCAAGGATCATTGGCAACTCGGGTATTTACAGGTGCTCTAAACGAGACCCCCCGAGACTCTCCCCTTGAGACCGCTGAGTTGTCCGCGACTGCTTATTTTATTCGCAGCATCCCAACATATCTGCTGGGGTTTCCACTATCCGCAACCCGTGGACGCGTCTGATAGCACTCAGCTATGCTTCCCGAGGCAGTAAGTACCATGTAGTATGTAATTTTACACATTACATGCTACTTAGCCACCACTTGGCAGAACAGTAAAAGGTTTAGTAAGTGATATTGTACCAAAATCTACTAATTGGTTACTAATTTTATTATCTTAAAAGTACTAACATTAGTAATTTCTACTGGTTTTGACTAATTTTAGTTAAAAATTTTAGTATTGGTTACCAATTTCTGCACTAGGTCCTTTTGGACTAAAATTAGTTAAATTTTTAGTATTGAATACCCACGTTTTTTTTTGGGTGTATTTTATGCTAAAACATACAACATGAAACTTAAATGCAATTTTTACCGTAACATTTAAATCATTTTGCATATATTTTGCTTGTGTTTATATAATGTTTCCTTATCCTGTTTTTAGATTTGTCTATGCATGTGTGTGTGTGAATATTAAATTAACAAGCATGGCAAACGACACGAGTATAAATTTTACATAACCAACATGTTCTTTATGCATTTATGTAGTATATATTATATAAAAATCATTTTCAGGATTTCAAATATCATGAAGATTTTTATTTTAGTTTTAGGGTGAATTACTCAATGAAAAGTTAGCTGCTAACTGCCGATTTAACGGAGCCTTATGTCAAAGTTTGTATGAAAAAGTTAAATTTAACGGAGAGTTTTTTTATAACGGAGCATTGAGTAATCCAGCCTTACTCTTGCATGTGATTTGAAATCATAAAAAGAAAACACATGACAATGTTCTATCAGGTTTTTATACCCTCCACTTAAGGTGTGTTTAGATCATCCCACCGAGTCTTTGGATTTTAAGAAAGTAAAATATTACAAAAGTCTAAATACTGCCAAAAAATCATAAACAAAATCAAAAGACATTTTTAAAAACAGCTGTTAGTATTCAAATCTAATAACACACAGCCATTTTTTGAAATATTTCATAAAATCAAAAGTCTTATTGGACTGTCAACAAAATCATATTACACACGATTTTTTGACAGGTCTTAATACTCAGTGGTATGATATAAACACAGCTTTAGTGATAGAGGGTATATATAAAATTGTCATTCCGTTTGTAACTCATCGAAATATCGGTCTGGGACCCCATAAAGTATATATATTCATGATGCCCGATCGATTTTAAGACATTCTAGTGATGTCCGTCTGTCTGTCTGTGGAAAATGCTATCACGGACAAAATATTGCACAGAGATGACTGAAACTTAACATATGTATTGGAAGTTCACCCGAGAAGTTTGGTATTGCATTTGAGCGATATCGGTTCAGCGGTTCAAAAGTTATGAACGAAAATGCAAGCACACCTCAAAAATTTCAGTACATTCTCAACATAACCTAAAATTTCAAAATGTTTTAATTCGGCTTCTGGTTGACATATGTGAACATAATTGAACACCAAATGGTATTTAAACAAGTACGAACATATTTTTTGACAAAAAAGAAAAAAATCGCGGATTTTTTTTTCAATTTTTTTTTTTTTTTTTAACAGTAATTTCCTTTTAAATAAAGTTTTTTGCAATAATCTTTTTGAAATTGTGGAGGGTATCACTACATTCGGCAAGGTCGAATTTAACTTTTTTACTTGTTTTTTTAATTACTTTTGAAAAATATTAAGAAATTAAAAAATTTGAGCTCAAGGCCTTTTTTTAATAATTTTTTAATTTAGTCTTTTGCCGATATTGCGTCCTTCTTTAAAAAACATCATCGAGGCTGTAAAATTAGAAACAATTTTTTGGGCGCTCCAGTATGCTAGTTGGTAGCGTGCTAGACTTTCGACGTGGGGGTCGTGGGTTCGATTCCCACCAGAAACCTTGGCTTTTTTCGCTACAGCGAGACGACGGTCATTGTTTCCCGTTCTCGGTTAGGTTGAATTTATTAAAAACGAGTTGTAAATAAATTGAAAGAATAAATAAAAATAATTGATCATGTGATCAAAACTATTATTTTATTATTAAATTAGAAAATTTACGCTTGAATAACATAAAATAATTCTTGTTGTGTTTAATCACCATTGTCTAATTAGACTCAAAAACTAACTAAATTTGCTATATAGTCTTGACAAGATTCCAACGAAATCGAAAAAAAAATTCTGGATGTCAGATTCGTGTTTAGGAGATAAAAATAATTTAGGAAATGTGTTTAAATATTTTTTTTTTTATTTTAACTAAAAAATCATAAAAATTGGAACAAAAAAATGTATGAAAAAAATATGAAATTTTTTTTTTTTAAATTTTGACTTTTGCAAATATTTCTGGATATACTCAATGGATTTTTGATTTTAACCCCAGATGCCCTTTATTAGAGGGTCTACTTTATAATATGTTATAACTGCTTTGAACTGGCAGTTTCGTGCAAAATTCGGATACTTACAAGGACGTAACCAAAAAAAGGAAATTTTTAACTTGCTTTAAATGTCCTGATGGTATCCTTTCTTGCAAAAGTTAGGTAATTTTATTGGGAATTCGAATAAAAAAATATGATGAACTTTAACATATACTTTTCCAACATTAAAAACATTGTCTGTTTTGAGTGCTTGGTCCACAAAAAATGAAAATGCATATATCTCGAGAAGGCAATTTGATATAACTTTTGTGATAACAGATTCGTGTTTAGGAGGCCAATTAAAACAATTTTTGAACGTCGGAAAAAACCGCCATTTTTGCAAATTTCCAATAGCGATATCTCGAAAATCGCTTGGCATACTTTTTATATTTTTTTTTTTTTAATTTTCAAAAGTCCTAAACTTTGATCACCGGGCGCCACGGATTGATTTAATCCGATTTGTCTCAAATTTGTACACTCAAAAGAAAAACCTTGTAAAATTTCAAGAAAAACTTGTAATTTTTTTTTGTTTGCTACCTCCTATTTGACAAAAATTCCTAGTTATTTTACAAGCTTTTTACCAATAATTTTGTAATTTTACAAAGTTTTTACCAATAATTTTGACAACATAAAATTTACAAAGTTGTTTCGTAATTTTACTATATTTTTTTTGTTATTTTACGAGAATTCCTAATAATTTTACCAGCTTTTTACCAATAATTTTGTAATTTTACAAGCTTTTTACCAATAAAATTGTAAGTTTACAGTTTTTTGGAGCAATTAAAATTACGAGGAATTCTCGTGAATTTACTAGATTTTTTTTTGTAAAATTGTCTTGGAAATTTGTAAAATTACAAAAAAAAATTGTAAAATTACAAAACAAAATTGTAAATTTCGATGCAAATTTGTTAGTTAAAAAACAAGAAAAACTGTCAAATATTGGTAAAATGGGATTACGAGACTTTTCCTAGTAATTTGACAAAGTTTTTTTGTGTGTGCCACATTAGTTTTAGGCCTAGGAGAATAAAAATTTGCTCAAACCCTTGGGAAAATCAAAAGTTAAAGAAAAAATGGGGTATGATCAGTTCGTGCTGATATTTATATCTACCCGAAATATTGGTCCAAAGACTATCAATACTTAAAGATATGTGAAGTCTCCCTTCTTCTGTTAAACCCTCTCTTAAATTCCCTTTGCTAAGTCCGCCATCGAACTGGTCGTTTGATCAAACCAAAAAAAATCCCTTAAGTTCGATATAAACAAAAAAAAAAAGTGTTGCAATTTTGCGATTTTCAGACTAAAGCTAGCGTTTTTTTTCATCTAGCTGTAAAAAAAGTTTTTTTTTGTGGATTATCGGGAAATCCAATGACTTTTTATTTGCTGAGAATTTGTTTTAAACACTTTTAAAGGTATTTCTTAAATAATATTACCATAATAATTATAAATTGATACATTTTTTCAAAATTTATTAAGCGCTTTTTCGATATAAAAAGTTAGCATTATTTGTCAAACCAACAATGTTAATTCAACATTATCGTATTTTCCTCGTCTAACAGTTTTCGTACCTTCTGTTAAGAAGTTCCAAAATATTAAGAGCGGGAGACAAAGAGCTTGATTGGTCTTAAATCCACATAAAAGTATACTCAAAATCACTTTTTGAGTCGATTTATCAATGTCTGTCCGTCTGTCTATCTGTCCGTCTGTCTATCTGTCCGTCTGTCTATCTGTCCGTCTGTCTATCTGTCCGTCTGTCTGCCCATATAACGGTGTAAAGACGATACAGGGCACGAGTTTCAATCAATTAACCTGAAATTTAAGACTTCGTTTGGCTCAATGAGTCAAAGGGCAAAGGGTAAAGACCCAAATGGTAAATACCCGGTAAAATAGGTAAATTGGGTAGAAATGGTTAAATACCCGGGTATTTTGCAAAAAGGTTGGTATAAACTATGTTGTAGAAAATTTGGTGAACAAAAGCATTTTGCAGCAAAATTTAATGAATTTTATACTAAAAAATAGTACTTTCTTAGAAAAAATAGTACTTTTTTAGAAAAAACAGTATTTTTTTAGAAAGTACTTTTTTATAAAGAACGTGTTTTTTTTAGAAAAAATAGCGCTTTTTTTGTAAAATAGTACTATTTTAGAAAATTACTATCTCACCTTTAAGACAAAAACGTACTTTTTTCTGGAAAAAAGTACTTATTTAGAAAAATGGTACTTTTTTCCTAAGAAGTATTAGTTAAGAAAATATAGTACTTTTAAAAAAAATTAATTAATTTTTAGAAAAAAATTTACGTTTTAGATAAAAAAGTAAGAAGTAAATTTTTTACTACTTTTTTAGAAAAAAAGTACTTTGTTCTAAAAAAAGAATATATTAGTATCTTTTTTTTTTAAAAGTACTTTTTTTCTAAAAAAGATAGGTTTAATAAAAAAAGGTACTTTTTCTACAAAAAAGTACATTTTTTTAAAAAAAAAGTTCCAAAAAAATATAGTACTTTTTTAAAAAAATAAATAAATTTTTAGAAAAAATTACTTTTTAGACAAAAAAGTACTTTTTAAAATAGTGAATATTTTACTACTTTTTTAGAAAAAAAGTACCTTGTTCTAAAAAAAAAGTATATATTTAAAAAAAAGTACTTTTTCCTAAAAAAGCAGTTATTTCTAAAAAAGTACTTTATCTAAAAAAAGTACTTTAATACTACTTTTTTAGAAAAAACTACTTTTTTAGAAAAATATGTTTGATTTCAAATGCTTTTATAAATACCCAAATAAATTCCAAAAAAAGGTATTTACCTTTTATTTACCCGGTATTTACCCATGCATCGGGTAAATACCAGGTAGAATCCCATCAATATCAATGACAAGCCTTTTGAAATTGCGAAAAATATGTACATTTTAGACCTAGCCCCAATGAAAACGTCCCCTTTAAACTTTTATTTTGATAAAATGAATATTATCTTTATCTCTTTTGTTTATTTTTTATAAATTAGTTTTTTAATCAGCTTCTGCTGTTTTAATGATGCGTCCTAGATGTGTCAATAGGGAGACCGATCTCCAATAATTTTTACCCCCCTAACATCTTTACTGCCTAAGTTAGCTCCCATATAAATTACGATGGGGGCAAATTTTATAAAAATGTAATTTTGTATTGGAGCCCACTTAGGGAGGTTTGATGGGGGGTAGATATATACAGAAAAACATTTATGATATTTAGCACATAATTTTGAAACTTCTGTCACGGACTATATACAGACTCGACAGTAGAGTTTTATAAGAAAAAATGGGGGAAAACTAAGCGATTTTAGGAGAAAACAGAGCGGTTTTTAGACCGTTTTACGCTAACATGGCAACACTTTCTACGACTTAGGAGTGAGCGAAACAACAAAAACCGATCTGGCATCTATTTTTCTTATGGCGCGTTATATCAGTTTTCTCTTTCTAACCTAATTCGTAGAATAATTTGAAAATATTAACCATATGGTTAAAGAATACTTTTTTGACACCTGTCATATTTGTCGAGTCTGTATTAGTCTGTGCTTCTGTCACCACTAAAGTTGGTGCTTGATCTAGCAGCCAAAGTGCTAACATGGCAAGCTTGCTATGAACTGAATAATTAATAATACTCATACGTTTCTGGCATATTTAATGTCATTTTCAATATTAAATATGTAATATCAACCTTTCAGATCTTTTTAGAAATTCTAGCAATATTTTTTTTTTAATATCCTTCAGCTAATATTAATAATTAGTTATATTTCAAAATTCAAATAATGAATACAATTTTAAACTCATCAATATTTTTAAAATCCATAAAACTACATCAATGGATTTTTTGTATATTCGGTTTAAATTTACCACCAATTTTAATATACGCGCCTCCGACTGAAACTAAATCATATAAATATTATATAATCTATTTTATATATATTATATATTGTTTGATCTTAAGTGTGGCCGCAGTTTGGACGGCATATATACATAATAATATTATTTATCGGACAACCACTATATATAATTTGGATGACATGACCAAAATTATAAGTTATATACCAAATATAGTTTTGGCGGTTATAAAATTAAAATCAGAATTCAATACTTTTTGGCATCAGAAAATCCTGAAAGACATCTTAATGATGATAGCTAAATTGGAAATAGATATAATTGAAGTATGCCAAAATATTTTCGACATTAGGGTTATAAGGAAGAAAACTTTAAAGAAAACTGGGCTGTTTATAACAATATTGTCTTTAAATTTGATATATCTATATTATGTTCTTGCCATTGGAGTTATGGGTTTACGAGAAAGAATATTTGTAGTATTTTTTATAGTAGACATACAAATGAAAGCTATAGAATATGGCACTTATATACAATTAATACAGGAATTTCTTTCAATGCTAAAGGAAGCCTTAAAATGTTTGGTTTCTACAGTGGAGCAGGAGCTAAAAAGAAACTATCCGTTACCCATTATTCATAGAGAGAAATTAATGGGTATACAATTTTTATTATTGGACATATGGTTATTAATACAAAAATTACAACTATATTTCGCCTGGTCGATATTATTATTATTTTATTACAATAGTGTTGCTATATTAAGTATAGTAAATTGGGCTTATGTTGGGCATATATATGATAAAAATCATAAATATACATTTCGTAAGTACACTTAAAATAAGAAAACTTTATTTAATTATCAAAAAAATAAGACAAAACAAATTATTTTTGGGATAGTCAAAATTTTGAATACCGTGCATAATAATGGGCCGTATCATTTTTTACTGTTATTTTTTTGTTTGAGTTGAAAGGGTTCCAAAAGGTTTATATTGGGTTTCAGAATAACTCCAATAAATTTTCGTGAAAGACAAAATTTCCTTTTCCTAGCGGTTGTCGTAAAAACCCCCAAAAAAAATACATATTTCATTTTATTTCTCGGCAACCAATTTTTTTTTATTTGTGTAGTCTAGTCTAGACAAGATCACATTCAAAAATATTGCAAAAAAAAATTTTTCGCAAATTATGGGACTTTTAAGTAAAAAAAAATCTCGAAAATATTAAAAATTCCCGATACATTGAAAATCCGCGAAAATATAAAATATTTGCGGTTTTTTAGTGTTTTGATAATTCTTAATAGAATTTAAGGTTCAAGAGGTGCAAGAGGAAGTCTTATATTCAAAACTACGATATTAAACCAAGTTAACTTGCAAAAAATATTAAAAAAAATTGTATTTTCACGATATTTTAATGTTTCGCGGTCTCTATAGCGGATTAAAGATTTAAAATGTACATATCGCTCATTTACTTGTATAGTGTCATAACTCAAAATATGTCGTTTTTGGGTAAACCATACAGAATTATTTGTTATATCCTGCTTTATATTGTGTCAAAAATTCGTATTAATATCTCCTAAACTCACCGTTTGAGAAGAGAACAAGCCATTATAACATTTTCTATGTACCGGCCTTTTGCAATGTAAAACAAGCTTCAATTGTAAACTTTAAACAGGTTTTCTGTAAAATCAAACATTTTGCGTTATGTCACTATACAAGTAAATGAGCGATATGTCTTTAAATCTACATGCATGCACCGAAAAAAATCCATGTAACTTTTTACGAAATAAAATTTCGTACTTACTTGTTTCGTAAAATATACGAAAATTTACTTTATATTACGAAAAAAAGTTAGTCTTTCGTAAATTTACGAAACATACGAAAATATTTCGTAATACAGTCGAACCCGGTTATAACGAACTCCGAGGGACCAGAAAATAAACGAAGTTCGCTATAAGCGGGGTATATTTTTTATCAACCTCGTTTTATTTCCAAAAAAGTATATCCAATTTTGTTTTTTTTTATGTTTTTTCATAAATAAACCACTTTTTGAGAAGAAATATTAACAAATTTCAATAAATTTTATCAAAATAAGAATATAAACCAAAAATTGTCAACCTTTTGTGAGTTTTATAAACATGATTGCCGCACATTAAAACAATTTTATGGGAGTTCGTTGAAAAAAGGAAAACACACATGAAATTGTATATGTGGGACCATAAAAAGCAGTTCGTTTTAACCAAGGATTCGTTATAACTGACAAGGGAAGTCTCCCTGGTGTCACCCTTCGATCTTCATGAAATTTGGATATGTTGTTAAGAACGAAAATTAATTCGACATGTATTTTTTTTAGCCGCCCAAACTCATTTGTCGATTTGTATGGGGGGAAGTTGACCTTTTACAGTTTTTTACGATTTACGCCTATTTATACACTCAAAAAAAAAAGTTTGTAAAATTACAAGTAAAAGGTCTTGTAATTCTATTTTACTAATATTTTTGTCTTTTTACAAAAATTGTTGTATATTTTATAAAACGAAAACTACAGCTTAACAATTGAAATACCATCTAGAGTATTCTGGGAAAATCCACCTGTTGGGGAACAGCACATTGCAATCTACACGGATGGATCAAAGATGCCACAGGGAACAGGTAGCGGTGTCTACTGTGAGAAACTGGGAATTGAACACAGTTAAAGGATACAGGACAGCTGTAATATTTTTCAGGCGGAACTGCATGCAGTGTCAGAGGCAGCCAGACTTATTTTAATGAGGCCGATCTACTCTAGTGAGATCATTATTTACATTGATAGTCAGGCGGCTTTAAAGGCACTATATAACAGGAATATTCGATCAAAGGTTGTCAGCCGTTGTCGCCAAGAGCTTATGGCTCTCATCGAACAACACTCTTTAAGACTGTGCTGGGTTCCAGGTCATCAGAATATTCCAGGAAACGAGAAAGCTGACGAGTTAGCTCGTATGGGAGCAGTTTTACCATTAAGTTCAATAACGACCGACGTGCATCCGGGCCTGGATGCGATTTATTTCGAAATACGGAGAACATTTGAACGACAGGAAGATTTGAAATGGGAAAGCAGCCAGGACTGTATCCAAACGAAGGCCTTGTGGACTCGCGGTGGAAAAAGTATCCAGAAAACACTACTTTATATGGAAAAATCAGACCTCAGGAAGTATGTAGGTTTAATTACAGGCCATACTGGCTTGAAAGCTTATTTGAAAAAGTTAAAATTGATAAGGGATGACTTGTGCAGATGGTGTGGGGACGAAGGGATAGTGGAAGATTCATTCCATTATCTTTGTCAGTGCCCTGCACTATCTCGCACTCGATTTAATTGTTTTGGCTTTTATTTCTTTCAGGAACTGGAGGAACTTAGAGATGTCAACCCATGGAAGATGCTTAAATATATTAGGCTAAGTAAACTCGATGAGACATATATGGAGACATAAATCATCATTTACCAGGAAGGCAGTAGTGAATTATGATTAATATGTAAAGCAGCCAACAACAAAAACCAACCGCCCCCCCCTTTTCAATGTATCACTTTGGATCAGGAACTGGTCTTGTGGACATTACGTCAACCTCTTAACCTAACCTAACCTAACCTAACTACAGCTTGCTTTGTAATTTAACTATTATATGTTGGTAAATTAATTTTACAAATTTTTTAGGTAAATTTACAAAAAAGTGAATTATTTTACAAATTAAAAAAATATTACAAGGTGTTTAGTTTTTTTACACAAGAAAACTGTTATTGTACAACAAAATTTTACTTGATGTTATTAGTCTTTCTACCAAAAAAATGTTTTATTACAAACATTTTTTAAGATCGTTTAAAAGGTTTTCAGTTTTTTAACACAAAAAATTGTAATTAAACACAAATTTTCTAAGTTCAGATTTTTTTTGAGTTTTGGAGTAAAAAATTTAGTTAAAAATAATTTTTTATAAATAAAAAATTTCATGAAAAATTTTTGAAAATTTTTTAAGTTCCGGACACAAACATTTTTTAACTAATTGTAAGCTTTAGCAAAAAAAAAAAATTAAACCATGTTTTTGGTAATTTACGTTAAGTAATACCAATGTTTTTAAAACATGTTTACGGGTTTTCAACACGTGAATTTATGGTGAAACTTTATACTCAAAATCGTCTATATTAAGTTTTTGAATAAATGATTTCATTTCGCTTTCAAACTCTCTTTATTGATTGAGAACCCGTACCAGAATCAGAACCGGGAATACCGGTATTTCCGGGAATGTATCTAGAACCGGGAAAGGAGTACCAGAACCGGGAATACCGGTATTTGCGGGAATCCCAGCAAAACTTTGGTAATGGGTAGTGATTATATAACACATTACCAGGTAATGTATTTACCTTATTTGTAGCATTATTTTAGGATGTCTCACCAAACATTTGTTCCACAACGTATTATTTTAAAGTGAAAAATAATGCATTACTAATAATTTGCTACGTAATGCATGATTATTGGAAAAAATGTAATTCATATTTATTATTTCTAAACATTAAATCATGGATGACTTATATTTGGTTACATTATGTATTATTTGTAAGTTTGAAATAATGCATTATTTATAATTGGATGCATAATCCATTACAATAACATAAAAAATAATTATTTTATAAAAAAATACATAAGTTTAAACTAGAGATGGGCTCTCGATAGGATATTTCTAACGACACACACTCACGAGCATATTTTATCTACTTACACTCACTTACAATCACGTGAGTAAATTTAATACAAAATTACTTTTTCACTACTCGTAACACCTTATATATTATCTTCTGGTATGCTATATTATTTCATTTCTCGTAACCTATAAAATATCATATATTTTACACCTTACTCGTATTCTTCGTTATAAATTTATGACTTATTTTATACCTTACTGGTATTCTTTGTGATAATGTGGATGCATTACTTTGAGTCTCATCGCCTGTTAAAATCATCAATGCTGCAATGTATAAAATAAGAGATCCTATACCTTATTTTATACCTTATATGGTATTCTAAGTTTTGCTGGGATGCCAAGAACCGGGAAATGGGGGCACTAATAAGACGGTTTTGGATATAAGTCAAAAATGTGGGGCATTCCAGGCCAAATCACTCACTTTCAGTCCCGACCACATTCGATTATTTTTTATACCATGTTGGTGTTGAGTAATCAATTTTTCAAACTGGCGATTTTTTCCAAAAAAAATTAAAAAATTGAAATTTTTAATGAATTTTGACCAATAAAAAATATTGATATCTTAAAAAAAGTTGGACAACGTTTTGTTGGTATTTAAATGTAGTTTTAAAAAAAAAATATGAAAAAATTATTCGAAGTAATTATCACTTATTTTTTAACTTTTAAAAATTAAAATCGACTTTTTGAAAAAGTCCGAAACCTTTGATTTTTTTTTTAAGTCTAAAAATTCTATTCTAAATTACGGAACTTTTAAGCCATAATTTGAGATGTGATCACAATTCGTTCTATTTTTTTTTTTCAAATTTTGAAAATTGCTCTTTTTTTTTGACTCTTCAAGCCATCATTAATCGAAGGGGGTCGGGTCTAAAAGTGAGGGATTTGGCCTGGAATGCCCCATGTATATCATTTTAATCCTCAAAAAGTTTTTTGAATCCAATTTCCTTTACCTCTAATGTCCAGTATCAACAATTTTCATCTCTGCTCCACAATTTCAAATTAAAATCATATGATTTAGATATTTTGATGCGTTTAAAAGAATATTCATTACAATTGATGCATCTGCAATTAATATTTACTTGCAATGGTTATATGGATATAGATTTAGCTAGCTTTGGTAAGGTAAAGTATTAAAATTTTCAAGCAAAAAAATAAATTTCAATAAAATTTTTATAATATAAAATTTTTACAGATGCTTTTAGTCATATTTGCCTATGTGATTATACTCATACAATTTAAATTAGAAGATCTGGATAAGGGAGCTAATGTTGGATCTCAACATTTTCTGGGATGACATTAAACGACAAAGTGAAACTGAAAAGTTATTTCAAAAAAATCTTTTTTAATTTCAAACAAAAAATTCTCCACAGATTTTGATGCCACCATGCTTAAAAGCTTTACATTTTTGATCTGAAGCGTGTGATTAATATAAACTCAAACTTAAAAAATATTACTCATAAGTTTTTTTTTATTATTTTTTTAGGAGATTCTAGAACATTTTTCCCTTTGAAAAAATTTAATATTATTTTGTTATGTATAAATTCAGTAGCTTGCAAAAGTATTTTATTTATTATAAACAAACATCAAAAATAAAGCATACTTTTAGTTGCTTCAGTAACTGATAAATAAAAGCATACTTTAAAGCTTCTAACACTGTGCAACAAGAAAAATGAGCCTCAATGGCTTCAACGCCACATGAAAGTAGACCATCAAGTGAACAAAATCACCAAAGGGTTTTGCAAAGTCAGTTCGGATTTCTTTTTTATAGCCCACTGAAGTTTTTATATTTTTATCAAAGGCATTTGGAAAACGTCAAAAATACTATAATAAGAACACATCTGAGCTTCAAAATATGATTTTATGTCTCCAGTGAAATTTTATGGCGGTTCTTTTCTTAGAACATTTTAACCCTCTAACTGCCATTTTAAGGGGTCATTTTAGTCCTTTTTAAAAAACTAAACACAGAAGTCTAATAAAACGTCCATTTAGAGGGTTAAAATGTTCTACAAATATTTTCCTCATAAAATTTCACTAGGGGTTGTCAAATGGTAAAAGTTTGTGCGACATGCGCAAAGTGCTTAAAAAGGGTCAAGTATAAATAATCAATGTTTGTAATTTTTTTTACCAAAGCAGTGTTAAAAAATATCGACAAAAAACAGTGCGAATATACTTTTGAGCTAAAAATGATGTTCTGATGTGTTTTATAAAATTTTATGATGATTCTTTTCTTTGACCAAATTAACCCTCTAGCTCCCGTTTTACGGGGTCATTTTTGTCCTTTTTTAAAAGAAATACAAAAAAGTCTAACAAAAAAAGGCAGTTAGAGGGTTAAAATGTTTTACAAATATTTTCTGCATCAAATTTTACTAGGGCACGTCTAAGACAGAAAGTTCGCCCAGCATATAGAAATTGCTTAAAAATTTTAAAGTATTAACATTTTTTTTTTATATTTTTTTTGGGCCGAAATATAAAAAAAAAACAAGTTAAATTCGATGTAAAAAGTTTATTTGCAAAAAAAAAAAAAAACCGCGAAAAAAAAAATTTTTGATAAAAAATAAAATTCGACGAAAATGTTTTTTTTTTTTTAATATTTTTGTACTTGTCTAAATTCCATTCGGTCATCAATTCTGTTCACATGTGTCAACCAGCAGTCCACAATTTTCGAGGTATTTTTATATTTTCGTTCATAACTTTTGAACCGCTGAACCGATTTCGCTCAAATATGCTAAGTCTTAGTTATATCTGTTTAATACTTTGGCCGTGATAACCATTTCCACAGACGGACAGGCATCGCTAGAATGTCTTAAAATCGATCACTGATCAATAATATATATAGGGGTTTTCGTGTCAACTGACACAACTTTTGATCCCGATCTACTATCCTATTGGATAGCAGTGCAGACACAATTTTTCAACGTTATCTGTCTAGGACTCTCTGAGTTAGAGGGGTCGAAATTTGACATTTTGGCCAAGAAGTGTTTATTCTCATCCATATAACTTCTTACCAATTGTTTTTACCAAAATGTGTCCCAAAAAGTTTAGATAGCTTCAATCTTGCGAAAAAAAATTATAAAAAAATAAAAAAAAAGTTTAATTTTTTTTATTAAATCCAAAACTTGTTTGACTTTTTTGTCAAATCGGGCCCTTTTTTGACTCAAAAGAAAGCTTAGGTGTTTTCACCACCTAATTCTTCTTCGCCTCAAATTTATTTTTGCTCCACCAACAAATTTCCACTAGAACGGCATCACGCGACTTCTTCCTAAGATATCTGATATGGTGATCACGGTATATCAATACCAAAACAAACTAAGCAGTTTGGTATTGCATTTGATTGAAATCGGTTCAGCGGTTCAAAAGTTATGAACAAAAATGTAAGAACACCTCGAAAATTGTGGTACATTCAACATAACCTAAAAACACAAAATGCTTTCATGTGGCTGCTGCTTAACACATGTGAACAGAATGGATCACCGAATGGTATTTAAACAAGTACAAACATATTTTTTTACAAAAAAAAAATATTTTCGTAGAATTTTTTTTTTACCAAAAATTTTTTTTGTCGATTTCTTTTTTTTTCTTTTTTTTTTTTGTTTTTTAGCAAGTAAACTTTTTTACATTGTAGAGGGTATCAATACATTCTACAAAGTCGAATTTAACTTTTTTATTTTTTTTTTTTTTATTTCGGCCCAAAAAAAAAAATAAAAAAAAATTTTAATACTTTAAAATTTTTAAGCATTTTCTATATGCTGGACGAACTTTCTGTCTTAGACGTGCCCTAGTAAAATTTGATGCAGAAAATATTTGTAAAACATTTTAACCCTCTAACTGTCTTTTTTTTATAGACTTTTTTGTATTTCTTTTAAAAAAGGACAAAAATTACCCTTTAAAACGGGAGCTAGAGGGTTAATTTGGTCAAAGAAAAGAATCATCATAAAATTTTATAAAACACATCAGAGCATCATTTTTAGCTCAAAAGTATATTTGCACTGTTTTTTGTCGATATTTTTTAACACTGCTTTGGTAAAAAAAATAAAACAAAAATTGATTATTTATACTTGACCCTTTTTAAGCACTTTGCGCATGGCGCACAAACTTTTACCATTTGACAACGCCTAGTGAAATTTTATGAGGAAAATATTTGTAGAACATTTTAACCCTCTAAATGGACGTTTTATTAGACTTCTGTGTTTAGTTTTTAAAAAAGGACTAAAATGACCCCTTAAAATGGCAGTTAGAGGGTTAAAATGTTCTAAGAAAAGAACCGCCATAAAATTTCACTGAAGACATCAAATCATATTTTGAAGCTCAGATGTGTTTTTATTATAGTATTTTTGACGTTTTCCAAACGCTTTTGATAAAAAAATGAAAACTTCAGTGGGCTATAAAAAAGAAATCCGAACTGACTTTGCAAAACCCTTTGGTGATTTTGTCCACTTGATGGTCTACTTTTATATGGCGTTGAAGGCATTGAGGCTTAATGCGATGACCCAAAATTTGTTGCACAGTGTAGTAGACCAAACGCCCAAAGGATTTTAGTCACGTTCCGAGTAATAAAATGATATGACGCAATATATAATTTAATATGGATTCGTGTCTATTGTGATATACTCTTATATGGAGTTCACACTAGCGACTTTAAACAAGTTGTTTAACAAAACACCAGTAAGAGAATAAAAACGTAATGGATACAGAACAAAGACTTTTTTAAACATCCCACTTTTAAACACTTCAAAACAGCAAGTGTGAACGCCGTATTAGACGAAAAATGGTTTCGTAAGATTTGATCAAATATTATCTAATAATATCAGTTTATATAACTTTATATGGACTTTGATATATGTTTTGGTCTAATCTAATGATATAATATTATATCCAATTATATTAAAATTTATACAATTTTATAAATCGGATGTTTTTTTTTAGTTTTTAATAAAAAGTTGAAAAATTAAAATAATAAAAATTCAAAAAATTCAAAAAAAAAATGTGAATCATGTTAAATTTTAAATAAAACACTTAGAAAATATTCTCATAAAAAATTTGTCCTTGGAAAAACTTAGAAAAATTGGAAAAAATGGAGTCATATAAAATTTTATATAAAACACTTAGAAAATATTTGCGATAAAAAAAAATGTCCTTGAAAAAAACTTAGACAAAAGCAAGTTATAAAATTATAGTCGGTCAAGACCGACCATATAATACCCAACACCAGAGTTTCCCTGAAAATAGGTGCCGGAAAATGGGTCCCATGGACCGATTAGATCTATATTTTGTCAAATCTTTAATAAGTGTAAAAAACACTTACAAATCACATTTGAGTGAAATAGGCTTCTATTTGTTGACAATAAACCGCTTTTACTGAATATTGGGCGAAATTTTCACATGGGGCCTAAGTCCAAAACTGGTCCGATGAAAATCAGATTTCATAAGTTTGTTAAAGTATGCGTTTATCATACACAAACAAAACTTTAATTTAATATTTTCTATTTTCATGAAATTTGAGAGATTTATGTGAAAAAAGAAAAACTGGTCCGATTCCTTTAAAATTTTGAATGGTGATTTGTGAAGACAAAACACGTTTACCTGCCAAATTTTGAAAAGATACCTATTATAATACGGTTATAAGAGTCATTTGAGCCAAAACAAAATAGGACCTTTTTATGGGGGCTAGGTCTAAATATGGACCGATTTTTTCCAATTTCAATAGGCTTCGTCCTTGGGACAAGAGAGGCTTACGTTTAAAATTTCAAGTCAATTGATAAAAAAATTGCTACCTGTATCGTGTTTACACCGTTTACATGGACAGACAGACGGACGGACATCGCTAAATCGACTCAAAAGGTAATTCTGATTTATAAATTTGTTTAAGCATTTTCCATATTTTTTTCGAAGTGTTACTAATTTTTCTATTTTTGTAAATATTCTAGACTTTTTCTGAATTTATATACACAATTTTTTAAAGCTTTTCTGAATTTTTCTAAACTGTATATTTTGGAGTTTTTAATACTGTATACAGATTTGCGTGATTTTAAAACCACTAGGTGATTTTCCGTAGAGCAAACTCACATAGTGATTAACAAAATGATCTCAAATTGTACTAGAATAAAAAAAATCATAAAATCATCTCAACTTACCATGGTAAAGGCACGTTCACACTACAATCACTGATGCCATTTAGCGCTTTTTTTGGAATTCTCTTAGGATTTTTTGACCTTCTTAGAAGCAATTTTTTTATAAAATACTTTTTCTTAAAAAAGGCTGTTCAAAAATGAGCCATTTATAAAAAAAGTATTTAAAAAAATATGCTTCTAAGAAGGCCAAAAGACCATAAGAGAGTTTCAAAAAACGCGCTATTTGGCATCAGTGACTACAATACTTTACTATGATATGTTGAGATGTTTTTATGATTTTTTTTTTATTCTAGTAGAATTTGAGATGATTTTGTAAATCAAAATCACAGTTCAATAGAAACCACGTATTGATTTTAAAATCACCCAAGTCTGTATAAACTATAAGCTCTTGTGGTGTTAACGTAGCTTAACAAAACACCCGTAATAGAATAAGAACGTAATTGAAACAGAACAAAGACTTTTTTAAAACTATAGCATTTGACTTCTTAAAAACAGCAAGTGTGAACCGCACAGTTTTTTCTTATTTCTTTACAAAGTTTATTTTTTATAAATTTTTTTTTTTAAATATTTTGTTACAACTACCAGAGAGAACTAAAGATAAGAGACTGCAAATTGCAAAAACACACTTATACTCCTCTCTTAAATTTCGTGTGAATTGTCGGGATGCGTTCATTTGCTCTCTTAATGTCCAAAAACATAATGATTTTAAAGTTGTTTTTATTTATAATTAATCAGTTTAGGCTCAATAGCATATAAACCACAAATTAAATTTATTTAAAATCATTTAAATGCGTTTTTTTAAAGAAACCAAATACCAAAAAGTGGAAATTTCAATCCAATTCTTCTTTCAATTGTTGTTCTTTTAATCCTATCCCGACTATTTTTTTGTATAAGTCAGAGTTGCCGACCCCCTGGTGTTATCGTAAAGGAATAAGAAAAAAAGTGATCAAAATATATACTTGGCAGCACTTTTCATATTTTTTATACAATCTGCAGCAATAACAATGTATGTGACAAACTTTTTTATCAATTATCTTCCCCCTTTTGTGATTTATTTGACAGTTCGTTTTCGGTTATTAAAGCGTGGTTTTGTGAAATTCAACGATCGTCAAAAAATAATAAAAAATAATGTTTATTGTTAAGATATATAAGTGAAAACATAAAAAAACAAATTTAAAATAAAGTTTAATGTATTTTCTTAAAGAATATGTTAAAAAGTAAGTGAAAAATATAACAAAAGTGTAAACATTAGACAAAATATTAAAAGTAAAAATTGTTGTAAAATTATTTATGCAGCGCTGTCAGCTGTACTCTGTGTCGTATATTTGACTCGTGTTGGAGAATGTTATTTGACTCGTGTTTTTGCAATAATATTGTTGTTGTGTTATTAGCGGTTTTCACAGTGACGATTAAATTTGCCTTTTTTTAGTTGGGTATTTGCCAAATTTGCCATTTTACTAAACGTCAAGTATTTGCCACCATTTTTTCTTTACATATCGTGAGCGCACTTTTCGTTAATAATTTGCACAAAATAACTTTAATTAATTTTTTACATTCACAATTTTAAAATAAACACAAAAAATGTGTATGTTTCTTTTTAAAAAATGTTTTTGTTGCCGCGATCGAAATTTCAGCATAAACAATCACAGCTGTTGTCATTTTTATGTTTTTTTTTATTTGCACACTGGCATTTTGTTTTTAGACAAGGTTTGAGTTGGGCATTTTAAGAAAAATATGCCACATTCAAATTGGCATTTTTTTTTGACGTTTGGCACATTTGCCAAATACCAAACTAAAAAAGGGAAATTTAATCGTTACTGTGAAAACCCTAATTGTTAGACAAAAATCAAAAACAACAATAAGCAGAAAGAGCAATATCATTTTTTGAAAGTATAATCATAGAGAAAGAAAGATAAGAGATTGTGTGTCTCTCATCTCTCAATTTTTCCTCTCAAATGAAGTGTGGATGGGATTAAATGGTTTTTTTTGGGATTTTTTTAAAATCATGAAATTTGTACTTTATTTGCAATTTTAATAATTTTTTATAAAATATATTGAATCATTAACATCTTAAAAGTGTGAAACACATAATTTTTTTTTGTTTAAAACAATACAAAAGTGTTTTTTTTAAAGAAATCAAAAATCCCTTTTTTATTCAATTCCTCTTTCAACCATCATTCTTTTAATCCCACCGGTTAAAGTTTTTTCTCGTGAGCGACATAAATACCCCCTGGTATAATGATAGAAAGACAAAAAAGTCAAAAATATATTTTTAAGGTTAGTAAAATTTTAATGCAATTTTATTTTTACCCTACACTTTGGTATTAAGGGTATTTATAATTTTATCCTTTCGTATGTAACACGTCTCATAAAGTATAAAGTTTTATTGATTCTTAATCGATTTTAGGTTAAAGTAATAATGTCCGTCGATCTGTCTGATTTCTGACAAAAGAAAACAGATAGATTAAGATTAGGAAGTTTCCAAAAAAATAAAAATATTAGAAATACTAGGAAATTTTTAGGACACGCATTGGCAGAGTTTATAAATTACGTACAAATAAATAGGAATTTTTTAATGAAATTAAACATTTTGAAAAATTGAGGCTATAAAACAATTTAAGTTTAAAAAATGTCTTTCAATTTTAATGATTTTTCATTTTTTAATTTTTGAGTCTGGTAGTTTTTCTGGATGTTCCTGAATTTTTAGATTTTTTATTCGAATTTCCTGATTTTTTTTTTTTAATTTTTAAAAATGTCCATCTTTTTCTGATTTGTTGCGAACTTTTTGGATTTTATTTCAATTATTTTGATAATTTTTTTAATTTTACAAAAAAAAAAATGCAGAAATTTTTCAATTTATTTCAAATATTCATAGCAATTAGTCATAACTTAATCAAAAGTTTTTTCCACGTGGTTGTTTTAGAAAATATCATTACACTCAAAAAAACTTTATATTTTGCAACCTCCTATTTGACAAGAATTCCTTGTAATTTAACAAGATTTTTACCAAAAGTTTTGTAATTTTACAAGATTTTACCAAAAAAAAATTTAAATTTGCAATTTTTTGACGCGATAAAACTTGCAAGGAGTTTTCGTAACTTTACAAGATTTTATGCTAATTCCTATTTTAAGAGAATTCCTGGTAAAAATTACGAGCTTTTTTGTAATTTGCCAAGTTTTTTACCAATAAAATTATAAATTTACAACTATTTTGGTGCAATAAAACTTACAAGGAATTCCCGTTAATTTACAAGTTTTTTTTTTGTAAAAAACCCATTGAAATTTGTAAAATTACAAAAAAAAAATTGTAAAATTACAAAAAAAAGTTAATTTTGATAAAAAAAAAAAAAAAATTGTTAAAAACAAGGAAAACTGTCACCATTAATAAAAAAAATATAAGAGGGCCATAAAAAAGAATTGTAAAACACTTTCAGGGTTTTGTTGTTACCCGTGTAAAAAAATAATTATATCAAAACATATCTCCTTTGATAAAAAAATATATGGATCATATCAAAATGGATGTAATTAGATCTAGTCCATATATACTAGACTGCCCAGAAAAAAACAAAGTTGTTATTTTCTTGGGGGATACCTGCGAATTTTGTTCCTTTTTGTGCAAAAAAATTTCGGTTTTTTTTTTGGATTTTTAAAATAATATCTAGAGGTCGCGAACTCGCGTTTTATAACGATTTATTTTTTTGAGTTTTTTATTATTTTAAATTGTTAAATATGATTAATATGATAAAATATTAATAATTTCAGACAAAAAAAAAAATAAATTAAAATTAAATATCGCTCATTCCATGAGATGTCTCCCAGCATCTAATAAAATGTTCTTTAATTTATTTGAAATTTCGCACACAGGTACACTATGGAGCAATTAAAATAAATTCGTTTTTAGTTTCGCGAAAATCCACGAATTCGCGAACGCGAATATATTCGCGAATTCACGGATTTTCTCGGAACTAACAACTGATTTATTTTAATAGATTCATAGTGTTTAGTTTTATGCTGGAGCATAAAACTAAAGTAAACATAAAATTCATATAGAACACAAATATTCCCTACACCCTAAAAAAAAAATATTTTTTTTGTAATGAATTTTATTAAAAATGATTTTGGAAAAAAAAAACATTTTTTGTACAAATTTTCAAATCCCGAAAAGTATTCTACAATTTTTTAAAATCCCGGACGAAAATATTTTTTGGCTTTTAATTTTTTATTTAAATTAAAAAATATCATTAAAACTGCTTTTAGGAAAAATAAATTTTAAAATAATAATAAAATTTTCGAAGTTCCGAAAAATTTTTAACTTAAGGTGTCAAAATTTGTAATAGGACCGGCCACTTTTGCTTCTGGAAAATTAAACATTTTCGTGATTACGAAATATTTCCGTGATTACGAAATATTTGCGTGATTAAGAAATATTTTCGTTGGTTAGCTTTTGAAATACTTCCATGGACAAAATTGATCAGCAAAAGTTTTTTTGGAATTTTTTTACTAATAAGCTCTATTTTTTTATTTTACAAATGTTTTTTTTTTTAAATATTTTTTTCCAAAAGCCGCGAACTAAAACAGCTTGTAGAGGAATAAATGTACCCTCCTAAATTTGTTTAGAAATTTCTCCGTTATCTGCTCGAAAATGCGCACCGACTTTTTGCTATTAGTTAACGAGATTCGCAAATATGAAAATCATCGAACCACCCTAATAAATAAAAAAATTGTGTCAGAGTGCAGAAATTATAGTTATTTCATTAAAAAAATGTGTTTCTCAGTTATGACTGTTTATGACTAATTTTATTATTTTCAAACTTCATATTCCCTGTGTTTGTTGTAAACAAAGTCATAAAAAGTCTCAAAATTTCAAATTATTTGTCAATTTTGAGACGATGTTGGTAGCAGGTCTTAATTATTTTGAAATTTTCAAACAAAATTTGAACTTTTTTATGATTGTTTACAACAACATGGAAAAAATTTAGTTGTGATTGAGTTAGGACTTTTTTGTGAATAGGCCCCAAAGTCTAATAATTTTTTTTTTTACAATGTCTCAGAACCTAAGACTTTTTTGATGGGAAAAACTTTCTTCAATTCTCAAAATATTTTTTTGAAAAATATGACTGAGAAATAAATCTAAAATAATAATATTATGATAAAATGATATTTTCAAAATATTTTAATTCTGTCTATGAAAATGTGAATGTTGAAACGTATGAGTAATATTTATTTAAGATCTAGTTTATATAAATCATACGCCTTGAATAAAACAAATTAATAATTTTTAACCGGACTTGTCATGTATATTGTGTGCAATTGTAGATTTAGCTCCTTCTTTAGCATCTAAATTAATGATTTTAAAAGTTCTAAATTAATGATTTAAATTTTTTTATTAATATTGTATATTTAAGCAATTTGTGTATGTATTTTTGTCAATTTTGTAAAATAGTAAGTATGTAAATAAATTGACACTTAATTAAAATGGCAGTAAACAATAATTTTAACATTTTAATTTAATAACTAAGTTCTTTAAAAAAAAAAATATTTTTATAATTTTGTAGTTTTTAAAATGGATTCTTTTTGTAAAATGGTACTTTTTATAAAATGGTACTTTTAATATTCTGGTTTGAATTTTTAAATTAAAAAAAAATATTATTCGACCTTTAAAATTCTATGTAGAGAAAGGTTATTCTAGCTTAAGGTAATATTTCTTTTACTAATCATTACGATGATATTGTCAAAGTAACAATTTTTAAATAACTATTTATATTGAAAATTGTTACTTTGACAATATCATCGTAATGATTCATTCGTAAAACAAATATGACTTTGAGTCAGAATAATCTGTCTCAACATAGTAACTTTAATAAAATGGTACTCTTTATAAAATGGAACTTTTTAAAAAATGATACTTTTATAAAATTGTACTTTTTATAAAATTGTACTTTTTACAAAATGTTACTTTTTTTTTTATTTTTATTTTTTTAAATTGGTACTTTTTACAAAATAGTTTTTTCATTATAAAATGGTACTTTTTACAAAATAGTACTACTACTTTTTCTTCATAATAAAATGTTTCTTTTTTTTAATGGAAGAGTAAATAAAAAATCAAAAAATAATTATTTAAAAGTACCGTACACTCAAAAGAAAAACTCTGTCAAAAAATCTGTTAATCGACTTTCAATTTGATTTAGCAAACTTTCAGCAGATGTTTATGCTAAAATTTATATTTTTACTAAAATCTCTGTCATTTAGTTTTAAAAAATAACAGACATTTTACTGCGTTTTTTTACTGATTCTGTTTGCTGAATTTCAAAATATTTTTGAATATATTTTTAGCAGATTGTTGTTTAATTGTACCGAAATAGTTTGCTGTCATTCTTTTTTCAAGAAAGTTTCCTATTTTTTTTTTTTTTTTTTTTCAAAGTGTTATTTTTTTTTTGTTTATGCAATCAAAACAATATTTTTAAATATTATAGAACATATTTTTATGTTTCTGAATTTCAAAATATTTTTTAATATATTTTTAGCAGATTTTTTTTTTCAAAGTGTTAATTTTTTTTCGTTGTTTATACAATTAAAAAGATTGAGACTAATAATTGACAAAACAAAAAAAAAAATAAAAAAATAGATTATATTGCTAATTTTACAGATTTTTTTTAATTTTTTTTTTAGTTTTAATTAAAAAGAAAAACTATTAAAGTTTTCATAAAACCAAAAACTTTTTAGAAAATGTCTTACCAGATTTTTCTGCTGATTTTACCAAGACAGATTTTCAGCAAACTGTGTCTGCTAAAATTAGCACATTTCTCATATGGTTCAAAATGGGTATATTTTTAGCAGATTTTTCTGCTGATTGGACGAAGAATTTATTTTGAGCGTAACAATAAAATAACCCGACTAAAAAAGTTTAGATATAGCAACATATTATTTAATATATTTATATATGGCCATACACAGTACTTTACATAATTATATGTAAATGTATCTTGTATTAAGTTTTACACCCGAGTAAAAAAGATATGATATATTCATATATGCTAATATATAATTATTTAAATTTATATATGGTTATGCATGAACATTGATATGGACATATGCGTTTATATATAGCATTGTATTTTTCCTTATTTTTTAATATGATAACATACATATTCATATATATTTATATACCGATCTATATGAAATTAGATATGACATGTAAGATCGGGAATTTTTAAATATGGCAGATAAAAATATATCTGATTTTATTTATAATTATATCCCGAAAAAAAATTTTAAAATTTTCTAAGTCCCGGACAATTAAAAAAAAATTTAAAAATTTTCAAGTCCTAAAAAATTTTATGAAAATTTTCCAAAGTCCCGGACACAAAATTTGTTGGCAATTTTTTTGGAGTAAAAAATCATTGAAAATATTTTTAGGAAAATTTTTATGTTTTTAAAAAATTTTTAAGTTCCGAAAAAATGTTTTTAAATTTTCTAAGACACAAACATTTTTTGGAATTTTTAAATCCCTTAAAAATGATTTTAGAAAACAAAATTGACAAATTTTTAATAAAAAAAAAATCCGAAGAATGCAATAAAAACTCTTCTAATTGATAATGTATCCAATCTGATAAAATAGTTTCTAATTTCACGTTAAAAATTCCAAAAAATGTTACCAGATTTCATCTAATTATATACAAATTTATCTAATTTTCACAGATAAGATATGATATAATACAATTACATAGACACATTTTTGGGATCAAACTTAATCAAATTTGATATTATTTGATCAAAAATAATAGAATTTGATGTAATCGTATAATATTCGATCCGCCAATTTTCGGATCAAAATAAATATAAAAGCAGGAAAAATAAGATTCCTGCTTTTGATCCTATTTCTCTGGACGGTACTGAAATCACCTTCTCAGATGGAGCCAAGTATCTTGGAGTATTTCTAGATAGGAAGCTGAATTTCAGGCGTAATATTGAGGAACGGGTGAGAAAAGCAACGATTGCTTTGTATTCCTGTAAAAGGGCCATTGGAAAACGATGGGGTTTTAGCCCTCAAGTCGTTCATTGGATCTATACAGCAGTGGTGCGTCCAATTTTGCTGTATGGAATCATTGTCTGGTGGCCTGCTTTAGAAACAAAAGCGAACTGTGTCTTTATCACGAAGGTACAGAGAATGGCGTCAATGTGCATCACTGGTGCTCTTCGTACTACACCTACGGCTGCATTAGAAATCCTCCTTCACCTGATACCCTTGGACATATTGGGTAGGCAGTATGCAGCTGCGTCGGCAATTCGACTTAATAGCACGCTGCAATGGAGGAGCAACGATTGTGGCCATAGCGCGATCTTGAAAAAGATAACAATACCACAAAATGTGGATTGTGCTCCCTCTTTGAGCCTCTTTGAGCGCCACTTTACCACTACGATACCATCCAGGGAGTCTTGGATGGGGGATACTCCGGGAAGTGGAGCTACCATAAATTTTTACACAGATGGATCGAGGCTGCACGAACAAGTGGGCTTTGGGGTCTATTCGGAAGAGCTTGGATTGAGCCTGGCTCGTAGATTGCCAGATCATTGCAGTGTCTACCAGGCAGAGATGCTGGCAATAAAGGAAGTGGCTGACTGGTTGAGCTGCAATGTCTTGTCTACAACCGCAGTCAACATCTATACTGACAGTCAAGCCGCGGTCAAGTCCCTGGATTCAATGTTTCTGAAAACAAGATCTGCCCTTAACTGCCGCACGTCTTTAAATGAGATGGCCAAGCAGTTTAACATACGACTCATATGGGTCCCAGGGCACAGAGACATTCCAGGGAATTGCAAAGCCGATGAGCTTGCAAGACTAGGAACTACCTTACAGGTTCCAACAGAATTGGAATGTGTTGGTATGCCTCTAGAAACTTGCAAGCAAAACCTACGGCTTTGTTCTGCGACGGAGACTAATCAAAGATGGGCAAATGGATGGACGTGTGAGACAACACGACTGATTTGGCCTTCTCTTAATCAGGGGCGCACAAGTGAGCTGATATCGCTTCCAAGAGGAGAGATTTCAACGGTGGTTTCTAAAATTACCGGACACTGTCTTATAGGGAAGCACGCAGAGCGGTTAAATGTGCCGTCGAATGACTTTTGCCGAAGTTGCATGGATGAAGAGGAGTTGGAAACTATCGAACACTTTATTTGCCATTGCCCGGCACTTTCTGGTCAGCGACTTGCTTCACTGGGATCTAGGGAGCTGTACGATCTTTCAGATTTGTCGGATGTCAAAATTCAACATCTAAGGAGTTTCATAAGAAGCTCAAACTGGTTTAACGACAGGGACTAGTAGGGAAACCTATTACGATCCCGTGGTATCACAATGGACCTCAGAGTCTACGTGTGTTGACGTAAAACGTCAGCAGCCACTTACAACCTAACCTAACCTAACCTAAATATAAATTTACATAAAAGCATATCTGTTCATATATAATTAAATATTGCGTCATATAACTTTTTTTTACTCGGGCACCCAAAATTTAATTTGGTGCCATATAAAAGGATATCAAATCATGTGTTGCTCCACATACAATATATAAAGCTTTATTAAATTAGATATTGCATATAATATTTTATATGACTCCATAAATGACCTCATACAAGATTAGATAAATAAATATATGATATACAACTCCATGTCTGACCTCATACAAGATGAGAGATATATATGGGGCATTCCATGTGAAATCGGACACTTTAAAAAACTTTTTTTTTAGATTTTCCCAATTTGTTTACAGTTTTTAGTACCCTTCGAAAACTCCTTCGTGGTAAATTTTCAGATTTTTTTGATGACCCGTTCAAAAGATATCGAATTTTTAAATATTGGTAGTTTGTTCCCTTACTGAAACTTCTTTTAATCATAACTTCTTCAATAATGGTCCAAATTTAAAATTTTTTCTTTCAAAATTTTTGTTTTTTTACGTACTTTCTAAAAAAAAATCCCAAAAAATTCTTAAAAGCACTCTAGTATGCGATTTTTAAGTTTTAAAATTTAAATCTCATTTTTGAAAATGTTTGTACTCTTCGATTTTTTTGAAATTTTTTTGTGTAAAACTTCTATTAATTCTACAAATTTTTTGCCCAGGAAGATCGTGGGATAACGATTATTACTATTTTTTAAAATTTTTTGAAAAAATTGTATTGTAATTTTCCAAACTTAAAATCATTTCTACTGCTCCAATGGTGCGTCACAGAGGGGTCCTTTATAAGACAGACCCCCATTTATTTTTACGTCTTAACATTTCTTTGGAACAAACTAATACCCTATCTCCAATTTCTAAGCGGGCTCCCACACAAAACGACATTTTTTAAAATTTGTTCCAACCGCTCTAACTGCCCTAATAGTGCCCTTAGAGCAACAAAATGTATGACCAACCCACAATATTTTTTCAGTCCAAACATTTTCTCTGAACACACCTATCCTCTATCTTTAACTGTTTAGGCGGTCCCCATATAATTTTTTTTATTTTTTGTAAATTTGTTTTATTTAATCAGCTTCTACCGGTCCAATGGTGCGCCCGAGAGGGGTCATTATTGAGACCGACCCCCATTTATTTTTATCCTACAACATTTTTTCAAAACATACCTACGCCCTATCTCCACTCCTAAGTAGGCTCCCATACAAATAACAGTTGGAGCAAATTTTATAAAAATGTAATTTTGTATGGAAGCCTACTTAGGGAGTGGAGGTAGGGCGTAGGTATGTTTTGAAAAAATGTTGTAGGGTAAAAATAAATGGGGGTCGGTCTCAGTAATGACCCCTCTCGGACGCACCATTGGACCGGTAGAAGCTGATTAAATAAAACAAATTTACAAAAAATAAAAAAAATTATATGGGGACCGCCTTAACAGTAAAGGATAGAGGATAGGTGTGTTCAAAGAAAATGTTTGGACTAAAAAAATATTGTGGGTCGGTCATACATTTTGTTGCTCTAAGGGCACTATTAGGGCAGTTAGAGCGGTTGGAACAAATTTTAAAAAATGTCGATTTGTGTGGGAGCCCCTTAGAAATTGGAGATAGGGTATTAGTTTGTTCCAAAGAAATGTTAAGACGTAAAAATTAATGGGGGTCGGTCTTATAAAGGACCCCTCTATGACGCACCATTGGAGCAGTAGAAATGATTTTAAGTTTGAAAAATCACAATAAAATTTTTTCAAAAAATTTTAAAAATAGTAATAATCGTTATCCCACGATCTTCCTGGGCAAAAAAGTTGTAGAATTAATAGAAGTTTTACACAAAAAAATTTCAAAAAAATCGAAGAGTACAAACATTTTCAAAAATGAGATTTAAATTTTAAAACTTAAAAATCGCATACTAGAGCGCTTTTGAGAATTTTTTGGGATTTTTTTTTAGAAAGTACGTAAAAAAACAAAAATTTTGAAGAAAAAAATTTGAAATTTGGACCATTATTGAAGAAGTTATGATTAAAAGAAGTTTCAGTAAGGGAACAAACTACCAATATTTAAAAATTCGATATCTTTTGAACGGGTCATCAAAAAAATCTGAAAATTTACCACGAAGGAGTTTTCGAAGGGTACTAAAAACTGTAAACAAATTGGGAAAATCTAAAAAAAAAGTTTTTCAAAGTGTCCGATTTCACATGGAATGCCCCATATATATATGGTGCCGAATCGGGGGAAAAAGTTTTCTAAGTCCCGAGAAAATTTTTTAAAACTTCCAGACACAAATAATTTTTGCGTTTTGGAGTTCATTAAAAATGATTTAAACAAAAAAAAAAAAAATTAGTCAAATTTTGAAAAATTTTACAAGTCCTAAAAAAGTTTTGTAGAATTTTCTAAGTCCTGGATAAACAATATTTTTGGTAATTTTTTTGCGTTTTGAAGTAAAAATTTATTAACAAAGTTTTAAGAAAAATTTTTTTAAATTTCGATTTTTTTTTTTAAATTTTTAAGTCCCGGACACAATTTTTTTTTATTTTTGGCAATTTTTTTTGCATTTCCCGAAAAAACTTGGGATAAATATGAAAATTATGAGATAAAAAAAAGTATTTTATGCAAAATTCTACATATTTTATCTTATGATATAAAATTATATACAATTATATCAAATTAGATAAACCCAATATTCGGATCAAAAACGATCATATTTAATCTAATATAACAAATTTTGAGCTATTTTGATCCACCAATTTTATCATCTTATTTTATCCAAATACGTGTTGGGCCATATTAAATTATATATGGCTCACTTTCAAATTATATATGGACCTGTATATTTATTTTTAGTCGGGAACATTCATACCCGCCCGAGTAAAAAAAAGTTATATGACGCAATATTTAATTATATATGAACAGATATGCTTTTATGTAAATCCATATTAATTTTGATCCGAAAATTGGCGGATCGAATATTATACGATTATATCAAATTCTATTATTTTTGATAAAATAATATCAAATTTGATTAAATTTGATCCCAAAAATGGGTCTATCCAATTATATTAAATCATATCTTATCTGTTAAAATTAGATAAATTTTTATATTATTAGATGAAATGTGGTTAAATTTTTTGGAATTTTAAACGTGAAATTAGAAATTATTTTATCAGATTGGATACATTATCAATTAGAAGAGTTTTTATTACATTCTTCGGAATTTTTTCGGGACTTAGCAAATTATTAAAAATTTGTAATTTTTTTTTCTAAAATCATTTTTAAGGGATTTAAAAATTCCAAAAATGTTTGTGTCTTACAAAATTTAAAAACATTTTTTCGAAACTTAAAAATTTTTCAAAAAAATAAAATTTCTCCTAAAAACATTTTCAATGATTTTTTTACTCCAAAAAAAAATTGCCAAAAAAATTTTGTGTCCGGGACTTTGGAAAATTTTCATAAAATTTTTTAGGACTTTTTTTTATTTTTTTTTTTATTTTCCGGGACTTAGAAAATTTTGAAATTTTTTTTCGGGATATAATTATAAATAAAATCATATATCTTTTTATCTACCATATCTAAAAATTCCCGACCTTATATGTCATATCTAATTTCATATAGATCGGTATATCAATAGATATGAATATGTATGTTATCATATTAAAAAATAAGGGAAAATACAATGCTATATATAAACTTATATGTCCATATCAAAGTGCATGCATAACCATATATAAATATAAATAATTATATAATAGCATATATGATTGTATCAGATCTTTTTTACTCGGGCGACTAAAAATGTTTAGATATAGTAGGGTAATTCCAAAAATTTTCGCCCCACTGTTCGGAAACATGCCTTTGGACGCCACTGATAATTTGGCTCATAGATATCCACGTTTATATGAGATATGTTGCATTTTTGGATTTTCAAAATTTGCTGTAGTTTTCAAATTATCGCGGGTTAAAGTTCGACTTTTTTAGCAAAAGTCAGAAAAATACATGACGTTTAACGTGCTCTAACTTTTTAACTAGTAATCCGATTATCACAAGTAATGGCTCATATGAAAGCTTAAATCTTCTTCTTTTAGGAAATATTTTCAAAAGAATACGGTTTTTTTTCAGATGTGTTGCAAAAATTCAAAAACATTTTTTTTTTGCGAATATTTAAAAAAACACATCTTCGATTTTTTTAAAAAAAAGTTTGGTGATAAACAATACTGTTTTGTACAACATATCCAAAATTCAGAGTGGGATCCCAATGGGATCAAAAAATATTCTGGTTTTAGTACGAAGTTCTTAAATTTTACCTTAGAAAATTAAAATTTTATGTTTCTTCAATATAAAAATTTAAATTTTCAAAGAAAATTATACTATTAAAATTTTGAAAAACATTCAAAACATAAGAAATTTAAATTTTCTAAGGGAAAAATATGAGAACCTCGTACTTAAAACAGAATAGTTTTTGATCCCATGGAGATCCCACTCTGAATTTTGAATATGTTATACAAAACATTGTTATTTTTCACCAGAATTTTTTTAAAAAAAATCGAAGATGTGTTTTTTTAAATATTCGAAAAGAAAAAATGTTTTTGCATTTTTGCATCATTTCTGTAAAAAAAAACTGTGTTATTTTAAAAATATTTTCTAAAAGAACAACCCCAGCTTTCACATGAGCCTAAATTTGTGAAAATCGGGTCATTGGTTAAGAAGTTACAGCTCTTTAAACTTGATGCATTTTCTTACTTTTGCTTAAAAAGTCAATCTTTGACCCGCCATAATTCGTTAAATACACCAAATGTAAAAAAACGATATATGGTACATATATCATATTTATGAGGGCTATCTATGTGTCAAGGTTCAAATTAATCTGAGACACCATTTCCAAAAATGACTAAAATTTGAGCTAAATTTTTTGGAATGGCCCAGTAATATATTTTTTAATATATTTATATATGGCCATATACAGTACTTTACATAATTATATGTAAATGTATCTTGTATTATGTTTTACACACAAAATTTAACATGGTGCCATATAAAAGGATATCGAATCATGTGTTGCTCCACATACAATATATAAAGCTTTGTTAAATTAGATATTTCATATAATATTTAATATGGCTCCATGTATGACCTCATAAAAGATTAGTTAAATAAATATATTAAATACGACTCCATGTATGACCTCATACAAGATTAGATATACACATATATAGGGTGCCAAATTGGGGTAAAAAAGTTTTCTAAGTCCCGAAATTGTTTTTAATTTTTTAAGTTTCAGACACAAATAGTTTTTGCGTTTTGAAGTTAAGAAATTCATAAAAAAAAAAAAATTTTCAAAAAATGTTAAAGTTTCGAAAAAGTTTTGGAGAATTTTCTAAGTCCCGGATACAAAATATTTTTGCTACATTTTTTGCGTTTTGAAATTAAAATTTATTAATAAAGTTTTAAAAAAAAATTTTAAGTTTCGATATGTTTTTAAAAACTTCTAAGTCCCGGACACAAAATTTTTTTTTGGCAGTTTTTTTGTGTTTCCCGAAACAACTGGGTACATAGTATAAATTTATTATGAGAAAAAAAAGTATTCTATACAAAATTCTATATATTTAATTTTATCTTATGATATAAAATTATATACAATTATATCAAATTAGATAAACCCAATATTCAAAAATGATCATATTTAATCTAATATAACAAATTTTGAGCTATTTTGATCCACCAATTTCATCACTTATTTTATCCAAATACGTGTTGGGCCATATTAAATTATATATGACTCAATTTCAAATTATATATGGACCTTAGAGTGTCCCTTATTTTGGAAATGTTGGAAATCTTGAGACGGTACCCGCTCATTTTTTTCCTTTTGACTTAAAAATAACTCAGGAAAAATTTTACGCCCCTAGGACCACGCCTTCCCTACGCGACGGGGCCTTAAAGAGCGGGGCCTAAAAAATCATTTTTCCATACAAACCAAAAATTTTTTTTTTTGATTTTTAATTTTTTTGTTATTATTTATTTTATTACTTGGTTTGCTTATTCACGACAAAAAAATTGATTTTGGTGGGATAAGTCTTTCAGCGCTAAAAAATTTTTCGCAAAAAAAAAATTTGAGCCGCCGGGGTCCTGCAGTAAAAAATTTTTAAAAAATATTTTTTTTTAGTTTTGACCAGCAACGGTTTTAGTTGTTATGTTGCTTTTAATGATATATATTCCAAGAAAAAAATTATTCATACCTGTGACATCTTTATCTTTTTCGAAAAAAAAATTTTTAGCCGTAGGGATCCTACGGTAAAAAATTTTTAAAAAATATTTTTTTTTAGTTTTGAAAAGCAACGGTTTTAGTTGTTATGTTGTTTTTAATGATATATATTCCAAAAAAAATATTATTCATATTTGTGACATCTTTATCGTGTATCGAAAAAAATCAACAATGCATTTTGTACCCTTTTTTAGAACACGATAAAGATGTCACAGATACAAAAAATATTTTTTTATGAATATATATCATTTAAAGCAACATAGCAGCTAAAACCGTTGCTGGTCAAAACTAAAAAAAAATATTTTTTAAAAATTTTTTACTGTAGGACCCCGGCGGCTCTGCGAAAATTTTTTTAGCGCTGAAAGACTTATCCCACCAAAATCAAATTTTTTGTCGTAAATAAGCTAAGCAAGTAATATAATAATTAACAACAAAAAAATTAAAAATCAAAAAAAAATTTTTTGGTTTGTATGGAAAAATGATTTTTTAGGCCCCGCTTTTTAAGGCCCCGTCGCGTAGGGAAGGCGTGGTCCTAGGGGCGTAAAATTTTTCCTGAGTTATTTTTAAGTCAAAAGGAAAAAAATCAGCGGGTACCGTCTCAAGATTTCTAACATTTCCAAAATAAGGGACACTCTAATGGACCTGTATATTTTTTTTTAGTCGGGTAGTCTTATTTTAAAAGTAATTTTTCTGAAGAGCATAGTTTCATTAAAACTACATTTTATACATGAATTGCTTTAAAATAAATTTAAGAAGTACCATTTATAAAAAAAAGTGTAATCTCTGATAATTGTTTATTGCAATATTTTAATTTTGTAATAATTTAATTTTAACATTTCATTTTTACCTGTTTGTGCAGTCCTGTAATTTTGATTATTATAAAAATTATTTATACCATAATTTGTAACCTCGAAAGTCCATTTCAAGTCCAAAACAATGAACATCATGATTAAAGATCTGGAAAAAAATTAACATAATTTTAAACAAAGTACCAATTCATATATTTTGATAAATTTTTACTTCCCGTAATATTGACTGGTTTATTTAGCAGTTATGAAGACCAAAAAATCTGGAAATATTAAAAAAAAAAATTTTAAAAAAAATGTTAGTCAAGTTAAGGAAAAATGTGATAAATTCAGAAAAATCATGAAAATATTAATAAGATAAGCAGAAAAACTAAGACGAGTTTGAAAAAATTGTTTTGGAAAATTAAAAATATAATTTTAAACATTTAGAAAACATGTTAAAAATGTCAGTAAAATTAAGAAAAAAATTCAATTAAAATAAAAAATCAGAAGTAACACTGTGGAACAAATTCAGGTTAGCAAAAGTTAGGTCGATTCTGAGAGTGAGGGGGGAAAATAGAGGCTAAATTAGAAGACCCGTATCGCGGCGTTTGTTTTCGATTTTTTTTAATCGATCTTCTAACTTTGCAGTCAAATGCCGATTTGGTCCTTATTTTTAAGAAAAATATGGACTAAAAAGTAGGAAGACATGGCAATGGAGCTAAATCATTATCAATTTTCATTGGATTTAGTTAATTTTCCTACTTTTTAGTTAGATTTTTTCTGAGTGTAATTGAAGTAAGCTTAAACCGTTGAATTTGACTTTTTTAAATTTTGATATTATAGAAAATTTTTTACATTCTAATTTTTTTTATTTCTCGTTATATTTTGTCAAAATTGAAAATGTGCAAATTTTATGTTTTAATTACAGATTTATTTCCGCACAACTGAACAATTAGTATTAAGCACTGATAAGCACTTGGCACGCATTGAAGTTTTGACAGAACCACAAATTGAAGTTGATCGTTTACTTTATGATCGGCAACACAATACGACAGGTAATTTTTTATGTCGCTAATTTAAAAACATTACTAAATTTTTGTACCATCCAGCCACAGCTATACCCCCATATACTCACTTTATCATTCCGTGTGAAACCGCCATAACCTCACTGATACGATCACGTCGAAAGTAGACGATACACAGTTGTGGTACAATTTCAAGTACGAGTGCCCGTTTACATAGGACAGATGTTTGCAATTCCATGTTTTCATCAAGGTAAGGAAAATTAAAAAAAATAAAAAATTTTGTTTAAAATATTAGTTTATATTTGAACGTTACTGAAAAAGTGGTTTTATGGTAAAAAGTTTCATTTGTGTGTAAAAATTATTTAAAAAAAAAAATAATTTTCTTTAAAAACGACTTCAAAAATACTTTTATAAATTTCAAATTGCCTTTAAAACCCCAACAAAATAATACAATATTTAAAAATATACATCTTTTAAATACTGAGTTAATATTACGTTACATTTTCAGTTAAAAACCAATTAAAAATATTTTTTTTGCACAACAAAAAAATTTTAAACACTTTCCAGTAATGTCCGAATATTAACTAATATTTTAAGCATCGAAATATCGGTCTTGGACCCCATAAAGTATATAATATATCTCTATATATTTAATTATCAATTTATCAATTTATTTATCAATTTATCAATTTATTTATCAATTTATCAATTTATTTATCAATTTATAAATTTATTTATCAATTTATCAATTTATCAATTTATTTATAAATTTATTTATCAATTTATTTATCAATTTATTTATCAATTTATTTTTCAATTTATTTTTCAATTTATTTGTCAATTTATCAATTTATTTATCAATTTATCAATTTGTTTATCAATTTATCAATTTATTTATCAATATATCAATTTATTTATCAATATTTCAATTTATTTATCAATTTATCAATTTATTTATCAATTTATTTATCAATTTATTTATCAATTTATTTATCAATTTATCAATTTATTAATTTATTTATAAATTCCCTAGTAAAAATGTTCAGATATCTTTTTATATATCACGTCTTTACCGAGATTTTAAAGATCTTATTCGGATTAGTACTGATCCGAAATTTGAAAGATCAGTACTGATCCGAAAAATGGATCACTAAGATTAGATCAGTTTTAATCGGGCGGATACAATGATATCCGAAAAATGGGTTTATATAATTAGATAAACCCATTTTTCGGATGAAATTGTATCCGTCCGATTAAAACTGATCTCATCTTAGCGATCCATTTTTCGGATCAGTACTGATCCTTCAAATTTTTACTTGGGTTTATCAATTTATTTATCAATTTATCAATTTATTTATCAATTTATTTATCAATTTATTTATCAATTTATCAATTTATCAATTTATCAATTTATCAATTTATCAATTTATCAATTTATCAATTTATCAATTTATCAATTTATCAATTTATCAATTTATCAATTTATCAATTTATCAATTTATCAATTTATCAATTTATCAATTTATCAATTTATCAATTTATCAATTTAACAATTTATCAATTTATCAATTTATCAATTTATCAATTTATCAATTTATCAATTTATCAATTTATCAATTTATCAATTTATCAATTTATCAATTTATCTATTTATCTATTTATCTATGTATCTATTTATTAATTTATTAATTTATCAATTTATCAATTTATCAATTTATCAATTTATCAATTTATCAATTTATCAATTTATCAATTTATCAATTTATCAATTTATCAATTTATCAATTTATCAATTTATCAATTTATCAATTTATAAATTTATCAATTTATAAATTTATCAATTTATCAATTTATCAATTTATCAATTTATCAATTTATCAATTTATCAATTTATAAATTTATAAATTTATAAATTTATCAATTTATCAATTTATCTACAGTGACGAGCAAAAGTGTAACAGGGTTCACATTGCTAAGATAATCTGCTCTATATTTTAAACTACACAAGATAAAGTATTGAAGTTTTCTGATAATTTTATTAGTTAATTGATCAGAATTTATAAACATTATCGAAATATGCTGTAAAATTTTTTATAAAAAAAATATAGTAAAAATTCCATAAAAAGGCAAGTGTTACATTATTGCACTCATGATTTTTCTACATAAATCTTTAGGACAACTTTTATATTTCGCGCATATAGACCCGGATTTTGCAATTTTTTTATAAAACTTAATAAATAACATAAAAATAATTCATTTGTTGAAAAGAAATTTTGGGTAAACATTACTTTTAACTCAAAAGTCCGTCCTTTTTACGTTTTTTGGGGAACCACGCATATTTATCAAGCTAAGAATTTGCAGAAATTATTTTTTTTGAATGGCGTTTATATCAGGCGATAATAGAGACCATTTATAAAAAATTTCGTAAATGGATTGTTGCTTTTGCAATTAATAAAAAAAAAGTTATTGTGTACTGGGATTGGGTTTCTGGAGGAATTTCAAATATTTTTGCCGAAATTCGACATTTTTCGGCTGAATAAGGGCCAATTTTGCCTCAAGAAGTGTTTTCTTAATTCAGCCGTAAATTAATCAACAAGTTATATCACCAGTTGATCATAAATTTTGTTAAGAATGGGTTTATGCCATTTAAAACCACTATCACATTTCGTGGTTTTGGACATTATCCTCGGGTTAGTGCCATAGTGTCAAATTATCGAATCAGAACGCAATCTTTGGAGTTAATTTTTTCAGAAAAAACAAAAATAAATAATGTTTAATAAATAAAAGTCTTTTGCTGCTCTTATCATTGGACGAAATTCACTAATTCAATTTAGGTACCCCAAACAATAATTTTAAATAGGGATTTAATAATAACTACATTCTTTATAACAATATTGTCAATCTACTGATGATTTTAATTGACGATATATTTAAGACCGAATATAGAAAAAACATCATCGGCCAGAATTGGCTCGTATTCATCCGAAAAATGTTGAATATCTGCAAAAATATTTGAAATTCCGCCAAAAACCCAAATTGAGTACCCAATAAAAAAATTGTATTAATTGCAAAATAAACAAACCACTTTGATTATAAATGGGCTCTATTATCGCCGGATATAAACGCCATTCCAAAAAAATAATGTCTGTGTATTCTAAGCTTGAGTAATACGTGTGGCTCTCCTAAAATCGTTAAAAGGACGGACTTTTGAGTTAAAAAAATGTTTAGCCAAAATTTCTTTTTAACAAATGAATTATTTTTATGTTATTTATTAAGTTTTATAAAAAAATTGCATAATCCGGGTCTATATGCGCGAAATATAAAAGCTGTCCTAAAGATTTATGTAGAAAAATCATGAGTGCAATAATGTAACACTTGCCTTTTTATGGAATTTTTACTATATTTTTTTTATAAAAAATTTTACAGCATATTACGATAATGTTTATAAATTCTGATCAATTAACTAATAAAATTATCAAAAAACTTCAATACTTTATCATGTGTAGTTTAAAATATAGAGCAGATTATCTAAGCAATGTGAACCCTGTTACACTTTTGCTCGTCACTGTATTTATCAATTTATCAATTTATCAATTTATCAATTTATCAATTTATCAATTTATCAATTTATCAATTTATCAATTTATCAATTTATCAATTTATCAATTTATCAATTTATCAATTTATCAATTTATCAATTTATCAATTTATCAATTTATCAATTTATCAATTTATCAATTTATCAATTTATCAATTTATCAATTTATCAATTTATCAATTTATCAATTTATCAATTTATCAATTTATCTATTTATCAATTTATCAATTTATCAATTTATCAATTTATCAATTTATCAATTTATCAATTTATCAATTTATCAATTTATCAATTTATCAATTTATCAATTTATCAATTTATCAATTTATCAATTTATCAATTTATCTATTTATCTATTTATCTATTTATCTATTTATCTATTTATCTATTTATCTATTTATCTATTTATCTATTTATCTATTTATCTATTTATCTATTTATCTATTTATCTATTTATCTATTTATCTATTTATCTATTTATCTATTTATCTATTTATCTATTTATCTATTTATCTATTTATCTATTTATCTATTTATCTATTTATCTATTTATCTATTTATCTATTTATCTATTTATCTATTTATCTATTTATCTATTTATCTATTTATCTATTTATCTATTTATCTATTTATCTATTTATCTATTTATCTATTTATCTATTTATCTATTTATCTATTTATCTATTTATCTATTTATCTATTTATCTATTTATCTATTTATCTATTTATCTATTTATCTATTTATCTATTTATCTATTTATCTATTTATCTATTTATCTATTTATCTATTTATCTATTTATCTATTTATCTATTTATCTATTTATCTATTTATCTATTTATCTATTTATCTATTTATCTATTTATCTATTTATCTATTTATCTATTTATCTATTTATCTATTTATCTATTTATCTATTTATCTATTTATCTATTTATCTATTTATCTATTTATCTATTTATCTATTTATCTATTTATCTATTTATCTATTTATCTATTTATCTATTTATCTATTTATCTATTTATCTATTTATCTATTTATCTATTTATCTATTTATCTATTTATCTATTTATCTATTTATCTATTTATCTATTTATCTATTTATCTATTTATCTATTTATCTATTTATCTATTTATCTATTTATCTATTTATCTATTTATCTATTTATCTATTTATCTATTTATCTATTTATCTATTTATCTATTTATCTATTTATCTATTTATCTATTTATCTATTTATCTATTTATCTATTTATCTATTTATCTATTTATCTATTTATCTATTTATCTATTTATCTATTTATCTATTTATCTATTTATCTATTTATCTATTTATCTATTTATCTATTTATCTATTTATCTATTTATCTATTTATCTATTTATCTATTTATCTATTTATCTATTTATCTATTTATCTATTTATCTATTTATCTATTTATCTATTTATCTATTTATCTATTTATCTATTTATCTATTTATCTATTTATCTATTTATCTATTTATCTATTTATCTATTTATCTATTTATCTATTTATCTATTTATCTATTTATCTATTTATCTATTTATCTATTTATCTATTTATCTATTTATCTATTTATCTATTTATCTATTTATCTATTTATCTATTTATCTATTTATCTATTTATCTATTTATCTATTTATCTATTTATCTATTTATCTATTTATCTATTTATCTATTTATCTATTTATCTATTTATCTATTTATCTATTTATCTATTTATCTATTTATCTATTTATCTATTTATCTATTTATCTATTTATCTTTTTATCTATTTATCTATTTATCTATTTATCTATTTATCTATTTATCTATTTATCTATTTATCTATTTATCTATTTATCTATTTATCTATTTATCTATTTATCTATTTATCTATTTATCTATTTATCTATTTATCTATTTATCTATTTATCTATTTATCTATTTATCTATTTATCTATTTATCTATTTATCTATTTATCTATTTATCTATTTATCTATTTATCTATTTATCTATTTATCTATTTATCTATTTATCTATTTATCTATTTATCTATTTATCTATTTATCTATTTATCTATTTATCTATTTATCTATTATAGATAAATAGATAAATAGATAAATAGATAAATAGATAAATAGATAAATAGATAAATAGATAAATAGATAAATAGATAAATAGATAAATAGATAAATAGATAAATAGATAAATAGATAAATAGATAAATAGATAAATAGATAAATAGATAAATAGATAAATAGATAAATAGATAAATAGATAAATAGATAAATAGATAAATAGATAAATAGATAAATAGATAAATAGATAAATAGATAAATAGATAAATAGATAAATAGATAAATAGATAAATAGATAAATAGATAAATAGATAAATAGATAAATAGATAAATAGATAAATAGATAAATAGATAAATAGATAAATAGATAAATAGATAAATAGATAAATAGATAAATAGATAAATAGATAAATAGATAAATAGATAAATAGATAAATAGATAAATAGATAAATAGATAAATAGATAAATAGATAAATAGATAAATAGATAAATAGATAAATAGATAAATAGATAAATAGATAAATAGATAAATAGATAAATAGATAAATAGATAAATAGATAAATAGATAAATAGATAAATAGATAAATAGATAAATAGATAAATAGATAAATAGATAAATAGATAAATAGATAAATAGATAAATAGATAAATAGATAAATAGATAAATAGATAAATAGATAAATAGATAAATAGATAAATAGATAAATAGATAAATAGATAAATAGATAAATAGATAAATAGATAAATAGATAAATAGATAAATAGATAAATAGATAAATAGATAAATAGATAAATAGATAAATAGATAAATAGATAAATAGATAAATAGATAAATAGATAAATAGATAAATAGATAAATAGATAAATAGATAAATAGATAAATAGATAAATAGATAAATAGATAAATAGATAAATAGATAAATAGATAAATAGATAAATAGATAAATAGATAAATAGATAAATAGATAAATAGATAAATAGATAAATAGATAAATAGATAAATAGATAAATAGATAAATAGATAAATAGATAAATAGATAAATAGATAAATAGATAAATAGATAAATAGATAAATAGATAAATAGATAAATAGATAAATAGATAAATAGATAAATAGATAAATAGATAAATAGATAAATAGATAAATAGATAAATAGATAAATAGATAAATAGATAAATAGATAAATAGATAAATAGATAAATAGATAAATAGATAAATAGATAAATAGATAAATAGATAAATAGATAAATAGATAAATAGATAAATAGATAAATAGATAAATAGATAAATAGATAAATAGATAAATAGATAAATAGATAAATAGATAAATAGATAAATAGATAAATAGATAAATAGATAAATAGATAAATAGATAAATAGATAAATAGATAAATAGATAAATAGATAAATAGATAAATAGATAAATAGATAAATAGATAAATAGATAAATAGATAAATAGATAAATAGATAAATAGATAAATAGATAAATAGATAAATAGATACATAGATTAATAGATTAATAGATTAATAGATTAATAGATTAATAGATAAATAGATTAATAGATTAATAGATTAATAGATTAATAGATAAATAGATAAATAGATAAATAGATAAATAGATAAATAGATAAGCAGATAAATAGATAAGCAGATAAATTTATAAATTGATAAATTGATAGATAAATAAATAAATAAATAGATAAATAGATAAATTGATAAATAGATAAATTGATAAATTGATAAATTTATAAATTGATAAATTAATAAATTGATAAATTGATAAATTGATAAATTGATAAATAGATACATAGATAAATAGATAAAGAGATAAATAGATAGATAAATATATAAATAGATAAATAGATTTATAAATAGATAAATAGATAGATACATAAATAGATAAATAGAAAAATAGATAGATAAATAGATAAATAGACAAAGAGATAAATATATAAATAGGTAATAGATAAATAGACAAATAGATAAATAGATAAATAGACAGATAGATGAAAAGATAAATAGATAAATAGATAAATTGACAAATTGATAAATTGATAAATAGATAAATTGATAAATAGATAAATTGATAAATTGAAAAATTGATAAATTGATAAATTGGTAAATTGATAAATTGATCAATAAATTGATCAATAAATTGATTGATAAATTGATCAATAAATTGATAAATTGATAAATTTATAAATTTATTAAATTATAAATTGATAAATTGATAAATTTATAAATTTATTAAATTATAAATTGATAAATTGATAAATTGAAGGGCTTACTGCAAGAACTTGATAAGCAGCATTTGATTTTTCGTGTTTTTCGCCTTCTGCTAATGTTCTATTGACAGATTTTTGGCAGAAGTCTTGGTTTAACCCTTCGTACCAGTATATTAACTGGGCTATTCATAATGAGTAAATTAAATCTAATGTAGGTTTATTTGACTGATATTGCATGAATATTTGTCAAATAAACCTACTTTAAGTACACTTTAATTATTATGAATAAAGGCCTAAGAATATAAGTTCTGCAAAAGTTCTATTTTCTACATTATTTTAAAGGTTTTAAGGCAAAAACCACCATAAAATGAAATGTTGCTTATCGAGTTTTTACAATAAGCCCTTCAATTGATAAATTGATAAATTGATAAATTGATAAATTGATAAATTGATAAATTGATCAATAAATTGATCAATAAATTGATAAATTGATTGATAAATTGATAAATTTATAAATTTATAAATTTATAAATTTATAAATTTATAAATTTATAAATTGATAAATTGATAAATTGATAAATTGATAAATTGATAAATTGATAAATTGATAAATTGATAAATTGATAAATTGATAAATTGATAAATTGATAAATTGATAAATTGATAAATTGATAAATTGATAAATTGATAAATTGATAAATTGATAAATTGATAAATTGATAAATTGATAAATTGATAAATTGATAAATTGATAAATTGATAAATTGATAAATTGATAAATTGATAAATTGATAAATTGATAAATTGATAAATTGATAAATTGATAAATTGATAAATTGATAAATTGATAAATTGATAAATTGATAAATTGATAAATTGATAAATTGATAAATTGATAAATGATAAATTGATAAATTGATAAATTGATAAATTGATAAATTGATAAATTGATAAATAGATAGATAATAGATAAATAGAAAGATAAATTTATTTATTTATTCATTCAATGTTTTGGAATAGTAATGCTGAAAAATATAATATACCAATTATAATAAATTCTTCTTGGCGCTTGTATCTGACTTTTTTTATCAATGCACGATGGAGCTATTATCTAAATTTTAATTAAAACTTTTTTTTATATTTTAAGGCACACTTGTGGAAAATTATTTAAAATGTACTTAATAAATCCAAAAGATTGAAAAACACAGCTAATAATTTGGGATAGAATATTTTTGGAATATTAAATGTGGAAAATATCATTTGCCAACATTTTCCGGGGTTTTATGAATGCTTTTTAGAACTTTTATTATAGTTTTTTTTTGCACCATGGCGCTTTTTCCAAGGATATATATTAAATTATTATTTCTTTTATCTTAAGGATTATTTGTATAAGAGAAAATATTCGGAAATGTACCATATAAATCAATAAAAAAACATAGCCAACTGTTATGCAAATGATCTTAATAAATAAACAAAATTTAAAAATAAAGCCAGTATTTTGGGAAAGTGGTGTTTAAAATCGTTAATTTTGGGGAACAAATTAGAATGTTTTTTTGTAAATGCGTCAATTAAGCATTTATCCGTGTTCTTTATAAATGATTTTTTTTGGCACTCTTATGCAAAGTTTTAAAAAGTTGACATTGTTTGTTACGGAACTAAGTGAGGAATATTGCATTAGTTAAGAGCTTGAAAAGATCAAGCTCGGTATAGTTGAAGATAAAAAAAGGCCTGAAACAATAATGGTAGACGGTAAAGGCAAAAACTGTAATAAGCCAAGCCCAAATACAATTTTTTGCTATGCATGTTGTTATTGTTTTATACTTCCTGCTTTTTGTTGTATAACTTTAAAGATTCTCAGAAAGCCAGAAAGATTCTTGTTTTAATAAAAACTCATAATTATAAAATTGTATTACTTACCTTAGCAGAAATATTTTTCACAGCAAACGTCCCAAAACGTCAATGTAAAGTTGTTTGATTGTTTATAGTGTGGGAAGTTTTCCTACGATTTAACACTCTCTGTGTAATTTTTGTATACTTGTTTTGTTGTTATTTTGTTGTTGTTGTTGTTTATTGTTGTTGTTTATTGTTGTTGTTTTATTGTTGTTCTTTTGTAGTTGTTTTGTTGTTGTATTGTTGTTGTTTATTGTTGTTGTTTTACTGTTGTTTTATTGTTGTTTTGTTGTTGTTTTGTTTTGTTGTTCTTTTATTGTTGTTTTGTTGTTGTTTTGTTGTTATTTTGTTGTTGTTTTATTGTTGTTGTTTTATTGTTGTTTTGTTCTTTTGTTGTTCTATTGTTGTTGTTTTATTGTTGTTGTTTTATTGTTGTTGTTTTATTGTTGTTGTTTTATTGTTGTTGTTTTATTGTTGTTGTTTTATTGTTGTTGTTTTATTGTTGTTTTGTTCTTTTGTTGTTCTTTTGTTGTTG